>JAPPVO010000031.1:44928709-45022454 GCA_030407325.1 Camellia japonica | reverse complement strand
CGATAGCCATGTGGGATAGGTCACTTCCTGGATCGCCCTAACATCAAGCAACCGGTCAACTTCTTCAACAATGGCAATAGTGTGTTCTGCGGTTGACCGCTGGCTTTTTTGAATAATCGGTTTACATTTGGGGTCAACGTTTAAATGGTGCTGAGAAACAGATGGATCCACCCCCGGCATTTCATACGGCGACCACGCAAATACATCAAGGTTGCCGAGTAAGAAAGAAATTAGCTGCTGTCTGTCGACTTTATTCAGGGTAGCACAAACCATGAAGAACTTGTCAGGATTCCTATCAATTTCAACTCGATCTAGGGCCTCGGTTGCCTTTTCACTTGGGAGTCGCCCAACATCGTCGAGGCTCTCTCGATCCGGCACCGCAATGGAATTCACTTCCAGCTCTCGTGGTGTTTTTGCAGCAAGAAGATAACACGCTTGTGCAAATTTCTGGGAACCACAAATTTGTTCAATGTTGCATTCAATTGGGAAGCGAAGTAATTGATGATAGGTGCTTGGCACGGCCTGCATAGTATTAGCCAAGTTCATCCCATGATGAGATTATACGGCGAAGGAAGCTTGACAACCAAAATTCCACATTCACTGATCGGGAGCCCGCTAGAACTGGAAGCGTGATTTTTCCCAATGGATATTCCAGATTAGCGTTGAAGCCGAATAGCAGATAATGAGCTGGAGATAGGTCCGACTCAGTGAAGCCAAGTTTGACGAAGGTCTTATAGTACATAACTTCCGAAGTACTCCCCTGGTCGATGAGAACACGTTCAACGGTGAATCGGTCTACACGTAGTTCAATGACCAAGGGGTCAATGTGGGGAAGCGTTACACCGGCCAAATCTAAATCATCAAAAGTAATACTCGTAGCTTCATGGGGCCATTTCGCTGGAGTGATTTGCTTTTGGGGATTAGGATGCGACTAAATTGTGTGTGCGGCGGATGCTGTCGGCAAGCTGTATATCATATGGATTACGTCGAGCGGAGGTGAATCCTGCCATAAAGCAACTGTTTTCGTTGAGTTGTTCTTTCAGACATGTTAATTAAGCCGACCATCTTGTACTAACTCCTCAAGGTGATCTTTCAAGGCATAGTAGCTGCCGGTATCATGACCGTGGTCTTTGTGATATTCGCATCGCCTATCCAGTCTCCTCATGTCGGGAGGGCCGATCATTTTGGGTGGCCATCTGAAGAATGGAAGGTGTTGAACTTTAGACATTACCGTGCTGATCGACTCTGACAACTCCGTATATTTCTTGTCTGCGCACCTTGTGCTCTTGCTATCTACTTGAAGTTGTTCATTAGTTCGGTGGAACATTGGTCATTTGATCGGCGCGAATCTCGTCTTTTGTCTCGTTTGGCTCGAGTCCGTGGTTTAGGGCTCTGAGATGGTACAAAATTTATCGGCTGAATGATTTCAGATGGGGCCGTCGTGTTGGTCTTGTGCCGATTTTGACCCGCATGGCGTCATCTTCCACTTTCTAGTATTCCTTGACTTTCTTTATTAACGATCAAACCGTTTTGGGGGGCCTTCTAGTCAAGGAACTGCGAAGGGCACTATCAGGATGCAACCCCATTTTAAAGGCGGTGATGGCCATGGAGTCATTGCAGGCATCATCTACGAGATTAAAGCATTCCCAATAGCGCCGAATACGCACGCAAGGTTTCCCTTAGCTGGATTTACATTGCCCAGAGAGAATCGACTTGTTTCGGCTGGACCTCGTTGGTGATGAACCTTGCACTGAAGGATTTTTGGAGTTGATGGAAGCTTTTGATCGATGCCAGCTCCAATTTATAATACCATCTGATGGCCAATGGTCCCAAACTGCTCGGAAATATTCTACACATGAGGGCCTCGTCGTCTGCATGCAGCGTCATGGCTTGCTTATAATGATGAACGTGATCGGTGGGGTCCAATTTCCGTCATATAAGGTGAACGATGGAGCTTTGAACTTTTTGGGTTGTGCTGCCCTTGCGATCCGTCGCACAAAGGGGGCCATGTTGATCCTCTCCGTCTGAATCATTTCTTCTTCTCTTATTCCGTGCACGCAGACTTCCTTCGGAGGAGCTGGAGACTTCAACTTGTCCCTTCTTTTTAGAGTCTGGGATGATGAGTCTGAATCACTGCCACTATGATGTCTCCTAATTCGAGTCGTTGACCATCCCTCTTCAGAGGTTGTCCGGAACTTGGTGTGTGACCTGTTGGATTTTGCCACCTCCAAGGCCAAATCCTGTCGAAGGTGCTCGTTCTCTGCCATCATGTTTTCCAACCTCTGTTCATTTTGCTTTGCTTGATCCATAATCACTTGCATTGTCTCTTGTGCTGATGTTGAGGGCGAGTCGAAGTTCAAGGCTCCTCTTGCAACAATATTCTCCAGCCCAAGCATGTTGCTTGGCGTGGTATTATTTCGTGGCATAAGGTCATCCACGACTACCGGAGGGTCTTCTGTCATGCCCGCCATGGATGTGTTAGAGTATTCCCACAGACGGCGCCAATTGTGGGGAAGTGGTTTGGAAATACTCTTTGGATCCTGGAGGGCGCATGTGATCCTCAGCTAGTCACCTGAAAAGGGATGAACACTCCGGTTGGGGGTGCCGGAATTAGCACTCCGACGGATAAGTCAGTATCTACTCTCTTTGTTGCCTATGTCTCAAGTTATACTTACTAGTTCTCAGTTACCCCTCTTTGGTTGTTGTTCCTCTATTTATACACGCCCCTGGTCCTCAGGATAGGACCCACTCTTAATCTGTTGTGTGATTGTTTACTCGGTGCCCCCTTTTTATTGTATTCCAACTTTTACTCGGCTCCTCGCTCAACTGGCTTTATGCCGATTAGGATACTCGGCGTCTAGAACGTATGAGACGGGCGGATATAACATATATCCTGATTTTCTAAATATGTGCTCGGCCTATCTGCATTCCCTGATATTCGGCTCCTACAGCCGGCTTCGCGAAGCATGTAAGTCCAGCTTTCGAAGTTGCATTGTGCATATCGTTTGCAGCTTGCCCTAGAACTACGTTGGTTTGATTCCTTGCAAAAGGATATGTAGGCAACTTGCGGGCACAGCCATTTCTTTCTGTTTTGATTGTTTTTCCAAGTCTTACGGCCTTGCCAAAATGGGTCGTCTTCGAGCTTTGACATTCACTCATGTCATTTCATGACTCCGAGGTCTGTCAAAGAGGGGCAACTGTAGACACCCTATTTTTGACGGCCCTTACGACTTGGACATCCTCGCATGCACAGCCGATGATGACTCTAAATGTTCATCCAGTGCTCGAAGTCCTCAGCGGAATGCCACAACTTTGAGCCTTTCAAACCCTACACCCTTTTTGTCTCATTTTTGGACCATGCCTTGGTCTTTCCAGCCTGCAACCTCTGGTGGCTTGCCGACCATCCCTAGACACTACCGGCCATCATTTTTGGGCTGCTGGCCACCAGTGTGTTTTGCAGATATTTTATGCTAGTTATGCTAGCTATTTGCACAGATGTATGCATCTTCACCCACGTGTAGGGCTGGATGTTTTTGATGGAATTGTTTGCTTCTCTATATATAGAAGACCTGTCATATTGTTTTAAAGTTAGAATTTTTGGAGCAAAAATTCTCTCTCTCTCTCTCTCTCTCTCTCTCTCTCTCTCTACATTTCTCTCTCTCTCTTGCAAGTTTGTGCACATTAGCCTACATATACTACACTTTTGCCTACACCTCCTTAGTCAAAGTTGATCATCTTTGGACTGAGGTTCCTTGAGGCCTTCTTGGAGCTCTTGAAGTTGGCTTTGGCTTGAATTGTTGCCTAGAATTGATCTTTGCTTCAAAAGGTATAACACTTGCCCTTTTACTTTGCTTTGCATACTTGTTTTTCTGTCTTTTTTCCACTGTTTTTGGGCTATAAAACCTCTATTTTTGTGAGCTGAAATTTGTGGTTTTAGTCCATTTTTCCACTTGTGTTTCCCACTTTCAAACCATCTTTTTTTGGGCTTTTGAACACTGAATTTCAGAGCAATTTTAGTGGTGAAAAATCTTGTTTTAAAGTCCAAATTTGGAGGGGTTAACCTCCCTTCTTGTGCCTTGTTTGCTTGCCTTAGTTAGCTCTATGTGTTAGCTTAATTTTCTAGCCTTTTATGGCTTAATTCCAGCATGTTTTAATCTCTGTTTTGGACTGCCTTGCCTCTATTTTTGGCCGATTGTTGCATTTGAGTCTTGTTTTGCATGCTTCTAGTGTAAGTGTCCTCACAAGCTTGGTGTTTTAGGCCTTTAGACACCACTTGTTTGAGTTGATTGCATTGTTTTAGTGCTTTTCTCACTTAATTTTAGCAAGCATAATCTCTGCAACCTCGCTCATTTCTTGACTCTTTGTTTGCTTTGAGAGTTGTTTCAACCATTGGATTGTTTAAGCTTGAGATTGAGGTTCATGCTTAATGGTTTAATCCTTTTTTGGGGGTTCATTATCAATGGCATGACACTTCTCTCTTGCCTTAAACTACCCCTTGTTTGACACTTCCTTCTCTTTTAGAGGACTTAACTCACCAATGGACTTAATTGGTTAAGAATTGGTTTTCCTTTTAGTGTGTTCAAATAGGACATTAATTTGAACACAAGGAAAATTGGGACATTTCATACTCAAAGTGATGAAATGTGCCAATTTTTCTAAGGTCACCATTGCCCTTGATCATGCATGATAGGGTGAAGGTTTTTAGTTTTGTTTGTGCATTGATTAAACTTGTACACCTTCATGCTTTAGCCATCATGCAATGAAATTGCTTCATTGATGTTTTTTGAACCAAGTGTATCACTCCTTTGAGTTTGTTTTGATGATGAGGAGGGATACACAGTATAAACAATCCTCAAAAATACCCTGTATATGCTCTGTTTGTCCTCTGTTATAGCAAGATGAACCTATGCATCAGTGGCCAGCAGACCACCATCCATGGCCGGCTGATGGCCGGCAATCTTTGCTAGTGGCCAACCAGCCACTGATGCTAAATTTAGCAGTGAGTTTGTAAGGCGGAGCAGAGTGAGCAGTAGTGTTGGTGTTCAACTATGCAAAGAGAGGCATTCAGAAGCAAAACAGCGGCGTTTTCGGGTGGAAACCGTGCATGCGCATGAACATCTCTCATTTCCCGAGGCGGAGTAGTTAATTGCTTAGTTTAATTATTAATTGCAATTGTGTTGTAATTCTTTAATTAGTTAAGTAGTTAACTAGTTATGATGTAATTATTTTAGTTAGCTAGATTAGTTAAATAATTAGTTCATTTGTTGTTGTAATAATTAGTTAAGTAGTTTAGCTAGTTATTCATTTTGGTTTGTAATAATTAGCTTTAGCTTAGCTTTAATTAGTTAGCTAGTTAATTAGCTTAGTTCATTCAGACTCTCCTTCGTGAGAGCGAAATGATGTAATAATGTGTATGTCTTCCAACCCCACGTCTTTTTCCCTTTTATTTAACTGCTTACGATGGTTAGTTTAGGGACATCATGTTTCAATTAGCATACTTCATGTTTGCATCCATTCGTATTACATGCACCGAGGCTCGGTTCATCATTCTAACTGCATTGTAGTTTAATACTTCTTTGAATACGTGCTTAGATCGCATGTTATCAAATTGATTCATATGCCACATTAGTAGCCGAGCCTAGTAAATTGCATATCGCATGTGTTGCATTAGTCATATCACATAGTTAGGAATCATGCATTTTTCTAACTAGTTTCTCTTTTGGCTTGGAGTACTAGGTGAGCCTTTACTCGCTTTAGCATCTTGCATGAAATGTTGATGTTGCCATGTCTAGCATGTTTGCCGTGAGGCTAAGTGCTCAATTGCTATAATTGTTTGAGTGCCTGTGGATGTAGGCTTGTTGCTTGAATTGGAATGATTCAATGAATGTAGGTTTAAAACCACTTTGTCAAGTGGCAAATTCGCAAACTTTAAGCCCACTTTGTTAAGTGGCAAAATCAAACCCTTTTTAAAAAAAAAACAAACAGGAAATTGAATTGTTCCAATTCGGGCAAACTAGTCTATATCTTGTGTGCACGCGTCACATAGTAAATGCTAGCCTAATAAATTGGAACAAGAGCATATAATGTTGATAAAAATCATATCATGATTAGTAGAGGCCGATCTTTGATCGGGCGAGTGGGGGTGCTCAATTCATGACCTTCCCCTCTTGTACCTAAGTTCCCAAGCCAAGACAATCTTGGTGATGACAGACACGTGGCCTTTGGCAGGCTTCATGGTTTTCCTAAATTTTACCCAAATAAAATATTTAGGTGGCGCCTTTGTATCTGGCAAAGCAGTCCTTTTTTGGCATTTTTGATTCAAAATCAATTTTCTAAACGATATGCCGGATTTAGACTCTTTGGTGTTTATCAATTTCACATTGCACTTGTGAGATTAGATTTAGAACCACGGGGGTTCGAACTGTAGGGCTTCATTCAAACTTCTGAAAGAGGGGGCGAAAAAGTCGAGCTACAGTATTATTGCATTTTTATTCCGTTATGTGGTTTTTATTTTTTGGTGGAAGGTGGTGGTGTAGACACTCCATTTTTTACCATCCTGAAGACCTGGATGTTCATGCAGGTATATCCAGTGGCAAGCTTGTTTGCTCGCCGAATACTCGCATTTCGCAACTGAATGCCAGGTTTGCTCTTTCCAAACCCTATTTCCTTTTTGCCCCATTTTTGGACCATGACTTGGTCCTTCCATTTTGGTTCTTGGGATGCCTTGCCGGCCATGGTTTGGCACTGCCGGCCATCCATTCTGCCCTGCTGGACATTGATAGGCCCCGCCGGCCATCAATGGGGGCACTGCCGGCCACCAATGATGGCCGACAGGTTACCTTGATTTCAACAGATATCTTTTGGATATTTTGAGCTAGATGTGGCTCACTGATCCACCATCCATACATGTGTACGGATGGATTGAACAAGCCTTTTGGCTTGCATTGCTTATAAAAGGGGAGCTCTCTCCCCCTTCTTGAGGGGTTCAGAAATTTGAGACATCAAAAACATCTCTCTCTAGAATTCTCTCTTTCTCTCTCTATATCTGTGCTTGTTTGTGCTCAAAAGTGCCATTTCTTTACACTTTTGCACACAAACACCTAGTTAAACACCTTTGCTTTGGAGCTGAGGCACTTTGAAGCTTGTTTTGAGGACTTTGCACTAGTTTTGGTTCAAAAATTGTGGCTAAAGTTGCTCTCTTGCCATTGTTCTTCAAGGGTAAGAAACTAGCCCCTTTTAAACTTTGTTTTGCTTAAGTCTTTGGCCATCCTTGCATGTTGATTTAGGCCTAGCGTTCAACTACAAAAAGCCTTGTTTTTAAATTCTTAAGATGTTTGTTTGAGGCTTTGTTTGAGTTAGGGGTGGTCTACCCCCTTTGGTGGCCTATTTTGCTTTGTTTAGTGTCATCTTTTGAGGCCTTTAAGACCACCTTGTTTTGGCCTTTTCACCACTGAATTCCAGAGGAATTTCAGTGGTGGAAAGTGTATTTTGAGGTCCAAAATAGATGGGGGTGGTTCCCCCCTCTGCTTGTGCTTTGTTTGAATGTGTTGTTGGTTTAACACTTTGGCATGTTTTTCTACCTTCTTGAGCTCTATCTTAGCATGTTTTTGTAACTTTTCTACCATGTTATAACTCTGTTTTGGGTTGGTTTGATCACTTGTTGCATGCTTCATGTACTTGTAGTGCAATCATCCCTATAGCCTTAACATGCATCATGCTTTGGACCACCATTTTAGCATGTTTTTGGCTCTTCTCCAGCAAGTTTCTACTCATGTTTTGCCATGCTCAAGCTCTGTTTTAAGTGATTTTGGTCATGCATGACTTGCTTTGTATAGTCATAGTGCAATATCGCTCACTAGCTTTGAGTTTCAAAGTCTCTAGCATGCATTACTTGAGTTGTTTGCATGCTTTGGCCTCATTTCTAACATGATTTTAGTGTGTGTAGTGTAGTCATACTCTCACATGTTTCACACTTTCAATGCCTTTGGAGGGCTATGCTTTATGCCTCAATCATGGGTTAATTTGTATGCAAGCTTGCCTACACTTTTGGGCTACCGTCTCAATGTGTTGTTGGTCTTATTTTTCCATAATACAACTCTATTTTTGGCTGGTTTGGCCACTTGTGGTTTGCATCTTGTACTTGTAGAGCAAATCTCATTTACTAGCCTTGTATGCTTGTTGTTTTAGCTCACCATTCTAGCATGTGTTGGCTCTACTCCAACATATTTTTGGCCTTGATTTGACATGCTCTAGGACTATTTTGGGTTGTCTTGGCCATATGGTTCATGTATTGCATAGATGTAGTGCAATGGGCTTGACTAGCCTTGTGTTTTGATGTCTCTAGCATGCTTTGTTTGAGATGTTTGCTTGCCATGACATCATTTCACACATGATTTCAGAGCATATTTCATTGCCATATTCTCACATTTTCCACTCCTTCAATGTGTTTGAGAGTTGTGCCTTCATGCCTTGTTTGTTAGCCAATATGTATACATGCTTGTATAAGTTTTTGGGCTCCCTTTTCAGCATGTTTTGGCCTTTGTTGTGGCATGGTTGAGCTCTGTCCAGAGTTGGTTTCATTGTTTAAACTTAGTATTGCATGCTCCTTGCGTATTGCTCTCTACTAGCTTTATTCTTTAGGGCCTCTTGCATGCTATACTTGTGTTGTTTGAGTGTTTTGGCATCATTTGGAATGATATTTCAGAGCATATAGTGTTGTCACACTTCCATGTTTTTCACTCTTTAAGTGCTCTTGAGAGTTGTACCTTTATGCCTTATTCACGGGCCAATGCATGAGCATGCATTTTCTTACTTCCAATGCTAGCATTTCAGAGCATCTCAGCCACCGTCTTGGCATGTATGAACTCTATTTGGGGTTGGTTTGAGTCCATGGAGCATTGTATTGCATGCCTCTTGTATGATGCTCTTTGCTTGCTTTAGTATTCTTGGCTCCATAACATGTCTTGCATGCTTAGCTTGCATGGCTTAGTGTCTTTAACATGCTTAGATAAACATGTGATGTGTTGCATTGCATTGTGTTCAACCGGACGTTGCGTTGAACACAAGGTGGATTGGCCCACTTCATACTCAAAGTGATGAAGTGAGCCAATCACCCTTTGGTCTCCATTGCCTTTGATTCCTCAAGATAAGGCTGTGGTCTTAGTGTTTTGCCTGTTTTGTTTGTTATGCATTCATCGAATTTGTGTAAGTTGGATCTTTGACCATCATGTATTGAGGTGCTTGATTGATGGTTTTGGATCCAACGATGCCTCTCCCTTGATGTTTCGAGGTGATATGGAGGGGCATAGTACGTACATACCCTTGGGAGACTCTCACTTTCCTCTGTTTTGTGCTCTGTTGCAGCTTGGTGTCACAGCACACCAGTGGCCGGCACCCTCTCATTGTTAGCCGGCACCCCCTTCATACTTGGCCGGCAGCATGCATCATTGGTCGGCAGGGGGGTCGGCAGCAGCTGCTCATGGCCGGCAGGCCATTGGTGCATTCCCCAGCACTGTTTTGGTAAGATTCAGCAGCAAGTTCCTGAAGACACCCTGCAAACATAGCCTCTAAAGAGCAAACCAGAGAGCTTTTCGGGGCGAGAACTGAGCATGCATTTTCCACTTCTTCGAATGGAGTTGGAGCAGCATATTTTAAAGCTTAGTTTAGCTATTTCTTTATTGGTTTGTAATAATTAAGTAGCTTAGTTTAGCTATTTCTTTATTGGTTTGTAATAATTAGTCTAATTAGCTTAATTAGATTAGTTGATTAATTTAGCTTAGCTTATTTATTTAGACCTTCCGTCGAGAGGGCAAATGCTGTAATAAGTGTGCGTGAGTGTTTGAATGTCTTCAAACCCCACGTCTTTCTCCCTTTTATTTACCAGCTTTTGATGGTTAGTTTTAGGGCATATTTCAATTAACATCCTTTTGCTTTGCATGCGTGCATCATTCATTCGTATTGCATGCACCGGGCTCGGCGCATCATTCAAACCGCATTGTATTTCAATTCCTATTTGAATACATGTATCAAATGTAGCATTCATATGCCATCTTAGATAGCCGAGCCTATTTTAGTTGCATTTTTGCATGTGTTGCATTAGGCATTTTTGACATGCTAGGATCGTGCTTGATTACTAACTAGCTTTCGTTTTGGCTCGGAGTACACTGTGAGTGTTTATGCTTTAGCATCCTTGGATGTGTGTGAGTGACTGCCATGATAGCATGCTTCCCAGGAGGCTATATGCTTATGTGTTTAAATGCATGAATGCTTGTGGATGAAGGCTTCATTACTTGAATTGGGACAATTCATCAAAATGTGCGTTTTAAGCCCACTTGTTTGTGGCAAATCATGTTTTCTAAGCCCACTTGAGGGTGGCAACTCCACGTTTTAGCCTACTTGCGAGTAGCATCTTCAAACCATTTTCGAGAAACAAACATGAGATATTTTGTTCCAAATCAAGCGATTTAGTCTATACTTGTATGCTATGCGCATCACATAGTACACTAGCTAATAAACCGGAATAAGAACACATGTGTTTTCAAAAACAACATATCACGCTTAGTAGAGGCCGATCTTTGATCGGGCGAGCGGGGGTGCTCATTTCATGACCTTCCCCTCTCGTACCCAAGTTCCCGAGCCGAGGCAACTTTGGTGATGATGGACACATGGCCTTAGGCACAAGTCAGGGTTTCCTAATTTCCCAAAACAAAAGATTTAGGTGGCGACTCTAAAATCTGGCAAAGCAGTCCATGTTTGGCGCTTTTTGATTAAAATCGATTTTCCAAAATGATTTGCCGGATTTGGACTCTTTGGTGATTTATCAGTCTTACATTGCACTTTGTGAGATTAGATTCAGAACCATGATAGGAGTCCGAATTGTAGTAGCCAAAACCCAATTCGCGCCCTCTTCGAAAGGAGGGGCGCGCGGAGCGAGTTTCGAGCGGTCTATAGTTTCTGGTGACTCTGCTGGGGACTTAGAGAACTTGACTCAAACTCATGATATGTTGTTTTGTTTACACTTATGTGTTTCTTTGCATTGCATTTGCATTGGTGCGCCTAGGACACAGTGTTTGCCATCTGCTATTCCTGAACGGTTTGCAGGAGGCTTGCTTGGAAAAGCATGCCATAAGGCTAACCGGTTACGGGCTCTGCCACGATGGGAACACAAACCTCAGTTTTTACCGAGGCACCCTTTTTGACCATTTGACCTAGTTGTATATCGAAAACTATAGAGACCATTCCAAACTAGGACAGGTTGCTTACCCGATTGTAGGTTGTTTAAAACCGCTGCGCGCGTAGTTAAATCCTAGCTCCTGACAAGATAGGACAGGGAAACCCTACCCCTCCATAGGGGTGTTTTGGCTCTTACTTGCTTGATATATGCTATCAGAGTGTGTCTCTACAGGTTGTATGTATCAGTTTGCAAGTCTGGGTGTCAGGCTTGCAGGCATTAGTATTTGGGGGAATCAGTTTACCTGAGGGTATCATATTTGGGGCAGTGATTTGGGAACAGTGATCAGTATTGAAAATAGTGTGTTCAGCTTACAATTGCCAACTGTGTGTTGTCTTTATTTTAAGCTGAAGTGCTGTCCGTTTTTCTGCTTATTGTTTTCTTATTATGCTTTATTTATCTTTTTGCAAGGTAGTTTAGCATCATTGCTTCCAACCAGGCAGATATTCCCCAAGCACTCTGGATCAGAGGTCGAAGGCTTCATCGATCTGAGGATCTAGTTGACGAACAAGCAGTGTTCTTTTCATTACCCTCGGTTACTAGACGGAGGTCGGTTAGGCACAATTCATCAGTACAGCAGTTACTAGATCAGTGGTCCTTATCCACCCCACCAGTGAGTAGTCAGGCTGAGGTTTCTGTTTCTACCGCAGAGAGAGATACATCTGTTGTTCAGTTAGGTCAGCACCTTATAGCAAGTATGGAGGACATGATGCGTCAGCTCGAAGAGACCATGCAAGCCATGTAGCGGGATGCTGCCCGCCAAGCAGAGTTTGCCGCGCGTCAGGCAGAGGTTGTGGCTCAACAGACAGAGCTAATAGCCAGGCTTCAGCAACTGTAACAACCACAACAACAGCAGCAATCACAACAAGCGTGAGCATCTACTTCGCATCCACTCCCACCCCCAGCCCCACTTAGAGTTCCAACACTGGGGGAAACTGCAAACATCCAGGAGAATACGGACGTCCCAACGAGGCCAGTTCCACCCCCAATCTTACCTCAGCTATCCAAAGCACCGGCTAATCTAGTGGATACATCGTTTGAATTTGAGGTGGATCCAACAGTGCTGAAAGTGAGCAAGTTAGAAAAGCTATTCAAAAAAGCTCAAGGCGTTAATTCCATTCCGGACATAGAGGATGGATACACCGATTCGGCGGTGACTTTGCCGGACCGATTCAAGATGCCACATATAGACCGTTTTGACGGTTTTGGGGACCCCATGGTACATCTGCGATTGTTCTCAGATATCCTAAGGCCAATGGGCCTCTCCATATTGCAAAAGCTTTCCCTCTTCGGCCGGACCCTGTCGGGTGTTGCGGCTATTTGGTACGCAAAGCTGGAGGACTCTGTCAAGAGAAGTTGGGAGGAGATGGTTGAGGCCTTTATAGCTCAATACTCCTACGACACGCAGATTGAGATCACAACCCGTGATCTTGAGACAACCAAACAGGAGCCGAAAGAGGGCTTCTCTGACTTCGTAACCCGTTAGAGGGCCAAAGCTTCTATGATGACCACCAGGCCAGTCAAGAAGGATTAGATACGGATGGTTGTGCGCAACCTCCAACCCAAGCTGATGCAAAAAATGATCGTCTTGCCCCTTCTCACCTTTGCGGATTTACACGAGATTGGGGTACAGATTGAGGACGCCATGAAGCAGGGTCTGATTGACCACGAGAGAGAGCAGCCCAAGAGGGCATTTACATGTAGTTCGAATACAGGCACGAGTAGTGCTGCAGCTGCCAGAACTTCCGATGTGGGCATGGTCACTACCACCACTCCAAAAATAGCCAATCCTATTGCTGGTACTTCCACTTCATACCCCCAAACTTTGAATTATCCACCCCGAGGCAAGAGGGATTTCACCCCGTTGTATATGCCTTTGTCCAAAGCTTTGGGAGTCCTACTCAAGAAAGGACATCTAAAACCATTAGAACAACGGCCTCTACCCGATCCTCTCCTTCCAAAGCATGACTCGACTAAATACTGTGCCTTTCACCAACAACACGGTCACGACACCGACTAGTGCTTCAGGCTGCGTCATGAGATCCAGGATCTCATTGACAATAAGGTAATTGTGCCACCACA
Organism: Camellia japonica; assembly: GCA_030407325.1. Taxonomy (NCBI): domain Eukaryota; kingdom Viridiplantae; phylum Streptophyta; class Magnoliopsida; order Ericales; family Theaceae; genus Camellia; species Camellia japonica. Next base: position 45,009,142 of record JAPPVO010000031.1, on the reverse strand, counting down.
AAAGCCAAATGTCACCACCAACCCACTCCCACCGCATAACCAAGCTCCACCTCCCAAACACATCAACCTGATCTAAACCGTGGCCATTCCATAAGACCCAAGCATATATATCACACCCTCCCACCTATCCAAGCCTGAGGTGTTCATTCCAGATAGCAAGGACTTGTGCATGTTGAGCATCTCCCAAACCCAACCTGAACTGGTGGTGGTGACTGTCGAAGACAGAACCGGGATGACTTTGGAGGCAGATGGGAATTTTGATTCAGAGCCCGAGGGGTCTGGGAGCTTTGTGTACAACCCGAGTGGTTTTATCACATCAACAGACCAGGCTAAGCCGAGGGTAGAGTTGCTGGTAGGTGCAGAGATCAGTGTGGTTCGGGAAGATGGACCTAATTAGGGGTTAGATGACCTAGCAGAGCTGGAAGAGGATATTGCCAATCTGCAGTTCTTCAACGAGCAGGACTCAGGGGATGTGGACATCAACTGGTTCAACTTGGATGGATCGGTAGAGAATATGGGGTGGCTTAGTGACCAGCCAGATGTTGTTGAAAAATCTCAGCCAAAACAGGGACCGTCAGAGACGGAAACATCAGCAGTGGCCGGAATGGCCAAGAATCAGGAAGCATCGCCGGAGAGCACCGGTGTAAAGAATTTTGCTTAGGATCCAAGCAGTTTGAGTACAGTAGACACTGAACAGGAGGCTGCATTGAAGCGGCTTGAGCAAGAAAAGATCGAGGATCTTGAGAGGGCTAGGAAGGCCAAAGCCCCTGCGGGGATGGAATGTGTTGTGAGCATAGAAACAGTTGCAACGGAACCGGACAACTGTCTGTCGGTTGCTGACGGGATGTGTTGGGAAGACGACGACTTACGTCTTGCCCACACTGATGAAGATTGGGGGCAGAATCAACCAGATGACACCTGGTATGTTGAGGAGGTTGACCATATGACCAGAAGTGGGCGGTATTTCAATCCCCCACACTTAGGTCAACCCGAGGCGTCCGGGAAGGACAAAGAAGCGGAGAGGCAGAAGGAAAAACTGCTTGAGGAGGAGACTGTTTAGAAACAGCTTAAGAAAATCCAAGCAGACATCTCCATCTGGGGACTACTTATGGCCTCAAGAGTCCACAGACAAGCTGTCATTTCTGCAATGGACAGGGCCAAGCTTTCAATCGATACCTCGCCCGAACAGTTGGTAGGGCTGGTTTTCCCGGGAGGAGCTTTCCCAACCTTGACCTTCATCGACAAGGAATTGCTGCCCAAGGGCTCAAATCATAACAAACCGCTCTATATCTCTGTCGAGTGTAGAGAGAAATGGATACCGGTGGTCCTTGTTGACACAGGATCTGCTATCAATGTGTGTCCATCGAGAACGGCATACGCTATCGGGTTGAAGCCCGCGGATTTTGTGCCTACTACCCAGGTGATACGGGCTTATGATAATACCAGCCGAGAGGTGATGGGGACCGTATAGATTTGGACTCAGGTTAGTCTGGGGCAACAGGACATTGAGTTTCATGTCTTGGATCTTCCCGCCACCTTTAATCTACTCCTAGGGCGGTTATGGCTGAACCAGGTGAAAGCCGTCTCTTCCGCCTTGCATCAAATGCTGAAGTACCCCCACGGGAAGGGGGTGGCAATCGCCTTTGGAAATTCTTCGATACATCCGCCCCCAGAGGTTTCTACACCAGTTCTGGAGATTGAGCATGGCACGGAAGATGTATTTTTGTTAGGATTTACCCTGGCTAATGCCCGGGTTGTACAAGACATGCTAGCTGTTGATGAGGGGCTATACGTCAGTGCACAGTCAGTCTACCTTATGAACAAGCTTCAGCACATCCCCGGGATGGGATTAGGGCGTAGTGGCCGGAAGGGCGTTGCAACATCGGCCAAAGTACCGCATAACCCATGTACCTTTGGCCTAGGTTATCTGCCTACCAAAGAGGATTGGGTGAGGAAAGGAAGAGAATTGGCTGGAAGAGCCAGAGCCAGAGCCAAACAAGCCGAGAAACCTTATGAGTTGGTGCACCGGCCTATCCAGGGGACCCTGAACGGACGTTTTGTCCGGGAGGGGGAAGACTTCCCATTCTGTGGCTTTTCGGAGCCATGGCTAAATGCAGAGAGGCGGCACTTGCCGGGATTTGAGATTTTCTTTGACTTGCAATTGTCCGGGGATGAAGTTGCCTAAGAGTAGACAGACCCACCAGTTGAGGCTGAGCAGTGCAAGGAGGAGGATTCCGAGAGCACAAAAATTGAGATGGGGGTAGCCCTGGCTTGTCTCCTTTCAGATCCTCAGGTTATACCGGAGTGCTTGGGGGATAACTTCTCAGTTTCTATGATCGGCGAAAAAACGGCTGTGGGCCCATCTTTAGGCATTCTCGATGCATCCATCGCATCCTCCCTCATCTGGCAATACGAGGAGGGCTTTTGATCGAGGAGTTCCGGGTCAGGTAGTGAGCTGAAATCTGATTCCACTGAGTCTGTGGAGTCGAAATCAAGTTCCAGCTCGTCTAAGTCCGGTATTCTTGGGGGTGATAACCCGAATGCCACTGTCCTGTCTAGGTCGTCTTTTTGTTTTTCCGTTGAGTCTGTTGTAACAAAGGAATCAGGCGGACTGGATATTATTAATGAGAATGGTATGGTTGTGGCTTCCGAGTACTTTTCTGTGCCTTTAATTTATTGCATTAATCAAGACTTTCAAAATTTTGATGAAAACGACGAGAAAGAAATCCCTCCGATTTTACAACATTTGATTGATCAAGAGCAGGAGAGGTTTGTAAAACCGTTGGTTGATGAAATCACCACAATTAATGTTGGTACTAAGAAGGACCCGCGGGTGGTCTAGATCGGGTCCATGTTGTCTTCAGAGGAGCGCGAGCGCTTAGTCGCTTTATTAAAAGATTTCAAAGATGTTTTCGAGTGGTCCTATGAAGACATGCCTGGAATCGATCCTGAGATTATACAGCACTGGATCCCTCTTGACCCAGAGGCCCAACCTGTTAAGTAGAAGCTCCGAAGGATCCGCTCGGACTGGGCTCTGAAAATCAAAGAAGAGGTCACCAAGCAAATCGATGCAGGGTTCCTATTAGTATCTGAGTACCCAACTTGGTTGGCCAATATAGTTCTGGTGCCGAAGAAGAACGACAGAATTCGGTTATGTGTGGACTTCAGGGATTTGAACAAAGCCAGTCTGAAGGACGACTTTCCTCTATCTCATATCGACGAATTAGTGGACTTCACTGCTGGGCATGCGTTGCTCTTGTTCATGGATGGGTTTTTAGGCTACAATTAGATTTTGATGGCACCTGAAGACAGGGAGAATACTGCTTTCACCACCCTGTGGGGAACCTATTGTTATAGAGTGATGCCGTTTTGGCTGAAGAATGCTGGGGCTACGTATCAACGGGCTGCGACCATAATCTTGCACAACATGATCCATAAAGAGGTTGAGGTGTACGTGGATGACATGATTATCAAGTCCAAGGAAAGAGAGGGCCACTACACCGCCTTACAAAAATTCTTCTGACGGATCAAAGAGTATCGGTTGCGGCTGAATCCTCAGAAATGTACATTCGGTGTTACAGCACGGAAAATGCTGGGGTTCTTGATCACACAAAGGGGTATCGAGGTCGATCCTTCCAAAATCAAGGCCATCTTAGAAATGCCACCACTAAGGACTAAAAAGGAGGTGCGAGGCTTTCTGGGCAAAGTGCAATTCATAAGACGGTTTATTGCAAAATTAACCTTGACTTGTGAACCGCTGTTTGGTCCCCTAAAGAAAGGAAAGAAGTTCCAATGGGACAATCGATGCCAAGTTGCTTTCAAGCAGGTCAGGCAATATTTACAAAACCCACATGTGTTGTCACCGCCTGAGCCGGGAAAACTGTTGATTCTGTACCTATCAGTGAATGAAATGACAATGGGCTGCATGCTTGCACAGGAGTCTGAGGAGAAAGTGGAGAAGGCTATCTACTACCTGAGCAAGAAAATGTTGGATTACAAGACCCGCTACACTCCGCTAGAGAAGGCTTGTCTGGCCTTGGTATGGGCTACCAGGAAGCTGAGGCACTACCTGTTAGCTCACTCTGTAATACTGGTTTCGTGATTAGATCCCATCAAATATCTCTTCAAGAAACCAGCACTTACGGGTAGGCTAGCCCGTTGGTTGCTTCTGCTTTCCGAATTTGATCTGAAGTACATGACGCGCAAGTCAGTGAAAGGAGAGCGGTAGCAGAGTTCCTAGCCGGTCACCCAGTGGATGGAGATGAAGCAGTTGAATATCTGTTCCTAGACGAGGCCATTCTGTATGTCGAAGAAGAGATTTGGACGATGTACTTTGATGGAGCGTCAAACCAATACGGGTATAGGATAGGGGTGTTGCTGATAGCACCCAACAATTCCCGTATACCTCTAGCATTCAAACTCCGGTTCAAAGTGTCGAACAATGAGGCAGAATATAAGGCATGTATTGCTGGACTAGAAGCCGCCCTGGAACTAAGGGCAAAACGGTTGGATGTCATCAGGGACTCGAACCTTGTTGTATCTGAAGCTAAAGGAGATTGGAAAGTTAAAGAAGAAAATATGAGAATCTACACCAAACCTTGGACGTTTTGATTCCTCGATTTGAGAAACTAAATTTCGCTCATCTATTAAGAGAGAACAATTGGTTCGCTGATTTGTTAGCAACTCTATCTTCTATGATAGACATCCCTTTCGGAGTCCGGATGCGTCCGATCATCATTGAACATAAATTTGTGCAGGCCTACGAGCTGATTGCTGCCATAGATGAGGTACAATATCAGAACCCCTGGTATTACGATATCTGGAACTTCTTGGAAAAGGAAGCTTATCCACCAGGGGCAAATGCCAAAGATAAGAGGGCAATTCGAAGAATGGCTGCTCAGTTCATCGTCTGCGGGGGTAAATTGTACAAGAGGGGTCATCTCGGGATGCATAAGCTATGCGTTGATGCTGAAGAATCCAAGCGCCTGATGGAGGCCATCCATAGAGGAGAGTGCAGAGCACACATGAGTAGGATGATGCTAGCCCGAAAGATCCTTAGACAGGGTTATTACTGGTCCGCCATGGAGGAGGATTGTATTGGCTTTTTCCGGCGATGCCGCAAATGTCAGATCCATGCAAACCGCATGAACATTCCACCGTCGAAGCTGTACAACATGACTTCGCCATGGCCGTTTTCAGTTTGGGGGATTGATGTGATTGGGGTTGTCACTCCGAAGGGGTCCAACGAGCATGAGTACATTTTGGTAGCAATAGACTACTTCACGAAGTGGGTTGAGGCCCAATCTTACGCCGTGTTGAAGGCGTCACATGTCGCTAAGTTCATCAGGAACAACATTATCTGTCGCTACGGGGCCCCGAATGAGATTATTTTAGATAATGGTTCCTACTTTAAGAAGGAGGTGATCGACTTGTTGGAGAAGTACAACGTGGCTTTTCATAAGTCATCTACATATCGGCCACAAACCAACGAAGCTGTTGAGGCCGCCAACAAGAACATCAAGCACATTCTATAGAAGATGGTGGAAACCAACAGGGACTGGCCAGATAAGCTGCCATTTGCTCTTTGGGGCTACTGGACTTCAATTCGAACTTCTACTGGGGCAACTCCGTATTCCTTAGTTTATGGGATGGAGGCTGTTCTGCCTATTGAAGTTGAGGTTCCGTCATTACGGGTATTGGCTGAGTGTCAGATAGCTGAGGCAGATTGGCAGCAAAGCAGGTTCGAAGAACTCATGCTCTTTGATGAGAGAAGGCTGAAAGCACTGTATCACATCCAGGGTTATCAACGAAGAATTGCCAAGGCTTTCAACAAGAAGGTTAAGTCTAGGAATTTGAAAGAGGGGGATCTAGTGCTCAAAGACAACCGAGCTCCCATTCACAACCCTAGGGGCAAGTTCAGACCCAATTGGGCTGGCCCTTACATCATCAAGTCTATTTGGTCAGGTGGAGCTGTCGTTCTGATGGACCTAGATGGCCTAAAGTTCTCCCAGCCGATCAACATGGACAAGTTGAAGAAATACTATCATTGAGTGGCTCGCTAGGCCGAAAACCCGAAAGGGCGACCTAGGCAAAAGTTAGAGCATGAAAAATTTGAAATAATAAAAACTGAGCTCGCAAGGTTGAAAACCTAGAAAGGGCGGCCTTGGCAAAAGTTAGGGCGCAAAAGTAGAGGGTTAATACATGAGTGAACCCAAACCGAACTACGTAAGGCTTGATTCCCATCTTTGGGATACGTAGGAAACTTCATTATGAAGTCCAGCCATAAACACTTCCAAATCAACTTTGTCCGTGTGATCATGTTGGTCATCTTCGTCTATTTTGCATTCAAGAGCTCGATTGTGATCTCCAGTGCAGTGCTATTCAGACTAGGGGCAACTTTCCAGTTGCTGGATCCGGGGTTGTACATCTCAGTGATAGATCTCGGGCATGTCCAGTTTTGATCCATATCGAAAATGGTTTTGAAAAGTTTTAATAAAAGTTGATTTTGCTCAAATTAATCTTTCTACGACTTAAGACCATTTTTGGACCAAACGGAAAATTTTCAGTACCCACAACCTTCAATTAAATTGATTTCAGTACAGAGTTCTCCTACTCTTGAATACAAATTGAAGTTTATTACATTCATAAAGAAAACTTGAAAGTACTGATAAAGCAATAACTCGGGGCATGGATAAGTCAGGTGTTCCTGCGCCCCCTCCCAGAGCTTGTGGAAGCCTCTGATGCCAAAGTAGGCCCAACCTGCGCGTCTTCATCAAGCCTAGCGATGCACTCACCAGAGAGGGTGCAACTGAAAGTCGGAGCGGGCCAGAAGCTTTCTCGTCCTCCATGTTGTGGCATACTGAGTTAGCTGTGCGCCTCGGACTGGAAATGCGGCAGGGTACTCTATCCCCTCTTCCGGGCAAGTCTGATCATGCCCAAATTGGCACCGGATTCGAAATGGGAAGTAAAAGACACAATTTGTCAGGCCGATCAACTAAATGCCCGGTTGCAGGGACATGCTGTAGCTCATCGCCGATAAATTAAGCCAAGGGCAGCGCCAAGCAATGTCGACAGCGGATAGACTGCACATCCATTCGCACCACCATCCCGCATCAGGGGCATCGACTAGACATCGCCGGAATAAATAGTCACGAGCTGAATACGCTGGGCATGAGTCCACAACCTTCAACTTTTCCATCAACCATATCTGGGAAGGGATGAAAAATGAGAGATTAAAGAATAGAGAGGTGTACGTGGAGAGAAAAGTAAGAAAAGGGTTTTGAGAGAAAAATCGAGCCTCAAGGCCGAGTGATGTGAGAAGTATATGTGAGATAGGGTGGGAAACATTACCTGTAGCAGCAGTGGACTCCTCGCAAATCAAGTCGTCTCCCAGCGATGGAAGGCATCCAAACCCATCAGTGTCTCAACTAGCGTCATGGCAATGCAGCTCTTGCCCTCTTTTAAACCTTGGGCAACCTCAATCAAACGGACGCAAGATCTTCCGGAGCCTAGGGCAAGCAAGAAATGAAACAACATGCACAAGTAAAGCGCATGTCACCGAAAACCTTGCCAGTGATGATTGCCGCGGTCATCGGCATCAGAAAGCCGACGAATCAGGCTCGGAATGTCCCATTCTCCGTCGCGAATCAAAGATCGAGCGTCATGCAAAGTAAGCCCGCACATCCGTCCTAAGGCTTGGATGTGGCCGAAGCAGAATTGGTGCAACAACTCTTCATCGCGCTGAGATTCCATCAAAGCTTTGATGTCTTCAAAAGTGGGTCATATCCCTTGTCCGCTAAAGCTAAAAACATGAGTTACTGGATTCCAACACCTAGCCGCGGCATCAAGGAACGAAAAACGCAGCAGGGTATGACTCAGCGTGAATAGTGCATTTATTCAGAAGCCTTGGGAATTCAGCTTTTCCGAGCCATCCAAGTTAGCAATCCAATTTGTGAGATTTTGGACAAGAAATGCCTCCATTTGGTGCAAAAACTGAGTTAGAATGAGGAAATCCCGAAGCTGGAACCTTTAAAGAAGATAAGGCAGTGAGTGGAGGACAGATGACGACGTTTCAGATAGTCTGCCATCGGTGGCCAGCAGCAGCACATTGATGGGCGACAGTTGCTTATCCATGGTCGGCATGCTTCATTGATGGCCGACAGGTCATTTCCCATGGCCAGCAACCTCTATTTGATATTCACTGGCCTCCTTGGTGGAGACTCAATTGATTCCAATAGTTGTATTCTGTTATCGGCACCTTGTGGGGTCTAGTTTTGATTCTTTCCGGGCTTGAGTTCGCCTGTTTCAGATGTGATCCTCTGGTTTTGTTTATTAAGTTGTATGTATGTTACTTATCGAGTTGTACGTTTGCTGTTTATCGAGTTGTTGCAATTTGCTTATTGAGTTGTATTTACTTTGCTTAGCTCGTGAAGCTTTTTTTGATTATCGAGTTATTTTGTTCTTTTAGTTGTTAGTTGGTTCACTACCTGATTAAGAGCAATGTAATTTGTCTGTGCAGTTTTCAAACAAAGTCTAATTTCATTTTCATGTTATGCGATGCAATGCTTAGAAAGTAAAATGCAACACTCTTTCAACAAAAAAAAGTTGCTTTCATTCCATCCTGGTTTCTTTTTACAAAAGGTACAAGTTTTGAAGAAAATAAAACTGCCTCAGGCTATACAATGTGCTAAAACTACTAGTAAAAAGAGAAATAAAGCAAAAATAGAGCATCTGAATCGGCGCTAGTCGCCTCGAGAGTGGGAAGCCCTCCTCGTCCTCTTCCTCGATGGAGGCCCAGAACTACCGTCGTCAGCTCTGCTACCTGAATCTGAACACGAACCATCTCCAGCCTCATCTCCATCCTGAGATGACTCTGACTGTGGACTCACTGCCTCCTCATTAGACTCATCATCATCGCTCGACACGGGCTCTGAAGGGCTACTCTCGCTGTGGGTGCCTCTGCCTCTACCTCGGCCGTGTGTCTGAGCCTGTCTCCCTCTCCTCTCTGTTGATGGAGGAGGTACTGAAGGACCTGCCTCTGCTCCTGCTGGGGCATCTGATGGGCTTGGCATCAGGAAACGAATCTGAAAAGGCAGTTCGCCAAAATGCATTAGTAATGAAATGTATCACACGCAAAGAATAATGTGCTGTGAACAGTGAATGATTTGCAATGTATGTATACCATGAGCAGTGTATGGGAGCAATGTATTATATCAGTGCAATGTGGAACTATGCAAATGCTAGTGTCTCAAGAGAAGACTTTGTGGCATGAAGTGTAGTTTGAAAGAACTCGCCGGGATCCTGTAGAGGCTGAGCAGATCCAGACTCATCTCTATCATCTCTGTCATGGAGGCCACTAGATCAATGGCCTGCCCTGTGTACTCTATGGGCGCCTGCGAGTGCATTGAAAAGATCAGTATCTGATAAGCATAATTGAAATGAAGTAAATATGCAAAATGTGGGGTTTAGTACATACCAGAGTCGGACCTCGAATCCCGACGAGTGCACGCCTGGCTGATGCAGGCATAATGGAGATCTGATAAGTCTCCCCAGAACGTCTCTGGTAAGTCAATGAAGTAGGCAGCTCTGGCCATCCAGTCCCCTGCCTCTCCTCAGGATCTCTCCTCCTACGGGATTTGGTCGCTCTGCCTCTCCCTCTCGCAGCCGGAGCTCTCGCCCCCTCATCTCCACGAACGTCGGTCAGAGGCGGCATCAGATGTGTCTGAATGAAGGTCACGTAGTCGTCCTCCATGCAAAAATAGTCTGCATCCAGTCCTATCATGAACTCAATCACCTAGTCGGTGGACAGCCTGTGTGTCTCCCTCATAGACGCAGGAGGTGCCGTCGGTATAAACTGGGCAGGTGATTTCAAGGTCTAGCATACGAAGTGTCACACCCCAAACCCGCCCCTAAAAGTTTGGGCATGACCACTTCAGAAACGGGCATCTAACTTGATATGTATATAAGATATGGGGCTTGAACGGAAGCATTAAAATTTTAACGTAACAGAAAACCATCTCCATTGAGTTATAACTACCATGTCAGGATCACTACCGAAATATAAGGCAGATAAACATACAGTGACGTGCATCTGAGAATTTAGCTATATGCATATACACATATATATATAGACCCAGCCCTTAAGATTGGGCATACAATAAAAGCATTGATAAGTAAAAGGATTATATACACTTCCCCTTTCAGACAGATAATTAGGGTACAAAATTAAAAGTTTAGCAAAACAGCATAAATGAGCTGCCTTCACTTAAGTGCCTGGACACCCTGAGGTTGACCTAAGAGGAACGGACGCCATGGGTTGAGACTGACCTTCAGGTGGACTGCCTACAAAAATAGACATAACATAAAGTGAGTCGAGCTCAGTGAATAGTAGTACGTAAATAATTTAATGATAACTTGAATTACAATGTACATATATAAGTGCATAGAACATATAGTTAACTTTATCTTGTAATTATTTCCAGAATGGCCTTAGGCCTAAATTTTAAGCAGAATGGCTTCAAGCCCTTGGACAAAGTGGCATTAAGCCCATTAACATAATGGCATAAAGCCCTTAAACAGAATTTTTCTTGCATGTATGAACTCAAGAGGTGGCTCGCACGGATTCTAGAGGTGACTCGCATGGTAGCACTTAGTTCCGTGCAGCACTTTGTTTCATACTAACAGATCATACAGAATGGCCATAGGCCCAGATGCCACAAATTGGCCATAGGCCTCATAGATGTTACAGAACGGCTATAAGCCTCATAACTTTCACAGAACGGCCATAGGCCTCATGACTTTCACATCGGCTTTAAGTCAGTTCACATATGTATGGACTCAAGAGGTGGCTCGTACGGATTCTAGAGGTGACTCGCATTGCAGCACTTAGTTCCGTACAGCACTTTGTTCCATATCAGAAATCATTAGATCTTAAAGACCGGCCAATCCATATCATGTCATAACATAGCGTAAACAGAACAGATAAACAGAAACAAACTCATCCATATTTTAATTAGGCTTGAATCATAAACATACTTGAACCACGGTATTATTACCCCCAGGTAAGGGCCTTGTGCTAAGGATGCTATGAATATTTTTACATATATGGACAATCATTCAATGATTCGAAACGTAACATATCAGAAAATAGAGTATTTCTTGTCATATCATGTCATTACGATACACTTAACAAAGACAGAACAGTTACATCATAATGTCAGTTACATGACAATGTCATTATTATTTAATTCCGTCTTCAGGTTGAGTCATTTGTAAGTCAATCCGACGTTCATCATAATTCTTAACAGTTATTAACGTATAAAACAACCCGTGATCTTATCCAATTATTCATTCTAATGATCCACTCTGGGTAGACATTTATGTCATAAAACACGTGTTGAGCCAAATGATCTATAGTAGCCTTTGATAGGCCATTCAGAATATCATGTTCCTAGTAAGCGGGGTTTACATTTACCATTTCTTTCTGTTAACCAATTCCATAGTATTAACTCCCAAATACAGAACACAGTACAACAAGTCTCTGAAAACACATCACTCCTGTTTTTGTATAACACAAGTCACTTTTTAGCATAACGAACCCAGTTAGATTTATCTTTAAAATAATCCAACGTTAATAAGTCATATACAATACTTATACGAAGTCATAGGTAATGTACAGATTATTTTCAGAGTCATACCAATGTAAACAAATCTTTCAACGTTCCCATACATTCGCACCGATTTCCAATTATCATAAATGTGAATATAATCACTTGCAAAGAACAAAGTGTTAAGTATAAGAACCATTAACGGTAAGTAAATGCACGATCTCTGTACTACTACTCACAGTGCTATAGCGGAGCGCTTAACCCTCCCAGGTTATGACCTACACATGTGCACAACTTATTCATTAGTTCTTTTTCTTTCTTAATTCATTTCCTGCTTCATTTTACTTCGAACGAATTTACAGCCATCTTAGGGACATCAAACACATATTTCAAAAATATCAGAAGGTTAAGCACGCAAAACGGAGCGAACAAAATTTTGCAGTTTGGGCTGCACGTGCGGCAGTGAACCCCGCACGTGCGGCGATTCCAGCAGATTGCAGTTCGGAAATTCAGTAAAACCCCATTTTTGATACACTTCTTCAAGGCTCAAAATAGGTCTTTTAATTAATGGAACATGGTTTAAAAATCATGTACAAAGACATTTCAAACACATATCAATTTGAATGTGAATTAAATGTTTAATTCCTTGCGTTACATGAACATAACATAAACACTTTGAATCCTTGCAAATTGTTCCCAAATATCTCTAATATCATCCAAATCCATAAATGAGGTCAAATATGTATAAATAAAGGATAGAATGAAATCCTTCTTTATATAACTCAATGTAATCCCAAATCAATTTAAGCTTTTCAACTTAATCACTACACATCCCACACAAAGAAAAATCTTCCCTATAGCCAAATAAAGACTTAATTCAAGTAAAATTCACATACCTTAAGCTTTAAACCCTATAATCCTTCTCAATTCCCCAATCTTTCTTCTTGATGAATCCCTCTACTTCCTTTCAAACCTTTCTCGTCTCTAATCTCTCTCTCAGGAGATATTTTTGTAAAGGCTCACCAAGTCAAATGATTAAAGAACATGGACATATATATAAAAGATGAATCAGGACAAAAATTAATCAGTTTAATTATTCCAAATTGAAATTTTACAGAAAATCATATTAAAAATAAAAAAATCATTCTGATTTCAAATATAAAATCAATTTTAGGTTATCAAGCCCCTAAGGCTCTCAATTCCTGATTCCAACATTAGAATTGTAACAGATATTTCTCACATTAGATAGATACACGCCTATAAGCATAAGATTCGCTTAACTTAATTTAATTTCATATAAAATTTCACAAGAAACATATCATTGCTCAGAATAAGGGATTGAAAGTATACCAGTTACATGTGCGAGGGTCGGGTTATTACACGAAGCGCTCGCTCAAAAACCAAGCCTGACAGATCGGGCCCTCGAAAAGGATGTGGTAGTAGGAGACAATCCGGGCAGCATTGCACTGATCTCAGAGTCCTGACGGTATCGCATCCCACGGCTGCCACGTGATCTGAGGAAGAGAGAAGGAAAAAGATGATCAGTCGTCAAATAACTAATGTGGGTGCATCAGGTTAATTGAAATAATTTCGTTGTGGAATTACCTCACGCGCTGTGACCGAGTCGAAGTACCGCCAGAAGAACACAAAGCTCTCTCGGGTCGTACGACGGAGCTGGTCGTCGTATACAACAGAGAATGGGACTGTCGCTGGCGTCTCCCCCACAGGCTCCGGAGCAAGTGTCGGGAAGTATGCATACACCCACGGCTGTAAGGAAGATGTGATCAATACAGTGTATGAATAGATTATAGAACATGCAATAAGCAGAATACAATACGATGCATAAGGAGTGTAGGTCTAGAGCAGATCAGACTTCTTGTGTACAGTGTATGGTATGCAATGTGCAGTATGCATGGTGTACAGAAAATGCAAAGCAGAAAGCATACAGTGCAAGAGCAGATATAGAGAATGCAGAAAGTACAAGTGTTGAACAAGTGTAAAGCAGAAAATGCTAAACAAATAATGAAGAGGGGAAACTAAGCTGTGTACCTTCCAAGCGCGCCAGTATTCGCCAATCGACCTTCCGCACATGCGAGAAGTCGAGCTCATGTATCTGTATAGAGTGGTAAGGCCGGCTGCCCCCCAATCATAGAAATGGACCCACTGGAGAACCACTAGAGCGCTCAGGAAGTATAAACCCATGGTATTCCACCTATTCGAAAACAAGGTGGTACCGAAAAGGAACAGGAGGAAGCCCCTGGCGTACTGCTCCACCTCCTCATCAGTCTCGGGATGCTCCCTTCTGTAATGCTCCTCAAACCAGGTATATCTAACCATACCTGCTCGAAGTGTCGGTGGATGCACTCCAAGTAGTGTATCCCATGCGGCCACCCACTCTCCCATGTCGGGATCGAGAGGAATCGGGTCACCCCCTATGCCCAGGCCAGTGATCATGGCAAAATCGAAGGGAGTCATCGTCATCTCTTCCACTGAGGAGAAGTGGAAAGAGTTGGCGGAGTCCCACCACCTCTCCAGAAGAGCCCTAGGAGAGGATGACTCGCTACGACCCGCGTCAAGCTAGAGCAGAATAGGCCGAAGCCGGTCCTATCTATGATCTGGCAGACCCTCGCAGGAAGCTCGTCATACCAATCCCGAGCTGTCATGGCACCCTGGCCTTAGAAGGAACGGGATCCATCCTGTGTAAATGCATGTGATGCCATTAGATGAAAGTGCAATTGAAGTACAGTTGAATTCAGAGCAGTGATGTGTTGAAGTACAGTTGAATGCAGAGCAGCAATGCGTGAAATATAGTCAGATCAAGGCATGTGATGCAATCAGATCAAAACAGTGCAAGAAATGCAAATGGTTGAAAGTAATACTGCAGGAAAGCAGAGTTGGTACCTCCACAGCAATGGCCGATAGGTGAGACATGGGCTCTCTCAACAAGAGATCGTCTGGCGCGTTCTCATCGAAATCAGTTAAGGTGTGGATGCCTCCCGCCACTAGTATAATATGAGTCTCCGGGTGATACCTCGTACGGTCAAAAGGGCGTACGCTCGGTGGTAAAGGCTGAGGCTCGACCCCCGGCTCAGCCGCAAAGTCTGCGGCAAGCTCTACCGGAGGGAGTGTGGGGAAACCCCCATCGTGCGGGATATCATCAGCCATCTGAGATGGACGCAAAAATGCGCAAAAATGAGCAAAAATGAGAAAAGATGAGCAAAATGGCGAAATGGTGAACGAGTTAAACCCTAAGAGGGAGGAAAGTCAAAGGAAATCAAAAACCCAGGAAAAGTGAATTAACCTTGAGAGCACCTCGGGGGAAATGATCCTTGAATGGAGGAAATGACGAAAAATTGGCTTAGAATCAAATTCTGATTGGTTTAAATCGAAGAGAACAAAAGGGTTTTCGCAAAGAAAATGTTTCTAGGGTGTTGGGACACGCGTAGAATGCGCGAATCTAGAGAGAAGAGGTACCTAGAGAGCAAGGGAGAAGGGTTTTATGCAAGGGATTATGAGGAAATGAAATGATTTTGGGTGTATTTAAAGAGCCACGGGTCAAAAGACCAAAATGACCAAAGCTGCCATCGTTGGCTGGCACCTCCCTGATCGGTGGTCGGCACCCCTTTATTAATGGCCGGCAGTTTCCATTGGTGGCCCGGCAGGGGCCCGGCACCCTCCTATCATGGCCGGTAGGCCTCCACCAGATTCTATTATCTGTTTTACCATGGTATGTGTCCTTGGGTTCTAAGAATTCCGAGGAATGTTCAAAACTTGATTCGAAATGCCTCTGTGGAAGCCCGGAATTGTTGTTCTCGATGTGCGGTGGTCATCGCCCATCAACCTGCACAAGGTGTATCCTTTTAATGCTTCGTAACTCTTCCGGGAGGTAAACCGGAAGTTGCCTTCAAGATGTCTTTATCGAGCATGCTTTTGTCATCACATAGCATTTACACGTTACACTGAACATGTATTTTAAATTGTCCCATAGACCGTGTATCTTCGTGTTCGCATTGAATTTGCATTGTCGATTATCTCGCATAGAACATACTTTGGTTTCATTCCTCGCATGTCAAGTATTGAGCATGCCTTGGCATCGTGTTACGATCGTTCGTTTTGTGTAAGACATGCATTGTATTGCATTATACCTATCAAGTTTCTTTTTCATACATACACAATATTGTATGTACGGTTCATTTGAAGTTGGTGCAACCAGGCGATATTGCATGTGCGGTTCATTCAGAGAAGTTCCGTTTAAAATTGATTACACCTTGTGTATCTATCACACTTTGTTCATTTTGTGTATCTATCACACTTTGTTCATTTTGTGTATCTATTGTACTTTATTCACTTAGTGTATCTATCACACTCTCTTCACTTAGTGTATCTATCACACTCTCTTCACTTAGTGTATCTATCACACTTTGCTCATTTAGTGTGTCTATCACACTTTGCTCATTTAGTGTATCTATCACCCTTTGTTCACCTTTCGTGTATCTATCACACTTCGTTCACCTTTCGTGTATCTGTCACACATGCTCACTTAGTGTATCTATCACACTTCGTCACCTTTCGTGTATCTATCACACTTTGTTCACCTTTCGTGTATCTATCACACATGCTCACTTAGTGTACCTATCACACTTCGTTCACCTTTTGTGTATCTATCACACTTCGTTCCCTTTTGTGTATCTATCACACATGTTCACTTAGTGTATCTATCACACAGGTTCACTTAGTGTATCTATCACACTTTGATCATTCAGTGTATCTATCACAGATGTTCACTTAGTGTATCTATCACACTTTGATCATTTGGTATATCTATCACACTTTGTTCATTTAGTGTATTTATCATACTTTGTTCATTTTGTGTATCTATCACACATACTCCCTTTGCGTATCTATCACACGTTCGCTTTGTGTATCTATCACACATGCTCACTTTGTGTATCTAGCACATATGCTTGCTTCATGTATCTATCACACGTTTGCTAAGATTGCATAATTATCTTACATCCTTTCTGCATGAGATGTGGTTTGGTTCATGTTTACTTGCTTATGTACGAGTTTGTTGTAGCATTTCTTTGCATAACATTCGCATCTAGATGTTTCATTACAACCTCTTTGCATAGACATAAGTTATGCTCTTGCATCATGCATGTCATTTGCATTTTGCCCCAGCCTGCGGGCGTGTCTCTATATTGTTATATTGGTTGTTTGTCTAAGTCTGCGACCTTGTCAAAAATGGGTCGTCTCTGGGCTTTGACATTCACTCCCGTCATTTTCTGACTTCTGATTTCTGTCAAAGAGGGGCAACTGTAGACACCCCATTTTTGACCGTCCTAAAGACCTGGATGTTCGTGCAGGTATATCCAGTGGCAAGCTTGTTTGCTCGCCGAATACTCGCATTTCGCGACGAAATACCAGGTTTGCTCTTTCCAAACCTTATTTCCTTTTTGCCCCATTTTTGGACCATGACTTGGTCCTTCCATTTTGGTTCTTAGGATGCCTTGCCGGCCATGGTTTGGCACTACCGGCCATCCACTCTACCCTGCCGGCCATTGATAGGCCCTGCCGGCCATCAATGGGGGCACTGGCGGCCACCAATCATGGCCGGCAGGTTACCTTGATTTCAACAGATATCTTTTGGATATTTTGAGCCAGCTGTGGTTCACTGATCCACCATCCGTACACGTGTATGGATGGATTGAGCAAGCCTTTTGGCTTGCATTGCTTATAAAAGGGGAGCTCTCTCCCCCTTCTTGAGGGGTTTAGAAATTTGAGACATCAAAAAATATCTCCCTCTCTAGAATTCTCTCTCTCTCTCCTCTCTCTCTCTCTATTTGTGCTTGTTTGTGCTCAAAAGTGCCATTTCTTCACACTTTTACATACAAACACCTAGTTAAACACCTTTGCTTTGGAGCTAAGGCACTTTGAAGCTTGTTTTGAGGACTTTGCACTGGTTTTGGTTCAAAAATTGTGGCTGAAGTTGCTCTCTTGCCATTGTTCTTCAAGGGTAAGAAACTAGCCCCTTTGAAGCTTTGTTTTGCTTAAGTCTTTGGCCATCCTTGCATGTTGATTTAGGCCTAGCTTTCAACTACAAAAAGCCTTGTTTTTAAGTGCTTAAGATGTTTGTTTGAGGCTTTGTTTGAGTTAGGGGTGGTCTACCCCCTTTGGTAGCCTATTTTGCTTTGTTTAGTGTCATCTTTTGAGGCCTTTAAGACCACCTTGTTTTGGCCTTTTCACCACTGAATTCTAGAGGAATTTCAGTGGTGGAAAGTGTGTTTTGAGGTCCAAAATGGATGGCGGTGGCTTCCCCCCCCCCTTGTGCTTTGTTTGAATGTGTTGTTGGCTTAACACTTTGGCATGTTTTTCTACTTTCTTGAGGCTCTATCTTAGCATGTTTTTGTAACTTTTCTAACATGTTATAACTCTGTTTTGGATTGGTTTGATCACTTGTTGCATGCTTCATGTACTTGTAGTGCAATCCTCCCTAGAGCCATAACATGCATCATGCTTTGGACCACCATTTTAGCATGTTTTTGGCTCTACTCCAGCAAGCTTCTACTCATGTTTTCCCATGCTTAAGCTATGTTTTAAGCGATTTTGGTCTTGCATGCCTTGCTTTGTATAGCCATAGTGCAATATAGCTCACTAGCTTTGAGTTTCAAAGTCTCTAGCATGCATTACTTGAGTTGTTTGCATGTTTTGGCCTCATTTCTAACATGATTTTAGTGTGTGTAGTGTAGTCATACTCTCACATGTTTCACACTTTCAATGCCTTTGGAGGGCTATGTTGTATGCCTCAATCATGGGTTAATTTGTATGCAGGCTTGCCTAAACTTTTGGGCTACCATCTCAATGTGTTGTTGGTCATATTTTGCCATAATACGACTCTGTTTTTGGCTGGTTTGGCCACTTGTGGTTTGCATCTTGTACTTGTAGAGCAAATCTCATTTACTAGCCTTGCATGCTTGTTGTTTTAGCTCACCATTCTAGCATGTGTTGGCTCTACTCCAACATGTTTTTGGCCTTGATTTGACATGCTCTAGGACTGTTTTGGGTTGTCTTGGCCATATGGTTCATGTATTGCATAGCTGTAGTGCAATGGGCTTGACTAGCCTTGTGTTTTGATGTCTCTAGCATGCTTTGTTTGAGATGTTTGCTTGCCATGACATCATTTCACACATGATTTCAGAGCGTATTTCATTGCGACATTCTCACATTTTCCACTCCTTCAATGTGCTTGAGAGTTGTGCCTTCATGCCTTGTTTGTGAGCCAATATGTATGCATGCTTGTATAAGTTTTTGGGCTCCCTTTTCAACATGTTTTGGCCTTTAATTGTGGCATGGTTGAGCTCTGTCTAGAGCTGGTTTAGCTGTTTGAACTTAGTATTGCATGCTCCTTGCATATTGCTCTCTACTAGCTTTATTCTTTAGGGCCTCTTGCATGCTATACTTGTGTTGTTTGAGTGTTTTGGCATCATTTGGAATGATATTTCAGAGCATATAGTGTTGTCACACTTCCATGTTTTTCACTCTTTAAGTGCTCTTGAGAGTAGTACCTTTATGCCTTATTCACGGGCCAATGCATGAGCATGCATTTTCTTACTTTCAATGCTAGCATTTCAGAGCATCTCAGCCACCGTCTTGGCATGTATGAACTCTATTTGGGGTTGGTTTGAGTCCATGGAGCATTGTGTTGCATGCCTCATGCATGATGCTCTTTGCTTGCTTTAGTATTCTTGGCTCCATAACATGTCTTGCATGCTTAGCTTGCATGGCTTAGTGTCTTTAACATGCTTAGATAAACATGTGTTGTGTTGCATTGCATTGTGTTCAACCGGACGTTGCGTTGAACACAAGGTGGATTGGCCCACTTCATACTCAAAGTGATGAAGTGAGCCAGTCACCCTTTGGTCTCTATTGCCTTTGATTCCTCATGATAAGGCTGTGGTCTTAGTGTTTTGCCTATTTTGTTTGTTCTGCATTCATCAAATTTGTGCAAGTTAGATCTTTGACAATCATGCATTGATGTGCTTGATTGATGGTTTTGGATCCAACACGACCTCTCCCTTGATGTTTCGAGGTGATATGGAGTGGCATAGTACGTACATACCCTTGGGAGACCCTCATTTCCTCTGTTTTGTGCTCTATTGCAGCTTTGTGTCACAGCACACTAGTGGCCGGCACCCTCTCATTATTGGCCGGCACCCCCTTCATACTTGGCCGGCAGCATGCATCATTGGTCGGCAGGGGGGTCGGCAGCAACTCCTCATGGCCGGTAGGCCACTGGTGCATTCCCCAGCACTGTTTTGGTAAGATTCAGCAACAAGTTCCTAAAGACACCCTGCAAACAGAGCCTCTAAAGAGAAAACTGGAGAGCTTTTCGGGGCGAGAACCGAGCATGCATCTTCCACTTCTTCGAATGGAGTTGGAGTAGCATATTTTAAAGCTTTATTTGTTAATTAGCTTGAATTTGTAATTTGATTAATTTTTTAATTAGTTAAATGTTGTAATAATTAAGTAGCTTAATTTAGCTATTTCTTTATTGTTTGTAATAATTAGTCTAATTAGCTTAATTAGATTAGTTGATTAGATTAACTTAGCTTAGCTTAGCTTATTCATTTGGACCCTCCGTCGAGAGGGCGAATGTTGTAATAAGTGTGCGTGAGTGTGTGAATGTCTTCCAACCCCACGTCTTTCTCCCTTTTATTTACCAGCTTTTGATGATTAGTTTTAGGGCATATTTCAATTAACATCCTTATGCTTTGCATGCGTGCATCATTCATTCGTATTGCCTGCACTGGGCTCGGTGAATCATTCAAACCGCATTGTATTTCAATTCCTATTTGAATACATGTATCAAATGTAGCATTCATACGCCATCTTAAATAGCCGAGCCTATTTTAGTTGCATTTTTGCATGTGTTGTATTAGGCATTTTTGACATAACTAGGATCATGCATGATTACTAACTAGCTTTTGTTTTGGCTCGGAGTACACTATGAGTGTTTATGCTTTAGCATCCTTGCATGTGTGTAAGTCACTGCCATGATAGCATGCTTGCCATGAGGCTATGTGCTTATGTGTTTAAATGCATGAATGCCTGTGGATGAAGGCTTCATTACTTGAATTGGGACAATTCATCAAAATGTGCATTTTAAGCCCACTTGTTTGTGGCAAATCATGTTTTCTAAGCCCATTTGAGGGTGGCAACTCCATGTTTTAGCCTACTTGCGAGTAGCATCTTCAAACCATTTTCGAGAAACAAACATGAGATGTTTTGTTCGAAAACAAGCGATTTAGTCTATACTTGTATGCTCTGCGCATCACATAGTAAGCTAGCTAATAAACCGGAATAAGAGCACATGTGTTTTCAAAAACAACATATCACGCTTAGTAGAGGCTGATCTTTGATCGGGCGAGCGGGGGTGCTCATTTCATGACCTTCCCCCCTCATACCCAAGTTCTCGAGCTGAGGCAACTTATGGGATGACGGACACATGGCCTTAGGCACGAGTCAGGGTTTCCTGAATTTCCCAAAACAAAAGATTTAGGTGGTGACTTTGAAATCTGGCAAAGCAGTCCATGTTTGGCGCTTTTTGATTAAAATCGATTTTCCAAAACGATTTGCCAGATTTGGACTCTTTGGTGATTTATCAGTCTTACATTTCACTTTGTGAGATTAGATTCAGAACCATGACAGGAGTCTGAACTGTAGTAGCTAGAACTCAATTCGCGCCCTCTCCGAAAGAGGGGGCGCGCGGAGTGAGTTTCGGGCGGTCTACAGGTGGGCGCTGTCATTATTGTATTTTTATTGCCCTATGTGGAAAAATTATGGAATAATTCTATGTATCTCACGCCAACTGTAACATGAGATTGTGATTTATTTTAACTATTGATATCACTATATAAACAATAATATATGATTTATTTTGTCTAAAAAAATACTTTAAAAAAGATAATGTGTGATTGTGATTTATTTATGTATTGATATTTATAATAATTGAATTTAGATTACACATACTTTTCAAGATAAAATGCTTGACATTTTTTTTCTTTATGGTGATGCTACATGCACAAATTAGTGTACCAACTAGTGTTATGATATTATTACTGACCCCACTCATTATACAAATTACAAATATCCAAAACTTTTAAAGTTATGCCATATCATCTATTAGTACACTAGTTGGTATACTAATTGACACTATTGGAAAATGGCCTTTTGTGACCACCTGATAATCAGTCGCAAATAACTAATATATTATTTATTTTCCCCTTTTGCCTTATATTTGCCATAGCCCTTCACAATGATCGTTCTTTTCTCGTACACATTCTCGCTCTGTCTCTCTCTCGTTCTCACACTGGTATCAATCTCTCTCTCGTTCTCACACTGGTATCAGTCTCTCTCTCTCTCGTTTCTTTCGATCTCACTCTCTCTGTGTCCCTCAATCTCATTCTTTCTCTCCTTAATGTTCTTCTCAATCTTGTGCTCTCTTTGCTTCTTATATTCTAAAAACACAATCAGCTTTTCCTGATTCTTTTGAACTTAATCATTGAAGGTACTCTCTCTCTCTCTCTCTCTCTCTCTCTCTCTCTCTCTCTGTTTCTTCTTATTTTATCGAGTTCAAGGTACTCTCTCTGGGAAGTTCTTCTCTCTATTTCTATCTTCCTTCATTTCTTCTTATTTTGCGATTTGAATCTGCTCCTAGGGTTTGGATCGACGGATGACCCATGCAATATTCAAATTTGATGATTTCGATTATTCGACGAATGCAATTCAATTTTTATTCTTCATATTTTTTTTTGGTTGTTGTTGCTTCCTAAGCTTGAAAATTCAACATGTTTTTGTTTTGTCTGATCATATTTCTTCATTTTGCCTCTATTTAACTACTTAGAAATTGTCAGAAACCAGAATTGAAGAAATTGAGTTTTATTCTTTAGCTCTGTTATTAGTCCCTTAGAATGAAAATTAAGATGAGAGGCCCTTACTATAAGGTTTACTGTCTTATTCTAGTTTGATATTCTCTTATGTGCTTTAATTGGTGTTGTGTTCATCAATGCAGTTAAACATTGTCCACTATAGCGAATTGATGGCATTTCTGACCTGTGAATTGATAGCATAATGCACTGAGGTAATTGATCTAACACTTCTGAATTGAATGTGGTCCTTAAGAGCCCATGATTGAGGTTTGGAACCTAGATTAAAGGCCTTTTCTTATTAATTTAACTAGGAAAATAATTCAATTTACTTCATGGAAAGTAACCAAAAGAAGTAATAATAAGATCTCAATTACTTAACTAATTTATAAATGAGGTAGTCATAGTGATGTAGAACAAGTGGCCGAAGACTTCTTGGAACAATTGGACCGCCAAAAGACAAGAAAGAAACCAAATTGAGAGCAATAGCGACACTTTTGGTATGAGCTCGAAATTGTATCAAATTTGGTAGTCTGATCGGAAACGGCGTTTTAAATCAAAGACATGCCATTTTGGCAATGATGAACAGTGGATTTTACCCAAATTCTTTCGTTTAGGCCTTCAAATTAGGGATTTTTGCCATTTTAGGAATGTTTCGTTTTGGGAATAACTTTATTTTGGGAAGTCCGTTTTTAGTACTGTCTATTTTTGCGTGATTTTATTGTTTCCGAGTATGCAGATTTGGGCTTAATTCATATTTTCTATTTTTCGTAATTTTCTGTTTATTTTCATGTCTAGCAAGGACTTATCCTAATTCCTTGTTTGTAACACCCCAAAAATAATACAATGAATCTAACCCACAAGTGAGAAGATAATAGGAATAATATGCTTTCATTCATCAGAGTTTGTGTACAAAAGCTAACACATGCGATATACATTCACAAATGTTCATCCTGAATCTACAGCATGTATTACAATGATAAGAGAACTGAAAACTAAACAGGTAATCATATGCCCTATAGGCTTACGTCTTTGCTTGGTTACAACAAAAGTGAGCCTAGCTCAATACAGTTAAAGCCCTTGGCTATACAAAAGAATACAACACCAGAAAGAAGCTCTTGTTTCCAAAAAGTCCCTCCCAGCTGTTACCTTGGCGGAGGCATGTCACCAACACCTGAAAATGGTTTTTCCCAAATAGGGTGAGCCAAAGCCCAGTAGAAACAATCTAACACAATATATAAGATTTAACGAAGGTGTAAGCATGACGTGCATTTATAATGCCAGTAGTAAAACTTCCATATTCTGTATAGTCATAAGGTACCAAAGTGCAAATCTTATTCCATTTTCCTTAATTCATGAACCAATTTCATTATCTTTCAACAACCCAACTGAGACTACAACTCAGTGGTTATCTATTCAACACAATTACTACACAAACACTTCAATCTGCCATTTTACGGAAATTTCATCCGCAGGATTGGCACTTATGTATACACAAGATTTCGAGACTTTCACCCTGGACACTCTGGCCAACTTAATTTTCAATGGAGTCAATCCCCTATCTCCTCCCAAACAATGGAGTATATCCATTTTCTCCTCCCAAACATCATACATATACAATGTATTTAAACATAGCCATATTCAATGACAATCAACAATAGATTAATTTCAATTTACCTAATCCTCATGCAATTTTACAACAATCATAGCTATCCTCGACTAATAGCCCAACACAGATATTTCTGAATACATATATATATATATAATCTTCTCAATAGATAAATTAATCAAGTTTCCATTGGTGAGAGACAACACGTGTCCAACTCCACCCTTTATATCAATAATCCTCTAATTTCACATTACCTATGTCAATTTCCATTTATTATACAAAATAACAATTTGACCCATTTAGAGCAAAACTCTCCCTTTTTCCAAAGATTAACCCAAGTACCAAAATCAACAATTTTGACACAATACAACCTCATTTTCAAACTCCATACCCATTTATTTTCCATTCACCAAAAACCTCTCTTTTGTTTTTACAACCCAAACCCTAAGTTTGTCCATAATACACCCAAAGCCCACAATTGTTACACAATCATCAAATAACTAAGTTAAAAACCATATGAAAGTGTAGAAAATCCCTGTCTCAAGCTTAGAAGACCAAAGCAACAGAGGAGAAACTTCAAAGACATCGAAATCAACTTCTACCCGGATCAAAACGGAGCTCTTGAGACACTCTACCACTTTCTCAAGGACACTAGGGTGAAGATCCCAATGGATCTAGGTGAAATGGTAGAGAGAAGATGAGTTTTAGAGAGTGAAACTCAAGATCAAGGCCTTCGGAAAGTTTTAGAGAGAGAGAGAGAGGAATGAAAAAATGATGAAAAAGGTCATCTTCACGCACTATTATACATGTAGTCTGCTCAAGCGTGAAAAGTGACGCTCGAGCGTCAGACACAATGTTCCGCTTGAGCACAAGAAGTGATGCTCGAGTGTAGAAGACACATTTTCAAAAGTTTTGTAGACGAAGGACATCGCTCGAGCGCAAGATTGGACACTCGAGCATCCACCTGCTCAAGCGTAAGAAATGTCGCTCGAGCATTTGTAGGTCTACAAAAATACTGAAAGTTTGCAAATCCCGCTCGAGCGCAAGAATGGCGAGCAAAAATCTAGGCAACATAGGTTTGGAAAATCAAGTGACCAACGTATTCCAAACACACTACTACAATCCAAATGACCAATCCAAGGAACAACAAGGGGAAAAAGAGATGGACAGTAACATTGAACCATGAAACCCGAGTTCAGAACATAATAAAATGTCGGGTCAAAACCGAAGTTGCTATAACCTCCCCCCTTAAGGAATTTCGTCCCCGAAATTAAAATTCGAGTTCAAAATCATTATTAAACCATTCACAACAATGTTAATCTAACAAGTTCAACACCATGACCCACTCTCCGGTCATCCATTTTCATCAACTCGATACAGAAGTCCTACATTGAAAGTGCAATTTACAATTTCCCCAAAACATTTACAATGTTCAAAATTTACACAATATATACAATGTTTTCAAAAGTGATGCAATACACACGATATTCCATATTCTCAAAACATATGCAGTGCTTATATTGAATCCATGTTTCTAAGCACCCCATAACATATACAATGTTCCCGTGTTTTAAAACATATACAATGCTTTTACATTTCATTGGCATAATCAAAATCTCCATATATAATCAATTACCAACAAATAAGTCCGGATATTTCTCTCAGACTTTCGATTCATGCTCCCAAGTTGCTTCCACAACTCCGTGGTATTTCCACATTACTTTAACCAAGGGAATCGTCTTGTCTCACAAAACTTGGTCCCGGGTATCCAAGACTCTCACCGGTCTCTCCTCATATGAGGCATCCTCATCTACCTCTAAGTCAATCCAATCCAACATGTGCGATGGATCCGGCTCATACTTCCAAAGCATGCTAATATGAAACACATCATGAACCCCGGAAAGTTGTAGAGGTAACGCTAAATGGTATGCTACCTCCCCGATCTGCTCAAAGATCTCAAAAGGTCCAATAAACCGAGCGGATGACTTCCCACCCTTCCCAAATCTCATTAAACCCCGCCTAGGTGATATTTTCAAAAAGACATGGTCTCCCACCTCAAAAGACAAAGGTCTCCTCCTACGGTCGGCATAACTTTTCAGGCGACTTTGGGTCATAACCAACCTCTTACAAATAAGTGTCACTTTCTTTGTCGTTTCCCGAACCAACTTTGGACCCAATAAAAGTGCATCACCTACCTCAGTCCAACACACCGGAGATCTACACGGTCGCCATACAAGGCCTCAAATGGTGCCACACCAATACTCGATTGGAAACTATTATTATAGGCAAACTCCACTAAGGGCAAATGCCTCTCCTATGACCCTTTGAAGTCAAGGACACAACCTCGAAGCATATCCTCAAGGATCTGAATGGTACGCTCAGACTATCCATCAGTCTGAGGGTGATACACTACGCTAAAAGTCAATCTAGTGCCCAAGGCACCCTGCAAGCTCTGCCACAACCGAGCCGTGAAACGCGGATCTCTATCCGAAACAATTATCACAAGGATCCCGTGCAACCTCACTATGTCCTTGATGTAAAGGTCGGCAAGATAATCTACTGTCATAACCCAAACCCGCCCCTATAGGTTTAGCGTCATAACCGGCCAGTAATCCTTGGATTACCAAAGGCCTCTGAACAGAATAACTTGTAATTAGGGGTTGCGGAAGCAAATATAGAAACATACATAGTCTATTGATCTGTGGAGACGTATATGGGACAAAAATTTTAAACCTTTATACACATACACGTGATGTCATATTGCAGTAGTCTCACGTCACATTCATTATAGATATAGCGAAAAGGGGCTCCTGGATAAGTATGTGAATCTGAATCTGTTTATGATTCATTATAGATATAGCGAAAAGGGCACGTGATGTCCATCCCATAGTATTGTTACCCCTGGGCGAGGGCCACGTGCATATCAGCCACAGTATTATTACAACTGGGCGAGGGCCACGTGAATTATGGATGCCACAAATACATTTCAGAAAAATGGACATTTATTCAGATTCATAAAATAGCATTTCAGAAAACAGATTATATCATATCAGTCAGAAAATACTTATAATTAAACATAGCTTTACAGAGTTATTACTCACAGATGGCTCCAAAGCAAACAGACATAGTAGACATATCAGATAACTTGCATCACGTGACCTACACAAATATAGAACGAATACGTATAGAATTACACATCCAGAATCATTAACTTAGTTCTTTCTTATGTTGGTGTGTTCTACCTCTTTTTCTCATTATTCTATCTTAATTAGGGCTTAGGAATGCCTAAGATGCAATGAAGATGCTAAAATGTACTTGAGAATTCTTAACGAAAATTGCTGAAAACAGGGGTTCTGCTCGAGTGCAACTTTCTTCACTCGAGTTCAACTCCTGTTGCTTGAGCGGTTTGTAAACTTCGGCAAAAGTACTGGTTGTGTTAATTTCACACTCGACAAACGCACAACGGTCGCTCAAGCATGAGACTTAGGTCCTCACTCAAGTGTAACTCTTGTTGCTCGAGCGGTCTGCAAAACATGTGAACTTCAAGGAGCATGCATTTCACGCTCGAGTGGACTTCTGGTCACTCGAGTGAAAGTGCAAGATCATAGAGTGGTCACTCGAGCATAGAATATGTCGCTCGAGCGGAGAGGCAGAATTTGGAATTTCAAGATTGCTTTGCCAAGTGCAAAACTTACTTTTAAAGTTGGAAATCATGGTCTTTTGGGCCAAAAACTTGAGGAAACTTATATAGACTTGGAAAACATAGTGAAGTAAAGATCATTCTTTGAAACCTAGGTCCAAAAGCATGTGAATTGCTCAAAAGTTATCTTGAAACTTATGAATATGCCATGAACATAACATGCATGAATTGCTGTGAACTTAAACTTTCCAAAATCTGATCAATTAAGGTCAAATGATAAGAAATGTGATGAATATTCAAAGCCAAGTCATGATAGACACATGCATGTAAAATTTGTTTGAAATTCAAACTCAAAAATGAGATAGAAGTGCATGCATGCATGGTATGGCTCAATTTCTACACTTCTAGTTCAATTTTCATGTAATCCACTCAATTCTCTTGAATCCATGGTGTAAGCATCAAAATTATACAATCCAAGGGTTGAATTTCCTACCTCAAGCTTGAATTCTCAAGTATAGAAGTGTAATCTTCAAAGTTCCTTCCAAATTCCTCCAAGTCTCTAGCTTAATCTCAAGCCAAGTCTTGGTCTTCCTCTTGTTTTTGGTCTCAAACTCTAGCTCTCCCTCACTCTCGCATTCTTGAGCTCAAGTTTGTAGAAATGAAGGTGTAAAAATGTGTCCTAGAGCTCTCAGATGCCTTATAGGGGCTTAATTAAGAAGATTTAAATAATTGAGCTTACCACTAACCAAATAGACATTAATTATTCTAATTAATTCGTTCCGATTCGAATTTTAATTAAACCTGCCATAAAATTCTAAAAATTCCAACTAACACAAAAACCAAGTCAATTTCATGATCAGATACCGATAAGGCCTTCAATTCACTTCAAACAGATATTTCTACATTAGACAGATATGAGTACAAATAATGTGACACACATACAATTTCTTTAGAATCTCACCTTAATTACTTATTAGGCATAATTAATCATGGTTAAACAGGTAATTACAAGCCGGGATTGTTACGGTCTTCCCCCTTAAAGAGTTTGGTCCTCCAAACTCGAATTACCTTCATTTTGGAAGAATGTCGGGTACAATGAAAACAAATCTAGATATCTCTTCATTATCTTCTTCTGTTTCCCATGTAGCATAAGTTCCTCTGTGGTTTTGCCAATCAACTTTTACCAATGGTATTTCTTTGTTCCCCAATCTTTTGATCTAGTGGTTCACAATCTGAATTGGCCTCTCTTCGTACGTAAAATCGTCTTTCAAAAGCACATGGGTCGGCTCAATTACTTGTAATGGGTCTCTCAAGTAATCCCGAAGCATAAAAACATGAAAAACATTGTGCATATATTCCATGACCGGCAGTAAGGCTACTCGATACGTCACCGGGTTGATCTTCTCAAGAATCTCATATGGCCCAACATATCTCGACGCAAATTTGCCTTTTGCTCCAAACCGCGTTTGCCCTTTCATAGGAGTCACTTTGATAAACACGTGATCTCTGACTTCGTATTCTCTGTCTAGTCTTCGAACATCTACATAACTCTTTTGGCGACTTTGTGCAGTTTTTAATCTCTATTGAATCAATTTCACATTTGCAATTGTTTCTTGCACAAGTTCTGGTCCCAACAATGGTCTTTCACCTACCTCAACCCAACAAATCGGAGAACGACACTTCCTACCATACAAAGCTTCATAAGGAGCCATGCTGATACTCGAATGGTAACTGTTGTTGTATACGAACGCGACCAAAGGAAGGTAAGTCTCCCAATTCCCTTGGAAGTCCAACACACACATACGTAGCATATCTTCCAAAGTTTGATTGGTCCATTCTATTTAGCCGTCTGTCTGTGGGTGATAAGCACTGCTTAGCTTCAGTTCAGTCCCCAAAGCCTGTTGCAAACTTTGCCAAAACTTTGACATGAACTTTGAATATCTATCAGATACAATGGATACTAGCACACCATGTAACCTCACAATCTTATTCATATAAATGTTGGCCAATTTGTCCGCATTATAAATAGATTTAACAGGCAGGAAATGGGCAGACTTAGTTAAACAATCAAAAATAACCTAAATAGAATCCATACCTTTGGGAGGAGCGAGGCAGTCCAATAATAAAATCCATGGTAATATGCTCCTATTTCCATTCCGGTATTGGAAGCGGCTGAAGCAATCCAGCGAGTCGTCAATGTTCGGTTTTAACTTGCTGGCAGTGCAAACATCTAGCCACAAAGTCAGCAATGCTTTTCTTTATACCAGGCCACTAGAAGTTCTTTCTCAAATCATGTACTCAATAAATTCTCTGGAATTCTCAATAAATTACTCTGTAAATTCCCAGCAAATTCTTAGTAAATTACTCAGTAAATTCCCAGTAAAATTTCAGTAACTTCTAAGTAAATTCTCAGTAAATTCTGAGTAAATTACTCAGTAAATTCCCAGTAAATACCTCTTTGTGTTCCCCAGATGCATAGCAAATTTGGAATTATGGGCTTCAGTCATAACACGTTTTCTCAAATCACAACAATCTGGAACATAAAGGCAATTATGAAATTTCAACACATTATTGTCAAGAACAAATCCTGGTCTCAGTTTTGAGTCAATTTTATCCACAATCTGTTTCAAAAATGCATCTTGCAGTTGCTTGTCTCTTATCTCTTCAATAATTGCGGGTTGGGCAGAAATAGCAGCTAGAATTCCACCATGTTCATGCAAAACCACTTCAATTTCATTTAGTTCCAATTCGCACAACAATTCTCTCCGACCAGTGAGCAGACATGATAGATTCCCAATAGATTTCCTACTCAATGCATCTGGAACGGTATTTGCCTTCCTTAGATGATATAGAATTTGCAAGTCACAGTCCTTGATTAATTCCAGTAATCTTCTCTGGCTCATGTTCAGCTCCTTTTGGGTGAAGAAATATTTTAAGCTTTTATGATCTGTATATACTTCACAAGTTACTCCATACAAATAATGACGCCAAATTTTCAAAGCAAACACCACGGCTGTCAATTCAAGATCATGAGTCGGGTAATTCTTTTCATGAGGACGGAGTTGCCGAGAGGCATAAGCAATTACCTTCCCATTCTGCATTAGCATACAACCGAAACCTCTATAGGAAGCATCACTGTAAATCTGAAACCCATCAGTTCGGTTAGGTAAGGTTAGAATTGGTGCAGTTATCAGTCTGGTTTTCAATTCTTGGAAGGCTGACTCCCATTGATCATTCCAATCAAATGGTGCATTTTTATGTGTCAACTGCGTCAATTGCATAGCATGTTTTGAAAATCTTTCACAAATCTGCGATAATAACCTGCAAGCCCCAGAAAACTTCTAACTTCTAACATGTTGGTTGGTCTTGGCCAATCTACAATGGCTTCGATTTTCTGTGGGTCAACAGAGATACCACCCTTGTTGATTACATGTCCCAAAAAATGCCACACTGTCAAGCCAAAATTAACATTTGGAAAATTTTGCATATAGCTTCTTTTCTCTCAAAGTCTGTAACACGGTTCTCAGGTGATTCTCATGATCTTTCCTGCTTTTGGAGTAAATCAAAATATTGTCAATAAATACAACAACAAATTCATCCAGATATGATTTAAACACCATGTTCGTAAGGTCCATAAAGGCAACAGGTGCATTCATCACCCCAAACGGCATTACCAAAAATTCATAGTGTCTGTATCTAGTTCTGAATGTAGTTTTCTCTACATCTTATGCTTTAACTTTTAGCTGGTAATACCCAGATCTATCTTGGAGAACACTTGCGCTTCCTAAAGTTGGTCAAATATATCATCTATTTGAGGCAATGGATATTTGTTCTTCATAGTTACCTTGTTTAACTCACGGTAGTCAATACACAGCCTCAAGGACCCATCTTTCTTGTTGACAAACAACACTGGAGCACCCCATGGTGACGTGCTCGAACGGATAAATTTCTTGTCTAAGAGTTCTTGGAGTTGAACTTTCAACTCTTTCAGTTTAGAAGTTGACATTCTATATGGGTTTTGGAAATTGGTTGTGTTCCGGATACAACATTGATAGTAAACTCAATTTCCCTATCAATTAAGTCTCCGGGCAATTCAGTTGGAAATATATCAATAAATTCATTTACTGTAGGGATGTTCCCTGCAGTGGGATTATCAGAAGTCACAGTCAAAACACAACACATATACCCTCTACATCCCTTCCTAAGCAATTTAACAGCTTTCATGGCAGAAATCAAGTATGGGGGAGGGACCACCCCATTCCCAGTGAACACAAATTCAGGTAACCTTGGTGGACAAAATATAACAAACTTAGTGTAGACACCCCATTTTTTACTGCCCTTAAGACTTGGGCGCTACTGATTGTTTACTTGATGATGAGGTGTGCAGTGCAAATGTTCAATTTCTTTAGCAAGGAGAGCGTCAAATCCCAACCTTACACCCCATTTTTGGACTAAAACTATTTTGACCAAAGATTTTAGACCTTAAAACCCTCTCTTTCAAAATATTTTTGAAATAAAGTTCCTACGATGTTCCGAGGCTCGCATTTCGTTAAATGTTGCGCTTTTCGGTAAACCGAGCCAAGACAAAGTGGAAATGAATGAAAGAGAGGTGAAATCTCTGAAATTTTTTTCAAAACACCTTATCTAGGGGTTTGAAGTTGAAGAAAAGAGGAGTGGAGGGAGGAAACCTAGTTGAAGAAGAAGTTGGGTATGAATCGTTAAGAGAGAGACGAGCAGTCCTCGCTAAATTAGGCCTATCCTTTTGTATACTTGGATTTAAGCTATGAGGCCACCACCGTTGGAAAGAAGACTTCTGGGGCTTCATTTTACACTCAAGAATCTCCTAAAGCCGAGTTCGGATAGGGGAGATATGGTTGGTTGAAGTTAGGCATCAATCCGATTGAGCCGAAAATGAGCAGTCTCCACTAAAAGAGGGATATTTCTTAGCACACTTGGAATTTTTAGATGAGGTTGCCAACATTGGAAAGCTTACTTCCGGAGATTTATTTTGGACATGAGAATGACTTACAAAGGATCCAGGTGAAGGAGATATGCCCA
The DNA here is from genome assembly GCA_030407325.1 of Camellia japonica. NCBI lineage: Eukaryota > Viridiplantae > Streptophyta > Magnoliopsida > Ericales > Theaceae > Camellia > Camellia japonica. The sequence continues at coordinate 44,976,304 of JAPPVO010000031.1, read as the reverse complement.
TTTGAAGTTGGACCTGCATATTAGAATTTGCAGTCGGCCACAAATGTGCACAGTCGGCCATCACAAGTAGCAGGTCAGCACCAAAGATGGCCGGTCGGCCAAGAGTGACCCAAACTCAGAATTTTTGAAGATATTTTGTGCTCCAGCTATTTCCAGGTTGTGCCACCTGTCCTAGATATTTCTGAATTGATATATTTCGACCAATGCTCATATATTGCTATATATTGAGCCACATCTCTCATTTTTGCAAGGGTTAGCAATTATGGGAGCTTCTCACACTAAAAGTCCTCTCTCTCTAGAAATTTTAGAGCTAAAAACTCTCTCTCTCCTGAGAAGCCCCTCTCTCTTCTTGTTTTGAGCCTTAAGCTAGGAATCCTCTACACTTTTGCAAAGAGACCCTTTACCAAACTTGGCCACCATTGAGCTGAGATTCTTTGGGACTTTGTTTGAGGTCCAAAGGGTGATTTGAGCTCAGATTTGTGCCTGTTTTGCAGCTTTGCATCAAGGGTAAGAACTCTTTCCCTTTTAGCTTATTTTGCATGCTTGCTTGGCCATCTTTTCACACTACTTTGGGGCTGTTTTTGGGGTGGCATTGAACTGAAAAAAACTCTATTTTTTAGTCCTAAAATGGGTAGTTTAAGCCCCTTTTGTGTTAGGGGGTTATCTCTCCCTTTGCTCTTTGGCTTGTAAAGCCTTTTGAGCCAACTCTCTAAGCTTTTGAAACCATCTTTGTTTGGCCTTTTAACCACTAAAATCCAGTGGATTTTCAGTGGTAGAAATATGGTTTTGCGGTCCAAAATAGGAGGGGGTGGTCCCCCTCTCCTCTTGTCTTGTTAGCATGTGTTGTTGGCCTCATATTGAGCATGTTTTTCTACAATCTGTTGACTTGATCTAAGCACAATTTTGTGAATTTTTTAACATGTTTTATCTCTATTTGTGGCTGGCTTGGCCACTCCTTGCATGCTCTTTACACTTGTAGTGTAAACCTTGCTCACTAGCTTTGTATGCTTGCTATTTTGGCCTATAATTCTAGCACGTTTTGGCTCCACTCCAGCACATTTTTGGCTTTGATTTAACATGCTTTAGGTCCAATTTGAATGTTTTTGGTCATGCATGGCTTGCTTTTTATAGCTCTAGTGTAGTTGGCTTTGCTAGTCTTGAGTTTTGAGACCCTTAACATGCTATATTTGTGATGTTTGTGTGATATGGCATCATTTGATATGTAATTTCAGAGCATAAACTTCTGTCATACTCTCATGTTTATCACTCTTTCATTGTGTTTAGGAATTGTACCCTTATGCCTTGTTTGTGAGCTAATACGGGAGCATATCTTTCTTGCCATCTTTGTTTCAAGTCTAGCATGTTTTTGCTACCATTTTGACCTGCCTTAGGTCTGTTTTGAGTGCTTAAGGTCATTTGAGCATTGCTTAGCATGGTTGTAGTGTAAAGCCAACACATATGCTTTATTTGAGCTATTTGCATGACATGGCATCATTTGGCATGGTATTTCAGAGCATATACTTCCATCATACACTCATATACATTGCTCTTTAAGTGCATTTAAGAGTTGAGCCTTACGCCTCATTTATGAGCCAACACATGAGGACACATTTCTTGCCTTTCATACTGTCATCTCAGCACATTTTCGCCGCTGCTTTGTCATGTTTAACCTCTGTCTGGGGTTGGTTTGGTCATTTAGGCTTAGTATTGTATGCCTATAGTGTTATGCTCTTTGTTAGTTTCGATGCCTTCGACTACAAGCATGTCTTGCATGCATCATTTTCAAGCTTTAATGTCATTTAGCATCTTATTTCAGTGCTGAAATGTATATCATCGGATGCCATCTTTCATTTGTTGTATCACTTTGAAAGAGGTCTTAAGCCCCTTGTTGGCTTGAGCATGGAATTGAGGCTCTCATGCCTAATGGTTTTAGCCTTCTCTTGAGGGTTTCTACTAACCAAAAGCATGAGGCTTCTTCCATGCTCAAGGTGCTTGTGGCTTAGATCCTCTTTCAAAATTAGAGGATTCTCACTTTTCAACTTAACCGGTTAAAGGACTTATCGGTAATCTAAAATGAGTAAACAAAATGAATCAAAGTAAAACATGCCAAGATAACATGTTTCTGTTGCACTGCATGTGTTTGGATCGGACGTTAATCCAAACACGAGAAATGAGGGACGATTCATACTCAAAGTGATGAAACGTGCCTCATTTCTTAGTCGCTGACACCCTTGATCGTGCATGATAGGGTGGAGGCTCATCGAGTCTATTTGTGCATTCATTGACTTGTACAAACTTGGCTTCTCGGCCATCGTGCATTGCGATGCTCGGTTGGTGGCCCGAGAGTTGAGTACCACACTCCTTTGAGCTTGAGGCATGATAAGAAGTGTGGTGGTACACACATTCCCTTGCAAATACACTGCCATGCCCTTGTTTGTGCTCTGTTGCAGCAAAAAGGAGAAATTCTAGGAAGCAGTGGCCGACCGGCCATCAAAGCTGTCAACCGACCACCAAGGCTACAGATCGGCTATCAGAAGTGGCCGATGGCCATCAACTCTGGCCGATGGCCACTGTAGACACCCCATTTTTGACTGACCTTAAGACTCAGACGTCATCAATTGAGCGCTTGGTGATGTTGCATATTGTGCTCGTTCTGAGGTTGCGGAGTCCCGGCTACGAGCCTTGCCTCTAGACTTCCGGACTCTTTTGTGCTTTGTCTCGGTTTGCGAACCAGGCTCGGTTTTCTCTATTTTCTCTTCCTGAAGGGAGGGAGAGGTCTCGTAGATCATCTCTCAATGGCCGTAGGCTACATTTCGTGGCCATAGGCCATTTTGCCCATTTCGGAGCCCGGTTCCCGGTTTTTTGAGCCGTCAGGCCGTGTGCCTCGGTTCGGGACCGCCTAACCACCTCTGTTTGCCCCGGTTTTTGGCATGTATCTTATTTACTCCCTTTTTAGGGACACTGTGGTCCGAGAGACCAACTTCGTGGTCGTGCACCACTCCCGGTGCCTAACAGCCCACTTTCGGGGCCTCGAACTGCGTGTTTCGGCTTCCGAACCTTCATTCTACATTTTTGGGCTTCGACCCAAACTTAAGATAGTCATATTTTGAGGTCCTTTTCATGTTTGATTAAGGACCTCTTACTGTTTGACATCTCCATCTGTCACTTGCCTTTTTACCTCTTTTTGGGCCTTTTTCCACGGTATTTTAGGCGTACTTGTGGGCTGCGTTGGACTTGGGCGTAAACTACAAAGTGTCTTATTTTGAGCCCCTCTTCAACTTTGTTGAAGGACTCTCAGCCATTTGAAACCCGTAGCTACCACTTTCCCTTTTGGCCATTTTTGGCGGGAAACTTGATATGTTTTCCCTCCTTCTTTTCCCTCCATTTTCCCCCTCATTTTGTCTATATAACAGCAGCCCCAGCTGTGATTTTTAGGGTTAGAAAATCTGATTTGGGAGCTCCTCCATACAATCTCTCTCTCTATATTTAAAACACCAAAATCATCCAAGTTTCTACACCCCCCCTTCATCACCACCTAGCACCACCACCACTACACCATTTCCAGCAGCAAGGAGGGTCTTCCAGTAGCTAAAAGGCGCCATTTTCAGTCTTAGAAGCAGCCAAGGTCTTGGTCTACAAGGGTAAGCACTCATTTCCCCTTTTGAGCTCCATTCTTGTACCATTTTTCTATCCTCTTTGCTTGTGGTTTTGAGCTCCGACCCCTACTGAAAGGGGGACTCTTTTGAGCCATTATTCATGTTTGTTTAAGGGCTCAACCCTGTTTGAGCCCTCCCTAGTGCACTTGCTTCAATACTCCTTGATATGCCACATTTTTGCATGGAATTTCTGACCTGCGTGTGATCTGTTTTTGAGCATAATGTAAACTGTAAGTAGGCTCATTTTGAGCCCTTCTTCAACATTGAAGAAGGGCTCAACCCTGTTTGGCCTCTCTATCATGCACTTGTTTCATAATCTCTCATATTTACCGTAAAATTGCATGATTTGTTTAGCCTCTGTGTGATCTGTTTCGGAGCATGTCATGAACTGTGAATGGGCTTAGTTTGGGTCCCTCTACAACATTGTAGAAGGGATCAACTTTGTTGGGGGTCTCCATGTTATACTTGTCATTATATCCCTCCTTGACCCCCATTCTTACATGCTTTGTTAAGCCTATCTAGCTTCTGTTTTCGGCCATGATCAGGTCTGGAAAGAGTCATGTTTTGGCCTTCTTGTCATATTTTGTTAAGGGTCCAAGGCTGTTTGATGAATGTTTGGCATATCTCATGTTATAACCCTTTGTTGGCTTCAATCTTGCATCACATTTTTGCCATATTTATATGCTGATTTGAGGGTTGTCATAAACTGTAAATGTGCATTTTTTTTAGTCCCTCTTCAATATCGTAGAAGGGAATTTTTCAGTTTGGGATTTTCATATACCACTTGTTTCAATACCCCTCTCTTGACCCCCATTTTTGCATGCCATTGTTGCCCTATCTATGCTTACTATTTGGCCATGTTTTGTACTGTAAAAATGCTATTTTTGGGGCTGCCTTGCTACTGTTTTGCATGTCATGTACCAATTTTGCATGTTTAGTATAGCCGTAGGCCATTTCGGGCGCTTAATATCGCATTTCGGAACCATTCCGTGCATTTGGTGTCATTTCACATCATTTCGGGGCTTTTCCCCCTCATTTAGCTGCTAAAATTTCATTTGCATGTTTTGCATATCATTTCCTGTGTCATTTCATGCCTTAGGGCCATTGCCTCGGTTTGCGTGCCCGTGTGCACGCACTTCGAGGCACTTCATTTTTTTATCCGATGGCCTCTTATGTGAGTGTGGCTGAGACCCGCTTATGTTAGTGTAAGTCCATGTTGCATTGTATATGCCATTTTAGTCTCATTGCATTGCGTATGCCATGTCTTCGGTTCGCGTGCATACGTGCACGCATTCCGAGCGTCCCATTTTCATCTCATGGCCGCTGATTTTGGCATGCTTGCGAGTTATCCATGTTAGTTTAAGTCATCATTGCATTGCACGTTCATATGTCATGTTTCATGCCTTGCCATGCTTTGATAGAGTGGCATTCGTGCCTTAGGATCGGTCCTCGGTTTGCGTACATACGTGCACGCGTTTCGGGAATCTCTTTTCCTCTAATGGCCTCCTTGTATTGTGTAGCCCATCTTGCATTGTGTATGCCATGTTCAATGCGTTGTGCATGTTTATGTTGTTAGCATCGTGTATGCCACGTAGTTGCATCGCATGTTTGCGTACTTAGCCGCCATGCCTAGGTTGCATTTCATTGAACATGCATCCCTTGCCTCTTGACTAATCATGATAGGGGTTGGGGCCCTTTGATTTGTTTTGTGCATTGCATTCCATTTGATATCAAAGTTGCTAACTTGGCTTTTGGGCCATCATGCATTGAAATGTGTGATTGATGGCCCGGGGGTCGAGGGCCATACTCCCTTGAGTCCATTACATGATAGGGAGTGTGTCCATGCATACATTTGCCTAGAAATTCTATACCATGCACTGCTGGTCTGCTGTTGCTGTCAAAACTGTCTTCTGCAGGAATTTTGTGCCGACCGGCAGTATAGAGTGCCGACCGGCAATGTATTTAGTGCCGATAGCTTCATTTCCAGCCGGTGACTTTATACACGGCCGGTGGACATTCCATCCAGCCGATGATGATTCTTAGGATGCAGGGAGCCTATTCTGGGACTTTTACAGTCTTCCAGAGAAGCAGAACAGTAAAAGCAGAGCCAACAGTGCTATGGCAGCGAGTTTCCGGCGAAGCCAATCCGAGCATGCGTGCATCCCTCTTCCGAGGCCTTTTACTGCTTTCAGTAGTTTAATTAATTTGTTAATTAATTAAGGGTCTGTAATAATTAATTAGCTAGGATAGTTGATTTATTATTTGGGACTGTATATTATTCTTTTGGTCCCTCCGTGTGAGGGCATATTTGTAATAAGGGTGTGTGAGTGTGTGTATGTCTTCCAACCCCCATTTCTTTCTCCCTTTTATTTACCTGCTTATGATGGTAGATTAGGGCATATTAATTTAGCATACCTTATGCAATGCATGCGTGCATCCATGCATTTGTTGACATGCATCGGGCTCGCACATCATACAAACTGCATCGTACTTTCAATTCCAAATTGAATACGTGTTATTTGTAGCATTCCATATGCCACGTTTAGGATAGCCGAGCCTGCCTAGATTACATCTTTGCATGTGTGCATTAGACATTTCAGTATGCTTAGGTCCATGCATGGATTTCTAATAAGCTTCGGTTTTGGCTTGGAGTACTAGGTGAGCTTTATGCTTTAGCATATCGCATGTGTGTGAATGTTGCCATATAGTGCACTTTATGAGGCTAAGTGCTTATGTGATATAACTGCATGAATGTCTGTGGATGGAGGTTGAATACCTAAATTGGGACAACACATTAAAAACTGTGAGTTTTAAAGCCCACTAGATAGTGGCAAAACCGTCTTTTCTAAAGCTCGCTTGAGAGTGGCAAAACCTGCATTTTAGCCTACTTGTGAGTAGCAAATCATTTCAAAACAAACATGTGGTGTTGTTCCAACTTAGGCGATTTGGTCTATACTTGTTTGCTGTGCGCATAATATAGTAATTCTAGGCTAAAACCGGAATAAGAACGCATAAAGTTTTCAAAAACGGATATCACGGTTAGTAGAGGCGGTCTTCGGACCGGGCGAAAGGGGTGCTCATAGCTGACCTTCCCCGATCGTACCCAAGCTCCGAGCCAAGACCACTTTGGTGATGACGGACATGTGGCCTTCGGCACCGATCAGGGTTTCCTAAATTTCCCATTTTAAAATATTTAGGTGGCGACTCTGTAATCTGGCAAAGCAGTCCATGTTTGGCACTACTTTTTCAAAAATTTGTTTTTCTTCAAAACGATTTGCCGGATTTGGACTCTTTGGTTCAGATTTAGAACCGCGACACAAATCGAGTCCGAACTGTAGCCGAGGTCCCCCGCGGACGTGCTACAGCCACCATCTCTGGCCGATCATTACTCAGCATGTTCCTGAGATGGGTCAAAAGCAATCTGGGAGTTGGCACAATTTTCAAAAGTCCAAAAGAGTGCAAATAGAGGCAATTGGTGGCATGGCAATGGATTTCCGAGCGAGACAATTGAGCATGCATATCTCCGTGCCCTCGAGGCCATTTTAACTGCTTTGTTTAGCTAGTTAATTTGCTGATTTTGTAATTAATTAGTTAATTTATTTGGCTAATTTATTTCATCTTTGTAATATTCTAATTAGCTTAGTATAGCTAGTTTCAATTTGGTTTGTAATTAATTAGCTTAGCGTAGCTAGTTAGTTGATTTATTCGGACCCTCCTGCGAGAGGGCACAATGTTGTAATAAGTGTGCGTGAGTGTGTGAATGTCTTCCAACCCCACGTCTTTCTCCCTTTTACTTATCAGCTTTTGATGGTTAGTTTTAGGGCATGTTTCAATTAGCATACTTATGCTTTGCATGCGTGCATCATTCATTCGTATTGCATGCACCGGGCTCGGCGTATCATTCAAACTGCATTGTATTTCAATTCCTATTTGAATACATGTATCAAATTGTAGCATTCATATGCCATCTTAGATAGCCGAGCCTATTTCACTGCGTTTTGCATGCGTTGCATTAGGCATCTTGAACATAGCTAGGAATCATGCATGATTTCTAACTAGTTTTCTGTTTTAGCTTGGAGTACACAGTGAGTGTTTACGCTTTAGCATACTGCATGAGATGTGTATATTGCCATGTTAGCATGCTTGCCATGAGGCTATTTGCTTAGTTGATAAACTACATGAATGCCTTTGGATGAAGGCTTCATTGCTGGAATTGGAACAATTCATCAGAATGTGAGTTTTAAGCGCACTTGAAGTAGCAAATCATCATGTTTTAAAGCCCACTTGAGGGTAGCAAATCCGCGTTTTAGCCCACCGTGATGGTGGCATTTTCAAACCATTTTCGAAAAACAAACATGAATTGTTTTGTTCCAAATCGAGCAATTTAGTCTATACTTGTGTGTTGTGCACATCACATAGTAAGCCAGCTAATAACTGGAAAAAGAACACATGTGTCTTCAAAAACAACATATCATGTTAGTAGAGCCGATCCTTTGATTGGGCAAGTGAGGGTGCTCATTTCAGGACCTTCCCCTCTCGTACCCAAGTTCCCAAGCCGAGGCAACTTTGGTAATGACGGACACGTGGCCTTAGGCACGAGTCAGGGTTTCCTAAATTTCCCAAAATAAAATATTTAGGTGGCGACTCTAAAATTTGGCAAAGCAGTCAATATTTGGCACTTCTTGATTAAAATCGATTTTCCAAAACAATTTGCCGGATTTGGACTCTTTGGTGATTTATCAGTCTTACATTGCACTTTGTGAGATTAGATTCAGAACCGTGACAGGAGTCCGAACTGTAGTAGCTAGAACACAATTTGCGCCCTCGCGCACGGAGCGGAGTTTCGGGCGGTCTACACTTATTCACATAGTCAATAGTTGCACAGTACTTCGTTAACTAGTCCATACCCAATATGCAGTCAAAATGATCAATTCCCAAAGGCAATAAATCAACAAACAACGTCACATCACTAATCACGATATCACATGCCGGATACACATACGCACATACCATAGAGCCCCTAGATGGCGTAGATATAGATAATAAATAATTCATGGATTCTAAGGGTCTAATTAATTTTTGAGAAAAAGCATGCGATACAAATGAATGTGTGCAACCAGAATCAATCAGTACATAGGCATTCTAAGCACAGATAGAGATTATACCTGACACCACTGACTCGGTATTATGTATATCCCCAAGTACCAATGCAAGCACTCTCCCTTGCCTTAGCATTTCATTTCTAGTGCTGCCCCTGTCATTAGTTCTCGCATTTGACCTTGCTACAGAAGCAGACCCGACTGAACTTGCCACAGGACGGTTAACATCATTAGATCTCAGCGGACAATCCCTAACCATATGGCCAGTCTTGCCACACCAAAAACATGCACCTGATGCATGGTAACACACCTTTATGCTTCTTTCCGCAGTCGGGACAGTTTGGAATCGAGCCACTATTCTGACTAGAGCTACTAGAGGATCCTATATTCTGCCTTTTTGGAAATGACCGACCTTTCTTGAAATTGAATTCGGATCTTTTACTTCTCCATTCTGTGGTTGGTGCCTTAGCTTGTTTTATTGCTGCTAGGGTGGCTTCCGCCATTATTGCTCTATCCAAAACTTCCACATAGGTAGGCAACTTCAAGATGCCTACTCAATCAAACACTTCCAAATCCAAGATGCTTTCAAATTTTCGTGCCTTTTTGTAATTAGTATCCACCATGTGTGAGGCAAACTGGGCCAACTCAGCGAATTTGACTTCATACTCGCCACAGACATCCTGCCCTGCTTGAGTTCTTCAAACTCTGACACTTTCCGATCTCTGAAATATTGGGGAAAGTACTTGTTGTAAAATACCACATTAAATTGAGCCCATGTCATATCCCCATTGTTATTTCGAACTAACAACCACCATCGCTGGGCTTCATCCTTTAAGGTGCAGGTGGCCAAGAGTACTTTTTGCGTCGCGGAGCAAATGAACACTTCAAATAATTTTTCCATTTCGAGTAACCATGTTTCTGCCTTTAAAGGTTCAATACCACCCTGTAGACACCCCATATTTTACCGCCCTTAAGACTTGGGCGCCACTGATTGATCATTCGATGGTGCAGGCTATGCTATGCAAAGGTTCGATTTCTTCAACAAGAGGAGCTCCAAATCCCAACCTTACACCCCATTTTTGGACCAAAACTATTTTAGACCTTAAAACCCCCTCCTTCAAAATATTTTTTGGAAACAATTTCTACGATGTTTCGAGGCTCGCATTTTGTTAAATGTTGCGCTTTTCGGTAAACCGAGCAAGGACAAAGTGGAAATGCATGAAAGATAGTTGAAATTTTTGAAAAATCTTTAAAACATCTTATTTAGAGGTTTGGAGTTGAAGAAAATTGGAGGAGAGGGAAGAAAATTAGCTAGGAGAGAAGTTGGGCGTCAACCGTTAAGAGAGAATGAAGTAGCCCTCACTGAATCAGGCTTATCCGTTTGTACACTTGGATTTCAGCTATGAGGCCACCACTGTTGGAAAGGGGACTTCCGTGGGTTCATTTTTCAATCAAGAATCTCCTAAAGCCGAGTCCGGATGAGCGAGATATGGTTGGTTGAAGTTGGGCATCGATCCGATTAGGACCAAAACTTATCAGTCTTCACTAAAAGAGGGATATCTCTTAGAACACTTCGAATTTTGATTTGATGATGCTACCTTTGGAACGAAGACTTCCGGGGCTTCATTTTAGGCACAAGAATGACCTGCAAAGGAGTCTAGATGAAGGAGATATGCCCATTTAAATTTGGACCTGGAGAGCAGATTTTTACTGTCGGCCATGAATGTGGCCTGTCAGCCACCAGTAGTGGCCGGTCAGCCAGAAGTGAGGGTTTTCGGCCATAAAAAATGGCAGTCGGCCACAAAAGTGGCCGGTCGGCCACTGGTGTCCAAAACTCAGATATTTTGCAAATATTTCTCCTGCAGTTGTTCTACACAGCTCTAGCTGTCTGTTTTGTTGATATTTTCAACCAAGGCTCTTTTTTTCCTATATATAGAGGCCATATTTCTCATATTGCAAAGTTAGAAAATTTTGGGAGCCTCTGTCTCTAAAAATCCTCTCTCTCTACAATTGTCTCTCTAGATTTCTCTCTCTCTTGCCCTTTTGTGCATACAGGTAGAGATACAATTCTTCTTTACCTAGACACCCTTAACCAAAGTGGTTCATCTTTGGGCTGAGGTTGCTGGAAGCTCTCTTGGAGCCTCCTTTGAGCTCTAGAAGGTGGTTTAAGCTCAGATTTATGCCTATTTTGTGCTTTGGCTCCAAAAGGTATATTACTTGCTTTGCTAGCTTGCTTTGAACACTTGTTTTACCATCCTTTCACACTATTTTTGAGCTGGTTTTCAACTGTAAAAACCTCTTTTTTTTCAGTCCTAAAAATGGTGGTTTGAGCCTATTTTGAGTTAGGGGATGATCCACCCTTCTTGTCTCTTTGCTTGTTAAGCTTTTGTGCCATATTTTCATCACTTTCTAGACAACTTTTTGGGCCTTTAAACCACTAAAATTCAAAGTTATTTCAGTGGTGGAAAACAGGTTTTGAAGTCCAAAATTGGAGGGGTTACCCTCCCCTCCTTGTATCTTACTTGCATGCCTAGTTAGCATCACATGGTAGCATGTTTTTGTGGCTTAATTTGGCTTAATTCCAGCATGTCTTAGACTTTATTTTGGACTGCTTTAGCTCTATTTTGGGCTGCTTTGGTCATAGGAGCTTTGTTTTACATGGTTGTAGTGTAAAGGGCTTCACTAGTTTAGTGTTTTAAGCCTTTCAACATGATTTGCTTGAGTTGGTTGCATGTTGTGATGTCTTTTTACATGTAATTTCAGCATATATAGCTCTATCACATGCTCATTTATTTCACTCTTTCATTGCTTTTGAGAGTTGCTCTTGAGTCTTGTTTGCAAGCCTAGATGGCTTAACATGTGAGCATGTTTTTCTAGCATTTTGTACCTACATTTTAGCATGTTTTAGCCAGTGTTTTGACTGGTCTTAGCTTTGTTTTGTGCTGGTTTGGTCCTTTGAGGCCTCCTTTGCATGCTTATAGTGTAGTGGCCTTCCCTAGTTTGGTGTTTTGAGGCCTTTGATATTGCTTGAATGAGTTGCTTGCATGTTTTAGTGTCATTTTGCACATAATTCCAGCACTTACAATCTCTGTAACCTCCCTCATTTCATCACTTTTTTCATTTGCTTTGAGGGTTGCTTAGCCTTAGGGTTGTGTTTAAGCTTGAGATCGAGGTTCGTGCTTAATGGTTTTAATCCTCTCTTGGGGGTTTCTACTAACCAAAGGCATGACCTCTCTCTTGCCTTCAATCATCCCTTGGTTGACACCTCTTCCATTAGAGGACACTCACTTTTGGACTAATCAATTAAAGAATGGATTGGGAAGCTAAAATGGGTAAATAAAACATGACAAGTAAAAGGGGCAAGATAAGCATCTTTCGTGTTGCATTGCATGTGTTCGGATCGGACGTTAATTCGAACACGAGAAAATTGGGACATTTCATACTCAAGTGATGAAACGTGCCACCTTTCTTAGTCACCGTCCCGCTTGATCATGCCTGATAAGGTGGTGGTCCTTCGAGTCTTATTTGTGTACTCATTAAGCTTATACAAGCTTGGTTTTCTAGCCATCATGCATTGAAAATGCTTAGTTGATGCCAGTTGTGGTGGTCGACCGGCCAGTTGAGGTAGCCGACAGCCACTTTTTGTAGTCGACCGGCCACCAATGAATTTTTGCACCAATGTGCTCCCGAGTTGGAGCAAAGGCATTCTGGGAGTCAGTACAATTTTCAGCGATCAAACGAGTGCAAACAGAGGTATCCGATGGCAACGTAGTGGCATTTTCGAGTGGAGCAACCGAGCATGCATGCGTCCCTCGCCCTTGAGGCCATTAAGTTACTTTTGTTAACTTAGAATAAGTTAGCTATTTCATTCATACAAGTGTTGTAATTATTCAATTAGCTTAGATAATTAATTAGTTTAATTGCTTCAATTAGCTTAGCATAGCTAGTTATTCCATGTTGGTTTGTAAAAATTAATTAGCTTAGAATAAGTTAGTTAATTAGCTTTGGTTTGTAATAGTTAGCTTAATTAGCAGAGCTAGTTAGCTTGTTTGTTAGGACCCTCCTTCGCGAGGGCATAATGTTGTAATAAGTGTGCGTGCGTGTATACATGTCTTCCAACCTCGCGTCTTTCTCCCTTTTATTTAATCGCTTTTGATGGTTAGATTAGGGACATTTTCAATTAGCATACCTTATGCTTGTATGTTTGCATCATTCATTTGTCTTGCATGCACCAAGGCTCGGCGCATCATTCAAATTGCATTGCAATTTCGATATCTTCTTTGAATATGTATTTAATAGCATGTTGTTCAAATTGATCCATATGCCATATTAGTAGTCGAGCCTATTAATCGCATTATTGCATGTGTTGCATTCTGCATCTTTTATAGTTAGGATCATGCATTTTTCTAACTAGTCTTTGTTTTGGCTTGGAGCACTCGGTGAGTTTTATGCTTTAGCATACTTACATGAGTGTGATTGTCATATTGCCATGTTTCACATGCTCACCATGAGTCTATGTGCTTAACTGCTAAATTGCATCAATGCATGTGGATGAAGGCTTTGTTGCTTGAATTGGAACAATTCAATGAATGTGAGTTTTAAGCCCACTTTGCGAAGTGGCAAATCATGTTTTAAACCCATCATGTTTGATGGAAAATCCGCATTTTAGCCCACTTGAGGGTGGAAAATTCAACCCATTTTCGAAAGCAAACATGAGTTGAATTCATTCCAATTCTTGTGACTTAGTCTATACTTGCTTGTGTGCGTCACTTAGTAAGCTAGTCTAATAACCGAAATAAGAACACATGAGGTTTATAAAACAACATATCATGATAGTAGAGGCCGATCTTTGATTGGGCGAGTGAGGGTGCTCATTTCAGGACCTTCCCTTCTCGTACCCAACTTCCCGAGCCGAGGCAACTTTGCTGATGATAGACACATCGCCTTTGGCACGAGTTAGGGTTTCCTAAATTTCCCAAAAACAAAATATTTAGGTGGCGATTCTGCAATCTAGCAAAGTAGTCCAGTTTTGGCATTATTTGATTCAAAATTGATTTTTCAAAATGATTTGTTGGATTAGACTCTTTGGTGTTTATCAGTTTCACATTGCACTTGTGGGACTAGATTCAGAACCGTGACATGAGTTCGAACTGTAGGACCAATTCGAGCTCCCCGAAAGGGGGTGCAAAGAAGTCGAGCTACAGTTTCTGGCGACTTTACTGGGGACTTAGAGAACTTGACTCGAACTTATGTTGTTTTATTTTCACTTATGTGTTTCTTTGCATTGCATTTGCATCGGTTCGCCTAAGTCACAGTGTTTGCCATCTGCTATTCCTGAACGGTTTGCCAGAGGCTTGCTTGGAAAAGCTTCCCAAAAGGCTAACCGGTTGCGGGCTCTGCCACGATGGGAACACAAGCCTTGGATCTGGACTACCGATGTACCGTTTTATCCTCCTTTTACTTCTCGGTGTTAGGTGTGAGAGGTATATTAGGTAGTCTTGCTAAGGTACCCTTTTTGACCAATTGACCTAGTTGCATATCGGAAGCCATAGAGACTGTTCCAAACTAGGACAAGTTGCCTACCCGAATGCAAGATTGTATGAAGCCACTTGTTGTGCATAGAGAAACCCTAGCTCCTGACGAAACTAGGACAGGGTAACCTTATCCCCTCATAAGGGAGTTTTGGCTCTCAATTAACTGGTATGTGCTTTATAGTGAACTGTACGGGTATGTGCATATCAGTTGCCAAGTTGGTATCTGATTTTGGGGCAGAATTTAGTAAAGAGTACAGTCATTCAGCTATGTGTAGACCGCCCGAACTCACTCCGCGCGCGAGGTTACGAATTGGGTTCATAGCTACTACAGTTCGGACTCCTGTCACGGTTCTGAATCTAATCTTACAAAGTGCAATGTAAGACTGATAAATCACCAAAGAGTCTAATTCGACAAATCATTTTGAAAAACTGATTTTCAATGAAATAATGCCAAAATTGGACTGCTTTGCTAGATTACAGAGTTGCGACCTAAATATTTTGTTTTGGGGATTTAGGAAACCCTAACTCGTGCCAAAGGCCACATGTCCGCCATCACCAAAGTTGCCTCGGCTCGGGAACTTGGGTAGAAGAGGGGGAGGTCCTGAAATGAGCACCCCCGCTCGCCCGATCAAAGATCGGCCTCTACTGAACATGATATGTTGTTTTTGCAAACACATGTGTTCTTTTTTTGATTATTAGCTAGCTTTACTAGGTGATGCACACAACATACAAGTATAGACTTAATCACTCAATTTGGAACAAAACATCTCATGTTTGCTTTTCGAAAGTGATTTGGAATTGCTACCCTCAAGTAGGCTAAAGTGCAGATTTGCCACCCCTAAGTGGGCTTAGAAAAGATGATGATTTACCACAAACAAGTGGGCTTAAAATGTACATTTGATGAATTGTTCCAATTCAAGCAATGAAGCCTTCATCCACAGGCATTCATGTAGTTAAGCATATAAGCAAATAGCCTCATGGCAAGCATGCTATCATGTCAATACTTACACACATGCAAGTATGCTAAAGCGTAAACACTTACAGTGTACTCCGAGCCAAAACAGAAAACTAGTTAGAAAACAATGCATGCTCCTAACTATGTTAAGATGCCTAATGCAACACATGCAAAAATGCAACTAAATAGGCTCGGCTGTCTAAGTAGGAATTAAAATACAATGCAGTTTAAATGATGCGCCGAGCCCGGTGCATGCAAGACAAATGAATGTTGCAAACATGCAAGCATAAGGTATGCTAATTGAAAATGACCCTAAACTAACCATTGAAAGCGGTTAAGTAGAAGGGAGAAAGACGTGGGGTTGGAAAACATTCACACACACACGCACACTTATTACAACATTTTGCCCTCTCGAAGGAGGGTCCGAATAATAAGCTAACTAGCTAGGCTAAGCTAAGCTACTTATTACAAATCAACTAATTAACTAACTATTCTAGCTAATCAATTATTACAACACAAATGAAATTGAATAACTAGCTAATCTAAGCTAGTTAAAGCAATTAAATTAATTAACTATCTAAGCTAATTAATTACAACACATGTAATTAACTACATCTAGCTAACAAAGCGATAAATAGCCTCGCTAGCGAGGGAGATATGCATGCTCGGTTGCATCCTCCTGGAAATCTACCGCCTTGCCTCAAGACGCTTCTATTTGCACTCTTTTAGACCTCTGAAAATTGTGCCAACTTCCAGATTGCTTCTTTCTGATCTCAAGAACACCTTGAGGGCTGAAATTCCTCAAAACAGTGGCAAGACAGTGTATTTGCAAGGAAATGTATGCACTTCCACACTCCTTATCATATCTCAAGCTCAAAAGAGTATGGCACTTGACTCTCGAGCCACCAACCAAACATTTTCAATGCATGGTAGCTAAAGCATCAAGCTTGTGCAAGCTTAGTGAATGCACACATAAGACTCGAAAGGCCTCCACCCTATCATGCACAATCAAGGGCGTCAGCGACCAAGAAATGTGACACGTTTCATCACTATGAGTATGAAACGTCCCACATTTCTTGTGTTTGGATTAACGTCCGATCCAAACACATCCAATGCAACACACACATGTTATCTTGGCAAGTTTTACTTGATTCATTTCATTTACACATTTTAGATTACTAATTATTCCCTTAATCGGTTAAGCCCAAAAGTGAGAGTCCTCTAATTTTGAAAGAGGATCTAAGCCACAAGCACCTTGAGCATGGAAGAAGCTTCATGCCGTTGGTTAGTAGAAACCCTCAAGAGAAAGCTAAAACCATTAGGCAAGAGCCTCAATTCCATGTTAAAGCAGACAAGGGGCTTAAGACTACTTTCAAAGCGAATAAGAGAGTGAAATAGTGGGATGCAATGGCACATATTCCAGCACTGAAATAGCATGCTAAAGACACTAAATCATGTAGACAATGCATGCAAGACATGTTTAAAGCTAAGAACGCCAAAGCTAGTGAAGTGCATTACACTAGAAGCATGCCATACAATGCTCACATGATTAAACCAGCCCAAAATGGAGCTATAGCAGGCCAAAACAGTGACTAAAATGAACCAAGAAGATGCCACGAAAAGCAAGAAAATGATGTTCATGCATTGGCTCATAAACGAGGCATAAGGCTCAACTCTTAAAAGCACTTAAAGAGCGATATATATGAGTGTATGACGGAATTATATGCTCTAAAATTATATACCAAATGATGCCATATCATGCAAATAGCTCAAATAAAGCTTGTCAAGAGACTTGAAACACAAAGCTAGTCAAGGGCTTTATACAAGAGGCGTGCAATACATAGCCTAAACAACCAAACCAGCTTTGGGCAGAGCTCAACCATGCCAAATCAAAGGCCAAAACATGCTGAAATGATAGCCCAAAAGCTTAGACAAACATGCATGCAAGTTGGCTTATGAGCAAGGCATAAGGCACATCTCTCAAACGCATTGAAAGAGTAGAACATATGAGAGTGTGACCGCACTATACATACTGAAATCATGTATGAAATGAGGTTAAGACATGCAAATAACCCAAGCAAAGCATGCTAGAGGCTTTGAAACTCAAAGCTAGTCAAGGCCCTTTACACTACAACCATGCAAGGCAAGGCATATATGATGAAGACAACTCAAATTAGACCTAAAGCATGCTAAAACATAGCCAAAAATATGCTGGAGTAGAGCATACACATGCTAGATCAATAGGCTAAAACACCAAACATGCTAGGCTAGTGAACAAAATTGCACTACAAGTGCAAGAAGCATGCAAGAAGTAACCAAACCAGCCAAAAATAAAGTTATATCATGGCAAATCAGTGGCAAAAACATGCTTAAACCAAGCTTCAAAAGGGTAGGAAAGCATGCTCATTTGATAGGCCATCAACACATGCAAACAAGAGAAGAGGAGGGCGGACTACCCCCACCTATTTGGGACCTCAAAATCACCTTTCCACCACTGAAATTCCTCTGGAATTCAGTGGTTACAGGGCCAAAAAGAGATGGTTTCAAAAGCTTTAAAAGATAGCAAGAAGCTTAGCAAATAAGGCACAAAAGGGGGTGAAACACCCCTAACTCAAACAAGGCCTCAAACAACCATTTTAAACACTTAAAAACAAAGGTTTGTGTAGTTGCAAGCAAGGCCTAAAATAGCATACAAAGGTGGCCAAATAAGCAATTAGAATAAAGCTTTAAAGAGGATATAGGCCTCACCCTTGAAGCACAGCAATAACAGCAAGTTCTTGCGCCCAAAACCAACTTTTAGAACTCAAATATGACCTCCAAGAACCTCATCTTAATGATGGTGGTGTTTGACTAAGAGTCTCTTTGCAAAAATGTGAAGAAAGCTCACTTTCAAGCACTAAAAGGGAAGAGAGAGAGGATTCTAGAGAGAGAGAGGGAAAAATTTGCTTCTCAAAATTCTAAACCCTTAAGAAGGGGGAGGCACCTCCCCTTTTATAGAAATGCAAGCAAGAGCTTGCTTGAATCCCTCCCTACATGTGTAGAGAGGATGCATTCTGTGCCCAACAGCTGGCACCAAAAATATCTGCAAAAATAGAAAAATGGCCGCCGACCAGTTAAAGTGGTCGACCGACCACATCAAGTGGCTGACAAGGGAGAAGAGTGGTTGACAGGGGAGAAAAGGGGTCTATATGGGAAGGAGAGGGGGGTGGCAGGTTGCCGAGCACCCACCCTAGCCGACCGACCACGACAAGTGGCTGTCAAGGGAGAAAAGTGGTCGACAGGGGAGAAAAGGGGTCTACATGGGAAGAAGAGGGGGGTGGCAGGCTGCCGACCACTTAAGGTGGTCGACCGACCACCCACCCTAGCCGACCGACCACCACAAGTGGCTGTCAAGGGAGAAAAGTGGTCGACAGGGGAGAAAAGTGGTCGACACCCCTGTTTCTCCCTCCAGGCAAAAGGGGGCACCAAGGTTTGGCTTAAAACAAGCACAAAACCAAGAGAGTTCAGAGACTCAAAGGCAAGCCGCGCAGCTGAAAACTCCGGGGACTCCAAACGACCACGAGCATGCACAATCACTGAGCACACACATGATGACGTCCAAGTCTTGAGGACAGTTAAAAATGGGGTGTCTACACTATGCTCATATCTATTCTAGTAAAATCAGGCTGAGGTGTTGGTTGTTTTCTCTTTTGCAAGGTAGTCCTGGAACCATAGCTTCAGAATGCTCTGATATCCCCCAGGTACTCTGGACTAGTGTTGATGGACTTTGTTAAATCAAGGGCAACCAGTGTTTCCTTCGCCGATGGCAGGCAAAAGAGTGCCAAACAGGGCTCACTAGTTCAACTAATCCGACAACCACCAGTTAGATCACCTTTGTTTAACTCAGCAGACCTGTGATGGCACAGAGTCTGGAAGAAGTTGTAGCTGTGATAGCGGCATTAAACCAGGGAATCACCACACAGGATCAAACCAATGCTGAAATGCAATGCCCATCTAGGGCACCTACCTCACATCCAGTCTTGGGACCCCAGCCAAACTTTGACCCACTTCCGCTAGCTAAAGATTCACATGGTTCGGATCTCCAATAAGGGTTGGCTCAAGATCGAGTTTTCAGACCCCTGGTGCAGCTTAATAGGAGGCTTTATCCCCTTGATACTTATGTTCTCGATCCGATCTCAGTGAAAATTGCGAACCTTGAGAAGCAATTCGAAAGGGCACAGGTCCTTAACTCCATTCCCAACATTGAGGATGGGTACACTGAGGCTACCGTACGGCTCCTAGGCAGATTCAAAATGCCACACATTGACTGTTTCGACGGGTTTGGAGATCCTATGGTACACATTCGGCTTTTCTTGGACATCCTGAAACTGATGGGTCTGACTAAGCCTCAGAAACTCTCTCTGTACAAAAGAACCCTGTCGGGTATAGCAGCCACTTGGTACTCCAAGTTGGAAGATATGGTGAAGCAGAACTAGGAAGAATTGGCTGAGGCATTTGTCAATCAGTACTCTTACAATACCTAAGTTGAAATGACTACGCAAGAGCTTGAAGCAACCCACCAGAATCCTGCAGAACCTTTTGTGGAATTTGTTGCAAGGTAAAGAGACAAGGCAGCACAGATAACAAATCGCCCTTCTGAGAGGGATCAAGTACGGATAGTGGTGCAGAACCTTGAGCCTGATATGCTGCAAAAGTTAACAGTTGCTCCACTATTCACTTTTAAAAGTTTGCATGAATTGGGCGTTTAGATCAAGAATGCATTTAACAGAGGGATTATTTCCAGAACAAGTGAACCAATAAGGAGGGTGATTTCTGGGAGTACCAATGCTGGCAGTAGCACTATTCCCAAACCCACTAAAATCAATATAGTCGCCACAACCGACCCTTTTGCCAAATCAAGCCTACAAACATCCAGCCCAACTCGAGCTCAAGGTAGAACTTTCACTCCCTTCTATATGAGCCTAACCAGTGCACTAAAAGTCCTGATGGAAAGAGGGTATCTCAAACCCCTTGAGCCTCAGCCTCTTCTTGACCCACTCCCTGCCAGACATAACCCCACCAAATACTGCGTGTATCATCAGCAGCACGGTCGCGGCACCGATCATTGCTACCGCCTTCGTCATGAGGTCCAGAATCTCATCGACAACTAGACGATAGCTCCACCTCAAGACCCCAATGACCAAGTACCTCATTCATATCTTAACCTAATCCATACATTGCCATCTGCTTACAACCCCAGCATATACATCACCCCGGCCCATCTACCCAAGCCTGAGGTGTTCATTCTAGAAAGCACGGACTTGTGCATGAGGGATGCACTCGAACCCCAATCAACTTAAACCCATGAACCCACTACTTCTGAGTTGATGAGAATGATTGAAGATCTTCAGAGAACTGTGGCAGATCTGGCCTTTGGGATATTGGCTCCGTCATCGACCACATCACATGCTAGGAATTTCACACCAAAAGGCTCTCCAATCTTGGGGCGAGCTACGGTTAAAAGTGGCCAACCTATAGCTATCTCAAGTCTGGGCAATGACATGTCGACAACAACTGGGCTCCGCTTTGATATAGCGACCCAATCCCTTGGCAAAGTGGAGGCAAATGGCAAGAACAAGGTAGGGGCAGGCATTGGTCCCCACAAACACCTTCAGTGGGCTGTTGAGGCTTTGAAAGCTGAAGGGCTGAACAAACAGCAAGTGCTTGTAGTTATTGCAAAGATTGTGAATGACACTTTTGCCACTCAGGTTCGGGGTATTTCGAATCAAGGGGCAAGTCGGGAAAAGGGATGTCGTACCAGAAACGCCCCTTTCAGCTCCAATCCTACACTCGGAAGAGATCAGCAAACCTAGTCAACACCTACCAACCCCTTCGTCGGTACATCCAACATAACTCCACAAACCTTGAAGCACCAACCCCGAGGCCAGAGGGTCTTCGCCCCGCTTTACATGACCTTGCCCAAAGCTCTCCAAATCCTTATAGGACACGGACATCTCAAACCCCTTGAGCCTCGGCCTCTCCCGAATCCCCTTCCGGCCAAGCACAATGCTGCAATGTACTGTGTTTTCCATCAACAAATCGGTCATGACACTAACAATTGTTTTCATTTTCGCCATGAAATATAAGATCTGATCGATAAAGAGGTCATTGTCGCACCAGGTCCTACAAAGTCTATCGGTATTGGATCACTAAACTTGGGGGATAATGTGACATGTCGATGGGGCTCATTTTACTACGGATGTGGGGATGGCACACACTGTTTTGAGCAATTTGCAAATGTTGTTTATTGTGCTTTTTGACTTGGGTATTGAGTCAGTTCCGTTGTGTTGTTTTGAGTCTGTCTTATTGTATCGAGTCAGTCGTGTTGTGTTAGAGTCAGGTGATTTTGGAGGTGTTACCTCGGACGTCACTATCATGTTTTGTGCTTGTCTTTTACACTTTTTCTTTTGCGTCTGTTTTTGCCATGGTGCCAATTGCACTAGAAGATCTGAATGAAATGGCAGAGTTTTTCACCTACTTTTCTGTGCCTTGAAATCATTGCATTGACCTAAGCTTTTCAAACCTTTTCTAACACTGTGGTGAAAACAAAAGAGGGAGGAATTCCTCGGGATTTCCAAAAATTTGATCAACTGAGAGAAAGAGAGGCATGCTAAGCCCTTATTGAATGAGATCATGCTTGTTAATGTGAGTACTGAGAATGATCCTAGCTTGATCTAGATTGGTTCTACATTGCCTTCAGCACAAGTGACTAGTCGCTTTCTTAAAGGATTTCAAAAACATGTTTTGTGTGGTCTTGCGAAGACATTCGTGAAATTGATCTTGAGATTCTGCAGCATAGGATCACTCTCAACCTGCAGATTCGACCCCTTTGCTTTCAAACCTTGAACTTTGACTCAGAATGTTCAAACGACCAGTCACAATGTAAAGCTTGTATGGCCGGATCAGAAGCAACCCTTTTAATAGGGCAAGAAGGTCAGATCAAGAAGGTCAGATGCTGTCAAAGGAAGCCTGCAAAGCTGGATGGGAAGCAGCCCTTGAACTAGGGGCAAAAATGTCAGATGTGCTCAAAGAATCAAAAGATGGGTCATTCTGCAAACCAATGAAGACTGGCAAGAAAGACAAATTCTAGTAGCTGTAAGAAGAAAATTTATTGTTGAAGGACAATCGAGTTCCTATCCACAACACTAGGGGCAAATTCATACCCAATTGGATGGGCTCCTACATCATCAGCAAACAGAAGCCATTCTCCTAGATTCAGATGGCTTAGAGATACTATGGCCAATCAACATGGACAAAGTTAAACTTTTTTTTATCCTTGAGAGGCCCGCTGGGCCGAAACCCTGGAAGGGCAACCCAGGCAAAAGTTAGAGCAGAGAAAAAGAAAGAAAAGAACAAAAATGAAAAAATGAAGAAAATGAAAAAATGAAAAGAAAAAGAAAAGAAGAAAAGAAATAAAAAGAAGAAAAGAAAGAAAGAAAAGAAAAATATAGCTCGCAAGGTTGAAAACCCGGAAGGGCGGCCTCGGTGTAGCCACCCCATTTTTTATCGTCCTCGAGACATGGACGTAATCATTTGAACACTCGATGATCACCCATGTTTGTGTTCGTTTTGAGCGCTCGAAGTTCTTGGCGGAGCGCCTTGCCTTTGAGCCTTTGAAACTTGTCTGTTTTGGGCTTGGTTGTGCATCAAGAGCTTGTTTCTTCATGCATGGAGGAGGAGATGACCTGTCAGCCACTCCTCCAACCCATCGGCCATGGCTTGTTCCCATCGGTCATCAGTGGTGGCCGGTCGGCCATTGATGGTGGCCAACAACCATTTTTCTCCTTTTTCAGATATTTTCCTTGCCAGCTGTGCTAGCTGTTGATCACCAAGTGTATCCTCCATACACGTGTATGAAGGGATTTAAACAAGCTTATAGCTTGTTTTTATATATAAGGGGAGGTCCTTCCCCCAATTTGAGGGTTCAGAATTTTGGGAGCAAAAATTTTTTTATCTCTCTCTTGAATTCTCTCTCTCTCTTCCTCTTTTGTGCATGAGGGTGGAATTTCTCTACATATTTGCAAAGAGACCCTTAATAAACATCCCTATCTTGGAGCTGAGATTTCTTAAAGCTTGTTTGGAGCTCCTAAAGTTGATTTTGGCTCAGAAGAAGACCTGTTTGCAGCTGTGCTTCAAGAGTAAGGCTCTACCCTCTTTAAAGCTTTATTTAGTTGCTTATTTGGCCAACTTTGCATGTTGTTTTTGGCCTAGTTTCCAACTACAAAAATCTCTATTTTTAAGGCTTAAAAATGGTAGTTTAAGGCCTTGTTAGAGTTAGGGGTGGTCCACCCTCTTTTGTTGTATATTTGCCAAGCTTTGTGCCATCTTTTAGAGCTTTTCAAACAACCTTGCTTTGGCCTTTTAACCACTGAATTCCAGAGGGATTTCAGTGGTAGAAACTTGGGTTTGAGGTCCAAAATAGGAGGGGTTGGCTTCCCCTCCTTGTGTTTTGCTTGCATGTGTGGATGGCCTAACATATGAGCATGTGCTTCTACCATTTTGTGGCTTAGTTCAAGCATGTTGTTGGCCATATTTTAGCATGTTTTCACTTCATGTTGTTGGCCATATTAGCATGGTTGAGCCACTTGTTGCTTGTATCTTGCACTTGTAGTGGAATCATGCTTACTAGCTTAGCATACTTGATGATTTAGCCTATCATTCTTGCTTGTGTTAGCTTGCCTTCAACATGTTTTTGCTACTGTTTTAGCATGCTCTAACTCTATTTTGAGTGGTCTTGGTCATATGAGACTTGTTATGCATGGTTGTAGTGCAAAGGCCCTTGCTAGCTTTGAGTTTTAAGGCCTTTATCATGTTCTGCATGTGATGATTGCATGTTTTGGCATCATTTAACATGTAATTTTAGTGTTGATGACTTTGTCACATGTTCATTTGCCTTGCTCTTTCATTACTTCTTTAGAGTTTCTTTGAGTCTTGCTTGCAAAACAACAAATGAGCATGTGTTTCTACACTTTTGGCCTAAATTTCAGCATGTTTTAGCTCTATCCAGAGCTAGTTTGGCCATTTGAATTTGGTATTGCATGGTTCTAGTGTAAAGCCCTTCATTAGCTTTGATGCTTAAGTCTCTTAACATGTTGTACATGAGTTGTTTGCATGTTAAAGTCTTATGTTTCATGCCATTTTAGCACTGAAATTCTGCCACCTCCCTAATTTCTTCATTTTTCTATTTGTTTTGAGGGGTGGTCTTAAAGGCGTGTTTAAGCTTGAGATTGAGACTTGTGCTTAAATGGCTTTAACCCTTTTTTGAGGGTTCCTCCTAGTCAATGGCATGGTCTCTCTCATGTCTTAAGTCATCTTTTGGTTGACCCCACTCATTAGAGGACTTTCACATTGGACTAACTGGTTAAGGAGTGACTTGGTAATGTAAAATGTGTAAACAAGAATTAAACCAAGTAAAACATGACCAAGGTAAGCATGTGTGTTGCATTGCATGCATTTGGATCGGACGTTAATCCAAACACAAGAAAATGTGCGACGTTTCATACTCAAAGTGATGAAACGTGTCATGTTTCTTGGTCGCCGACACCCTTAATCATGCATGATAGGGTGGAGGCTCTTCGAGTCTTATGTGTGCATTCATTAACATTGTACAAACTTGGTTCTTTCGCCACCATGCATTGAAATGCTTGGTTGGTGGCTTGAGAGCCAAGTGCCATACTCCTTTGAGCTTGAGATATGATAAGGAGGGTGGCAGTACATACATTTCCTTGCAAATACACTGCCATGCCTCTGTTTACTCTCTGTTGCAGCAAAAGGAGGACTTTCAGGGAAGTAGTGGCCAACCGGCCATCAAAGCCAGCTGACCGGCCACCAGTGTTGGCCGATGGCCATCATCTCTAGCCGATCAGCCATCAGTGTCTTCTTGAGATCAAAGAGAAGCAATCTGGAGCTTGGCATGATTTTCAGAGGTCCAAAGATGTGCAAATAGAGGCATCTAAAGGCAAGGTGGTGGATTTTTGGAAGGACGCAATCGAGCATGCATATCTCCCTCGCTTCCCGAGGCCTTTCATTTGAATTGCTTAGCTAATTAGTTCATTAGCTTAGTCGTTTTGTAATTAATTAGTTAAAGTGTTTAATTAATTAATTCAGTTTGTGATTAATTAGCTTAGCATAGCTAGTTATTCAATTCAGTTTTGTAATAATTAATTAGCTAGAATAGTTAATTAGTTCGTTTTGTAATATGTAGCGTAGCTTAGTGTAGCTTAGCCTATTTATTCGGACCCTCCTTCGAGAGGGCATAATGTTGTAATAAGTGTGCGTGTCTGTGTTCATGTCTTCCAACCCCACGTCATTCTCCTTTTTATTTAACCACTTACGATGGTTAGATTACGGCATGTTTTGCTTAGCATACCTTATGCTTGCATGTTTGCATCATTCATTTGTCTTGCATGTATCGGGCTCGGCGTATCATTCAAACTGCATTGTATTTCAATACTTATTTGAATACGTGTTCTAGAGCATGTTATCAAAATATTGCGAATCATATGCCATCTTAGGTAGCCGAGCCTATCTTATTGCATTTTGCATGTGTTGCATTAAGCATTTTGTATATAGTTAGGATCATGCATTGTTTCTAACTAGCTTTTGTTTTGGCTCGGAATACACTGTGAGTTTTACACTTTAGCATATTGCCTGAGTGTGATTGCATAATGCCATGATAGCATGCTTGCCATGAGGCTATGTGCTCAAGTGATTAACTGCATGAATGCCTGTGGATGAAGGCTTTGTTGCTTGAATTGGAACAATTCATCGATTGTGTGTTTTAAGCCCACTTTGTGAAGTGGAAAAATCATGTTTTAAGCCCACTTGAGAGTGGCAAATCTGTGCTTTAGCCCACCGTGAGGGTGGCATTTTCAAACCATTTTCGAAAACAAACATGAATTGTTTTGTTCCAAGTCTTGCGACTTAGTCTATACTTGTATGTTGTACGCAGCACATAGTAAGGTTAGCTAATAAATGGAATAAGAACACATGTGTTTATGAAAACAACATATCATGTTTAGTAGAGGTTGATCTTTGATTGGGCGAGCGGGGGTGCTCATTTCAAGACCTTCCCCTCTCGTACCCAAGTTCCCGAGCCGAGGCAACTTTGGTGATGACGGACACGTGGCCTTCGGCACGAGTCAGGGTTAAATTTCAAAAAACAAAATATTTAGATGGCGACTCTGTAATCTGGCAAAGTAGTCCATGTTTTGCGCTTTTCAATTCAAAATTGATTTTTCAAAACCAATTGTCAGATATGGACTATTTGGTGATTTATCAGTTTCACATTACACTTTGTGAGACTAGATTCAGAACCGTGACAGGAGTCCGAACTGTATGAGACCAATTCAAGGCTCTCTGAAAGGGGTCGCGAAGAAAGTCGAGTCCACACTTGGCAAAAGTTAGAGCACAAAAGGAGAGTGTTAAAACCTAAGTGAACCTTAACCCTTAACTACGTACGGCCTGATTCCCATGTCTGGGATACATAGGCAACTTCATCTTGAAGTCCGGTCCCAATCATTTTCGGCCTGCTTGGCTCATCCATGTTGATTGGTTTATCCTTGTTCAAACTTGGCTATCTTATCCATGTGCAAATTGGCTCAGCTTCATTCAAAATCGGATTGTCCTATTCCGTAAGACAATTCAAGTTCAGATATGAGGTTGTGCGTCTTAAGAGTAAATTATGTGTTGGTCGAGCAGTGGCCATTTGCAAAAACAGTTTTGAGGATTTTTAATGAGATTGACTAGTTTTCTCGAAAATTATTCCATTTTTTCCCAAACTGGACCATTTCTTGGACCCAAAAAAGGAAAATTTTCGATGCTCACAATCTAACTTGCATGATTTTGAATCAGAAAATCGAATAAGTATGTTAATCTAACTCTCATATTGGTCAAAATTGTTTTAACAGAAAGCAAGACAAAAATGGTCAAAATAATGAACTAGGGGCACAGTTGAGTCAGATTTTCTGTCTTTTTCCTGTTGTCAACATACTTGCCAAAAAGGGCAAAATATTTGCTAGAAAGGGCACAACTAAAGCTAGTAGCAAAGGGGTGAAAGCTCTCACATCCTCCAAGCAACGAGGTACCAAGCTAAGTGCGAAGCACAAGCTAGAGCGGGATGTTTGGTTCCTTCATCCGGACGATCACACCCAAGTTGGCATCTGACCCGGAATGGGGACGTAGAAAACATAATGTGTAAGACCAATCAATTGTATGCCTGGCTGGTGGGACATGCGGTAGCTCACCTCGATCAAGCTAAGCCAGGGGCGTCCTCAACCGATGTCAGTTGCAGATTTGCTGCGCATCCGGTCGCATCACAACCCCTCTGTGGGAGAAACTCACTAGTTGTGAGCGAAGGAATGAGAATCTAGTAGAATACTAGGGGCAAGAGCCCACAACTTCCTGCTTATCCATCAACCACCCAGGGGAGGGATAAAAAATAAGAGAGATTGAACAATAGAGAGATGTGCGTTGAAAGGAAAAAGTGAGAAAAGGGCTTGTTCAGAAAACTAGAGATTGAGTGCCATAGTGATGTAAGGATCACAAATGAGCAAGGATGGGAAACAATACCCTAAGAACCAGCCTCCTTGTGAACTGGGAGGTCTCTCGCCTTTGGAACACTTTTGAGTATTATGCTTGTTGTTTTTTGTTTGTCTCGATTTTCGTTTTGAGTCGTTTCGAGTGTAAATATTTGTGTTTAGGTTGTTTTACCTTTGTTTTCTCTTTATTGAGTCGTGGTGTGTTGTGTTCAGTCATAGGCTCAATACCCGGTCGAGAACTCATTTCTCAATTTCAATTTTAAATCGTTTTGTGCTCAGAGTGCTGTGTCATTCTCCACATTTGTACGAAACGTGATCCTTTCTATCATAAACTGCAAGGTTCAACCCATGTCATGTGTGAACAATCAAACTGGGACCTATCTGAAGCTATATGGGTTCCAGACTGCAAAGCAAAAGAAAAGAGGGAAAATTTGGTGTAATAACCCAACCTTCGTATGTGTTTTCTAGTATGCTTTCAGTCCTCTACTATGCGCATTTATATGTTTACTGTGAAATTCCATGTGAAATTAAGTTTAATTGAGTGAATCTTATGATTGTGGATTTATATCTGTCAATTACGGAAATATCTGTTACAATTGCGATGTTCGGATCAGAAATTAGAGGCCTTAGAAACTTAATAATTTGAAATTGACTTTATAGTTGCGATCATCATAATTTTTAAATCATAATAAGAATTTTTGTAAAAATCTGATTCGGAATAATTAAACTGATTAATTTTTGTTTAAGTCAACTTTTATATATAATTTTCTTTAACTCTTGACTTGGCAAAAACAAATGTTAACACACAAAATATCTCCTGAGAGAGAGTTAGAGAGGAAGAACAAGGAGGAGAGAGCTTCACATGGAAAAGATTGGGAGATTGAATAGAATTGTAGGAAATTGGGTTCAAGGTATGTAGAATCCACTTTGTATAACCTCTCTCTTGATCTCGAGTAGGGATTTTCTTTACATCTTTTACATTCACACAAGTTAGGGTTTGGGAGTGAGGTGTTGTGAGTGAATTTTGGTTAATTGAAGTGATGTTCTCATCATTGAGTTGTTTTGGAACCAATTTGAGTTATATAGTGGAGAATTACATCTTAATCTTTAATTTTTCATGTTGGATCCACATGCTTGCATGTATATATATAATGTGCATAGGTTGTATATAACCACAAACATAAGAGGATTGAGTTGTGTTTATGAATTTAAAGAGAATAAAGGCCTAATTGAATTTGTGACTCATGTTTATGGTGATGTTGAGCCATTATAATGCATTAATTTCCCCTATTTTGTGCCTTATTATGCATTTACCAAGTTGTAGAAGTGTCTTGCTTCGGATTGCACAAACAGGGACAACGACCGCATGTGCGGGGCTCGCAGCCGCACGTGCGGAAAACAGGGGAATTCGAAGTTCAGCTACTGAAATAAAAGCACGTGCGGGGTGCACGTGCGGCCCATCTTCCCGCACGTACGGCGAAGGACCTTCGCACGTGTGGCCCTTGAGGAAAAATTTTGCATGCTCCGTTTCTTCTGTTTGACCCTCTGGAACAGTTAAAATATGTATTTAAAACCTTTAAAGTGGCTATAAATTAAATGGAAGTTAAGCGAGTCGATTATTGATTAAAAAGGGAAATGGACTAATGTATAAATTGCATGTGTATGTAGGTCTTAGGCCAGGAGAGACTAATGCTCCGCCACATCACTGTGAGTAATAGTACTGTAGTGATGCATTCTGTTTACTGTTAATAGTTATTATTAACGTTCTGTTATTTTAACGTTCTATTACTCGCACGGTAACTATGTCGACTCGTAATGAATAATTGAAATGTATGTGTGTTATTAAACAATGATATCCTTCTGGACCTGAGGTCATTCTGTTTTGCTAAAGATGGGCCCGAGGCCGTTCAGTTATCAGCCACTGAATGTGCACAACTCTGGAGAAGAGGAAGGTGATGACATGTCGATGTCTTATTGACCCTAATTTCATTCGGATCAATTGTAATCCATGGCCAGAGGCCATGGGAAGTAGTGTGCATGTTGATGTCCTACTTACCCTCCAAAGTGTGGCAGCTGTCGATATGTGGGCCCGAGGCCGTTCTGTATAATACGTTGGGCCTGAGGCCGTTCTGTCTGATATTGGGCCTAAGGCCATTACAGAACAAGATCAATATGTAATCTATATGTTTATCTACATTGTAATTCATAAAGGTTCACCTGAAATTTCTTACATACTATTATTCACTAAGCCATGCTCACTCCGTGTTATGTCTGTTTCTGTAGGTAATCAACCCGGTGGTCAGTTTTAGCCCAGCTTTGGCAGCTTTTCTTTTGTTAACCCCGTGGAGCCGCAGCTAGATGAGGCTTCTTTATTTTTGTGAAGTCCTATCCTGACTCCTAGCTTTGGCCTGGACTTTTGCCAAGTATTGTTAAGCATGTATAGCCTTCACTATGAATATTTTGATTACACCCCGGTTGTGGGGTTGGGACTGTATGTATATGCATGTATATAGCTATCACTGATGAGTGTGTTTTTTTTTATGTATAGACTCAGGGTATGAGTCATTCTATGATCCTAGCATGTAGACGTTAGCTCAATGGATGTTATTTTATGTTGATAATTGCTTCCGTTCATGCCCCATATTGGATAATTATTGAATTTTGAGTCTGTCATCCGGCTAGTCATGCCCAAACTTATAGGGGCGGGTTGGTGCGTGACATTTGGAGCATATGAGTGTGTTTCAACTTCAACAAATTCCGAGACTGCATTCGAGGTGCATCTTCTCGGGCCTCGCCATTTTCTCTAGAGCATGAGTGTATCTCGACCCCAAGTGTAAGCTTGCTTCAAGTCAAAATGACAATTAAAGCAACATGCAGATGTTACCTCTTGCCAATATAAACAAGATGTATCCTTTTTGAGTTAAGCATGTTGCAAAGTCCTTTGAGAGGTAAATTGGAGGCATCAAAGTACATATTTGATTTTCTTCTATTGCATAGAATGTACATTTTCATATACACTTTTGTTGCATGCGTGCAGCACATCGTTTATGATTCACGCATAGAATAAGCTTTCCATGTTGCATAGAATATGCATGTCTCTTGCATAGAATATACTTTCAATATTGCATAGAATGTGCTCTTGTTTCATGCATAGAATATGCTTTCAGTGTTGCATAGAATATGCTTTTGTCTCTTGCGTAGAATATGCTTGTTTCATGCATAGAACATGCTTTCAATTAACATCATGCATGTATCGCACAATAATCTCACTCAGTGCATCTATTTTACAATTTCATATCACTCGCACTATCTTGTGCACCTTATGGTTATGTATCACTCGTACTGTCTTGTGCACCTTGTGGTTGTGTATCACTTGCACTGTCTTGTGCACTTTGTGGTTGTGTATCACTCGCACTGTCTTGTGCTCCTTGTGGTTGTGTCTCACTTACACTGTCTTGTGCATTCTTTGGTCTAGGAGACCTTAAAATCCTGTATTTACACTCACGCTTTCTTGCGCATCGCACTTTTTTGTGCAGTTTACACTCGCTCTTTCTTGTGCATCGCACTTTCTTGTGCATTTGAATTTACACTCGCGCTTTCTTGCGCATCGCACTGTCTTGTGCACCATGTATCGCACTGTCTTGTGCACCTTGCATCGCACTGTCTTGTGCACCCTGTATCGTACTGTCTTGTTCATACTTACATTGTACTATTTTGTGCATTTAACCCATATCGCACTGTCTTGTGCACACCTGCATCGCACTGTCCTGTGCATTCACTTTCATTCGCACTGTCTTGTGCACCTGTAGCAGCATGAGGTGAGTCATTACCAATTACCCCTGTGAGGTACCTTCACTTCCTAGCTACTACATCATCTATTACATCTATTGCATTGCATATAGCATTTATCGCATGCATCTATTACATCATACCATTTTATTGCCTACATCCATTCCATGTTAAGCTTAGTTTGGCATGTGCCCATACTTTTCACGTTAAAGCATGGTTATGTGATAATGTGTACACGCCTATTCCACTAAGACAATTGTGGTCTGAGGGTTTCGGCGCTTTTTCTGTGTTAGACGTGCTTTGTTTTGTGTCCATACCTTTTCTAGGTAAAATGTGGTTCGGCTTACGCCCCTTATTCACTTCATCCATTGCATCCATCGTATTGTACGTTGTCTTGTTGCATTCAGCATTTGGGATTACGATCTTTGCTCAGCAGATCATTTCGCACTCATATCATCTCACCCAATTACTTGTATTCTTTCTGCGAAACACATAGTTCTGCATGTGCACACACCTATTCCACTAAGAGAATTGTGGTTTGAGGGCTCCAGCACCTTTTCTGTGTTTAACGTAGTTTGATGTTGCATCTCCATTCCTTTATGATATTTGTGTGGTTTTGCACTGGTTGTGGTTTGATGATTCAATTACATTGCATATCATTTACATTGTTTTGTTATATTGTGTATCATTTTGCATTCTGCCCCTGAACTACGCTGGTTTGATTCCTTGCAAAGGGATACGTAGGCAACCCTTTGGTTCAACCATTTGTTTCTGCATCTTCATTTTATTTGTTTGTCCAAGTCTTCGGCCTTGTCAAAAATGGGTCGTCTCTGGGCTTTGACATTCACTCACGTCATTTCATGACTTCTGAGCTCTGTCAATGAGGGGCAACTGTAGACACCCCAGTTTTTACTACCCTTAAG
The DNA here is from genome assembly GCA_030407325.1 of Camellia japonica. Classification (NCBI taxonomy): domain Eukaryota; kingdom Viridiplantae; phylum Streptophyta; class Magnoliopsida; order Ericales; family Theaceae; genus Camellia; species Camellia japonica. The sequence continues at coordinate 44,943,770 of JAPPVO010000031.1, read as the reverse complement.
ACTTGGGTGCCGCTGATTGATCATTCGATGGTACAGGCTATGCTATGCAAAGGTTTGATTTCTTCGACAAGAGGAGCTCCAAATCCCAACCTTACACCCCATTTTTGGACCAAAACTATTTTAGACCTTAAAACCCACTCTTTCAAAATATTTTTTGAAAAAATTTTTTACGATGTTCCGAGGCTCGCATTTTGTTAAATGTTGCGCTTTTTGATAAACCGAGTAAGGACAAAGTGGAAATGCATGAAAGAGAGGTGAACTTTTGAAAAATATTTAAAACATCTTATTTAGAGGTTTGCAGTTGAATAAAATTGGAGGAGAGGGAAGAAAATTAGTTGGGAGAGAAGTTGGGCGTCAACCGTTAAGAGAGAATCGAGCAGCCCTCGTAAAATCAAGCCTATCCATTTGTACATTTGGATTTCAGATATGAGGCCACCACCATTGGAAAGTGGACTTCCGCAGTTCATTTTTCACTCAAGAATCTCCTAAAGTCGGGTCCGGATGAGGGAGATATGGTTGGTTGAAGTTGGGCATCGATTCGGTTAGGACCAAAACTGAGTAGTCTTCACAAAAAGAGGGATATCCCTTAGCACACTTGGAATTTTGAAGTGACGCTGCCACCATTGGAAAGAAGACTTCCGGGGCTTCATTTTAGGCACAAGAATGACCTGAAAAAGAGTCCATATGAAGGAGATATGCCCATTTGAAGTTGGACCTAGAGGCCGGTAGGCCAGAAGTAAGGGTTGTCGGCCATAAAAAGTGGCCGGTCGGCCACTGGTGTCCAAAACTCAAATATTTTGTAGATATTTCTCCTCCAGCTATTCTATGCAACTCCAGCTATCTGTTTTGTTGATATTTTCGAGCAAAACTTTTTTTTCTATATATAGAGGCCATATCTCTCATATTGCAAGGTTAGCAAATTTTGGGAGCCTCTGTCTCTAAAATCCTCTCTCTCTACAATTCTCTCTCTCTAGATTTCTCTCTCTTGTCCTTTTGTGTATACAAGTACAGATACACTTCTTCTTTGCCTAGACACCCTTAACCAAAGTGGTTCATCTTTGGGCTGAGGTTGCTTGAAGCTCTCTTGGAGCCTCCTTTGAGCTCTAGAAGGTGGTTTAAACTCAGATTTATGCCTGTTTTGTACTTTGGCTCCAAGAGGTATATTACTTGCTTTGCTAGCTTGCTTTGAACACTTGTTTTGCCATCTTTTCACACTGTTTTTGAGCTGGTTTTCAACTGTAAAAACCTCCTTTTTTTTAGTCCTAAAAATGGTGGTTTGAGCCTATTTTGAGTTAGGGGATGGTCCACCCTTCTTGTCTCTTTGCTTGTTAAGCTTTTATGCCATATTTTCATCACTTTCTAGACAACTTTTTGGGCCTTTAAATCACTGAAATTCAGAGTTGTTTCAGTGGTGGAAAACATATTTTGAAGTCCAAAATTGGAGGGGTTAGCCTCCCCTCCTTGTATCTTACTTGCATGCCTAGTTAGCATCACATGGTAGCATGTTTTTGTCGCTTAATTTGGCTTAATTCCAGCATGTCTTAGACTTTATTTTGGACTGATTTAGCTCTGTTTTGGGCTGCTTTGGTCATAGGAGCTTTGTTTTACATGGCTGTAGTGTAAAGGGCTTCACTAGTTTAGTGTTTTAAGCCTTTAAACATGATTTGCTTGAGTTGGTTGCATGTTGTGATGTCTTTTTACATGTAATTTCATCATATATAGCTCTGTCACATGCTCATTTGTTTCACTCTTTCATTGCTTTTGAGAGTTGCTCTTGAGTCTTGTTTGCAAGCCTAGATGGCTTAACATATGAGCATGTTTTTCTAGCATTTTGTACCTACATTTCAGCACGTTTTTGCCACTATTTTGACTGGTCTTAGCTCTGTTTTGAGCTGGTTTGGTCCTTTGAGGCCTCCTTTGCATGCTTATAGTGTAGTGGTCTTCCCTAGTTTTGTGTTTTAAGGCCTTTGATATTGCTGGAATGAGTTGCTTGCATGTTTTAGTGTCATTTTGCACATAATTCTAGCACTTACAATCTCTGCAACCTTCCTCACTTCATCACTTTTTTCATTTGCTTTGAGGGTTGGTTAGCCTTAGGGTTGTGTTTAAGCTTGAGATCGAGGTTCGTGCTTAATGGTTTTAATCCTCTCTTGGGGGTTTCTACTAACCAAAGGCATGACCTCTCTCTTGCCTTAAATGATCCCTTGGTTGACATCTCTTCCATTAGAGGACACTCACTTTTGGACTAATCAATTGAAGAATGGATTGGTAAGCTAAAATGGGTAAATAAAACATGACAAGTAAAGAGGCAAGATAAGCATCTTTCGTGTTGCATTGCATGTGTTCGGATCAGACGTTAATTCGAACACAAGAAAATTGGGACGTTTCATACTCAAAGTGATGAAACATGCCACCTTTCTTAGTCACCGTCACGCTTGATCATGCATGATAGGGTGGTGGTTCTTCAAGTCTTATTTGTGCACTCATTAAGCTTGTACAAGCTTGGTTTTCTAGCCATCATGCATTAAAAATGCTTAGTTAATGACTCGAAGGGCAAGAGTTACCTTCCTTTGAGATTGCGCAATGATAAGAAAGGGCAACAGTACACACATTCCTTGAAAATACATTGCTTTGCCTCTATTTTCTCTCTGTTGCAGCAAAAGGAGAAGTCTAGGGATGTGGTGGCTGACCGGCCAATTTTAGTGGCCGATAGCCACTTGGAGTGGCCGACTGGCCAGTTGAGGTAGCCGACGGCCACTTTTTGTAGCCGACCGGCCACCGATGAATTTTTGCACCAATGTGCTCCCGAGTTGGAGCAAAGGCATTCTGGGAGTCGGTACAATTTTCAGTGATCAAACGGATGCAAACAAAGGCATCCGATGGCAAGGCAGTGGCATTTTCGAGTGGAGCAACTGAGCATGCATGCGTCCCTCACCCTTGAAGCCATTAAGTCGCTTTTGTTAACTTAGAATAAGTTAGCTATTTCATTCATACAAGAGTTGTAATTATTCAATTAGCTTAGATAGTTAATTAGATTAATTGCTTCAATTAGCTTAGCATAGCTAGTTATTCCATGTTGGTTTATAATAATTAACTAGCTTACAATAAGTTAGTTAATTAGCTTTGGTTTGTAATAGTTAGCTTAATTAGTGTAACTAGCTAGCTTGTTTATTCGGACCTTCCTTCGCGAGGGCATAATGTTGTAATAAGTGTGCGTACGTGTATGCATGTCTTCCAACCCCGCGTCTTTCTCCCTTTTATTTAATCACTTTTGATGGTTAGATTAGGGACATTTTCAATTAGCATACCTTATGCTTGTATGTTTGCATCATTCATTTGTCTTGCATGCACTGAGGCTCGACGCATCATTCAAACTGTATTGCAATTTCGATATCTTCTTTGAATACGTGTTTAATAGCATGTTGTTCAAATTGATCCATATGCCATATTAGTAGCCGAGCCTATTAATCGCATTATTGCATGTGTTGCATTAGGCATCTTGTGTAGTTAGGATCATGCATTTTTCTAACTAGTTTTTGTTTTGGTTTGGAGTACTCGGTGAGTTTTATGCTTTAGCATACTTGCATGAGTGTGATTTCCATATTGCCATGTTTTGCATGCTCACTATGAGGCTATGTTCTTAACTGCTAAACTGCATCAATGCCTGTAGATGAAGGCTTGTTGCTTGAATTGGAACAATTCAACGAATGAATGTTTTAAGCCCACTTTGCGAAGTGGCAAATCATGTTTTAAGCCCATCATGTTTGATGGCAAATCCGCGCTTTAGCCCACTTGAGGGTGGCAAATTCAAACCATTTTCAAAAGCAAACATGAGTGAAATTCATTCCAGGTCTTGCGACTTAGACTATACTTGCTTATATGCGTCACATAGTAAAGTTAGCTAATAACCAAAATAAGAACACATGAGGTTTATAAAACAACATATCATGATAGTAGAGGCCGATCTTTGATCAGGCGAGCGGGGTGTAAACACCCCATTTTTGACCGTCCTTAAGACTTGGATGTGCTTGCAGGTACATCTGATTACAAGTTTGATCGCTCGCTGAGCGCTCAACTTTCACGATGGAATGCCAGGTTTGCTCCTTCCAAACCCTATTTCCATTCTGTCTCATTTTTGGACCATGCCTTGGTCCCTCCATATTGTTGTCTGTGATGGCCTCTCGGCCATGGGGAAGGGGTTGCCGACCATGGATTTGGCCCTGCCGGCTATTGATAAGGCCTGTCGGCCATCAATGCGGCACTGTCGGCCACCACTGATGGCCAGCAGGACAACTTGTTTTAGCAGATATCATGTTAGATCTTTTGAGCCAGCTATTTTTCACTGAGCCATCCTCCATACACGTGTATGGAGGGATGGAGGCCATTTCAAGCTTGTTAAGCAGGCTTTGCATGGCATTGCTCTATATAAGGGGAGGCTCCTCCCCCTTTCCAGAGGTTTAGCATTTTTAGAGACAAGATATCTCTCTCTCTCTTTGGAATTCTCAGTCTCTCTTTCTCTATTGTGCTTAATAGTGTGTCAAAGTGTATTTTCTCTTCACTTTTGCACTACAACACCTAGTAAAGCACCATCACTTTGTTGCTGAGGTATTTAAGGGTCTTGTTTGGACTCAAAAGGCTGGTTTTGGCTCAGAAAAAGACCTGTCTTGCTGTTGTACTTCAAGGGTGAGCATGTTCCTCATTTAGGCATATTTTTGTATACCATGTTAGCCCTCCTTGCATGCTATTTCAGGCTTGGTTGTTAACTACAAAAAGCTTTATTTTCAAGTGCTTAAAATGGTTGTTTGAGGTCTCTTTGGAGTTGGGGGTGTTTCACCCCCTTGTGTGCCTTATTTGCTTGAGTTAGGTGCCATGTTTTAAGGCCTTCGAGGAAACTTTTGTTTGGCCTTTTAACCACTGGAATCCAGTGGATTTTCAGTGGTAGAAATGTGGTTTTGAGATCTAAAATGAGAGGGGGTGGTCCCCTCTCCTCTTGTCTTGTTTGCTTGCCTTGTTGGCCTAATTATTGAGCATGTGTTTCTAGCATGTGTTGGCTTGTTCTTAGCCTATTCTTGGCCTTATTTCAGCATGGTATGACTCTGTTTTGGCTTGGTTGAGTCACCTCATCCATGCTTTTTACACTTGTAGTGTAATCTTACCATTTAGCCTTGTGTGCTCAATGCTTTGATCCATCATGCTAGCCTATTTTGGTTCTATCTCAGCATGTTTTTGGTGTTGTTTTAGCATGTCTTAGCTTTGTTTTGGTTGGTCTTGGCCATGTGAGGCTTGCCTTGTATGGTTATAGTGTAAGTGGCTTTGACTAGCTTTGAGTGTCAAGTCTCTAGCATGCATTACTTGAGTTGTTTGCATGCTTTAGCCTCATTTCTAACATGATTTTAGTATATATGGTGTAGCCATACTCTCACATGTTTCACTCTTTCAACGCTTTTGGAGAGTTGTGTCTTGTGCCTTAATCTTGGGCTAATATGTATGTATGCTTGTCTAATCTTTGGGGCTACCATCTCAGCATGTTTTTGGTGTTACTTTGCCATGTTACAACTCTGATTTTTATTGGTAGAGTCACCTCTTACTTGGTTTTGGTATGTGTAGTGTAATCCCACTCATTGGCCTTGCATGCATCATGCTTCATGCCTCCCATTCTAGCTTGTTTTGGCTACACTTCATCATGTTTCTAGCATTGTTTTGGCCTACCTTAGGACTATTTTGAGTGATCTTGGTCCTTTGGGGCTTGCTTGATATGGCTATGGTGCAAGTGCCTTAGCTAGTCTTGAGTTTTGAGCCTTCTAGCATGCCTTATTTGTGGTGTTTATGTGATATGGCATCATTTGACATGTTATTTCAGAGCATATAGCCTTGTTATACTCTCATGTTTATCATTCTTTAATTGTGTTTGAGAGTTGAGCATTGTGCCATATTTGTGGCCCCACATGTATGCATGTTTGTCTAGTCCTTTGAGCTTCAATTCCAACATGTTTAGACCTTTGTTTTAGCATGCATGAGGTCTGTTCAGGTCTGGTTTAGTCCATTGAGCATTGTATTGCATGCCTCCTGCCTATTGCACTTCACTAGTTTTGATGCCTTGGCCTTTAAACAATGCCATGCATGCATTGCTTGCATGATAGAGCCTCATGCATGCCATCTTAACATGTCAAGATTAGCATGATTGTTTGCATAACATGTTGTTTGTGTGCATTGCTTGTGTTCAACTGGGCATTACGTTGAGCATAAGGCGGACTGGTCCACTTCATACTCAAAGTGATGAAGTGAGCCAATCTCCTTTGGTCTCCATTGCCTTTGATTTCTCATGATAAGGAGATGGCCTAAGTGTCTTGTTTGTCATGCATTTATTGAATTTGTACATGTTGGATCTTTGGCCATCATGCATCGAGATGCTTGATTGATGGTTTTGGATCCAACGGTGCTTCTCCCTTGATGTTTTGAGGTGATATAGAGGGGCGTAGTACGTACATACCCTTGGGAGACCCTCTCTTTCCTCTATTTTGTGCTCTGTTGCAACTTGGTGTCACAACACACCAGTGGCCGGCACCCTCTCATTGTTGGCCAGCACCTCTTCATCTGTGGCCGGCAGGGGGGTCAGCAGTAACTATTCATGGCTGGCAGGCCACTAGTGCACTCCCCAACACTGTTTTGGTAATTTTCAGCAACAAGCACTAGAAGACACCGTGCAAGCAGAGCCTCTTGAGAGCAAACCGGAGAGCTTTTCGGGGCGAAAACTGAGCATGCATCATTCATTATTCCGAGGCAGAGCTGCGGCAGCCTAATTTAGCTTCTTTTTCTTACTTAGTTGGTTTTGTAACTTAATTAATTTGATTCATTAGTTAAAGTTTTGTAATAATTAATTAGCTTAGCATAGTTAATTAGTTGGTTTGTAATAATTAGTTTAATTAGCGTAGCTAGTTAGCTAAATTCATTCGGACCTTCCGTCGAGAGGGCAAATTTTGTAATAAGTGTGTGTAAGTGTGTGAATGTCTTCCAACCCCACGTCTTTCTCCCTTTTATTTACCAACTTTTGATGGTTAGTTTTAGGGCATGTTTCGATTAGCACACCTTGTGCTTGCATGCGTGCATCATTCATTTGTCTTGCATGCACCGGGCTCGGCGCATCATTCAAACTGCATTGTATTTCAGTACCTATTTGAATACATGTATCAATTGTTGCATTCATATGCCATCTTAGATAGCCGAGCCTACTTAGTGCCATTTTGCATGTGTTGCATTAGGCATTTCAAACATAGCTAGGATGATGCATTGATTTCTAACATAGCTTATGTTTTGGCTCGGAGTACACTGTGAGTGTTTATGCTTTAGCATCCTTGCATGTGTGTAAGTGACTGCCATGATAGCATGCTTACCATGAAGCTAGCTTCTTAAATGTTTAACTGCATGAATGCCTGTGGATGAAGGCTTCATTGCTTGAATTGGAACAATTCATCAAAATGTGCGTTTTAAGCCCACTTGAAGTGGAAAAATCATGTTGTTTTAAGCCCACTTGAGGGTGGCAAATCCGCGTCTTAGCCAACTTACAAGTAGCACTTTCAAACCATTTTCGAAAAACAAACATGAGATGTTTTGTTCCAAATCGAGTGATTTAGTCTGTACTTGTATGCTATGCGCATCACATAGTAAGCTAGCTAATAACCGAAAAAAGAACACATGTGTTTTCAAAAACAACATATCGTGTTAGTAGAGGCCGATCTTTGATCGGGCGAGCGGGGGTGCTCATTTCAGGACCTTCCCCTCTTGTACCCAAGTTCCCAAGTCGAGGCAACTTTGGTGATGACGGACACGTAGCCTTAGGTACGAGTCAGGGTTTCCTAAATTTTCCAAAATAAAATATTTAGGTGGTGACTCTGAAATCTGGCAAAGCAGTCCATGTTTGGCGCTTTTTGATTCAAAATTGATTTTTCAAAACGATTTGTCGGATTTGGACTCTTTGGTGATTTATCAGTCTTACATTACACTTTGTGAGATTAGATTCAGAACCGTGACAAGATTCAGAACCGTGACAGTAGTCTGAACTGTAGTAGCTATGAACACGATTCATGCCCTCACGCGCGGAGCGAGTTCGGGTGGTCTACAGTTTCTGGTGACTCCGCTGGGAACTTAGAGAACTTGACTCGAACATCATGATATGTTGTTTTATCTACACTTATGTGTTTCTTTGCATTTGAATTTGCATTGGTGCGCCTAGGACACCGTGTTTGCCGTCTGCTATTCCTAAACTGTTTGCCGGAGGCTTGCTTGGAAAAGCATGCCATAAGGTTAACCGGTTACGGGCTCTGCCACGATGGGAACACAAACCTCGGTTTTTACCGAGGCACCCTTTTTGACCATTCGACCTAGTGTATATCGGAAGCCGTAAAGACCATTCCAAACTGGGACAGGTTGCTTACCCGATTGTAGGTTGTTTGAAATCGCTGCATGCGTAGTGAAACCCTAGCTCCTGACAAGATAGGACAGGGAAACCCTATCCCTCCATAGGGGTGTTTTGGCTCTCACTTGCTTGCTATGTGCTTTTAGAGTGTGTCTCTATAGGAATGCATGTATCAGTTTGCAAGTCTGAGTATCAGCCTGCGGGCATCAGTATTTGGGGTATCGGATTTGAGGCAGTGATTTGGGGGTAGTGATCAGTGTTGAGAACAGTGTGTTCAGCTTATAATGTCAACTGTGTGTTGTGTTTATTTAAGCCGAAATGCTGTCCGTTTTTCTGCTTTTTGTTTCCTTATTTTTCTTTATTTATCTTTTTGCAAGGTAGTATAGCATCATTGCTTCCGAAGAGGCAGTTTCACCCAAAGCACTCTGGGTTAGAGGTAGAAGGCTTCATCGATCCGAGGATCTAGTTGATGGACAAGCAGTGTTCTTTTCATTACCCCCGGTTACAAGACGGAGGGCAGTTAGGTAGAGAGTATCGGTACCGTAGTCATTGGTTCAGCGATCATTGTCCACCACACCAGTGAGTAGTCAGGCTGAGGTTTCCGTTTCTACCACAGAGAGAGATACACCTGTTCAGTTAGATCAGCACTTTATGGCAAGTATGGAGGACATGATGCGTCAGCTCCAAGAGACCATGCAAGCCATGCAGTGGGATGCTGCCCGCCAGGCAAAGTTTGCCGCGCGTCAGGCAGAGGTTGTGGCTCAACAGACAAAGCTGATTGCCAGACTTCAGCAACAGTAGCAACCACAACTAGCCAGAGCATCTGCTTCGCATCCACCCCCACCCCCACCTAGAGTTCCAACACTCGGGGATACTGCAAACGTCCAGGAAGATACGGACGCTCCAACAGGGCCAGTCTCGCCACCAGTTCTACCACAGACTTCAAAGACACCGACCTTCTTAACAGATACACCGTTTGAATCTGAGATGGACCCGACCGCTCTGAAGATGAGTAAGCTTGAAAAGCTATTTAAACGGGCCCACGGGGTCAATTCCATTCCAGACATAGAGGACGGTTACACTGATTTAGAGGCAACATTGCCGGACAGATTCAAGATGTCCCACATAGACCGCTTTGACGGGTCAGGCGACCCTATGGTTCATCTGAGGCTGTTCTCGAATATTTTGCGCCCGATGGGCTTGACGAGACTCCAGAAACTATCACTCTTCAGCCGGACCCTGTCGGGTATTGCGGCCATTTGGTACGCCAAGTTGGAGGACTCAGTGAAAAGGAGCTAGGAGGAAATGGCTGAGGCCTTCGTCGCACAATATTCATACAACACCCAGATTGAGGTCACGACCCGTGATCTTGAAGCGACTAGGCAAGAGCCAAAGGAAGGCTTTTCTGACTTTGTCACTCGATGGAGGGCCAAGGCCTCCATGATGACAACTCGGCCATTGGAGAAGGACTAGATAAGGATGGTTGTGCGCAACCTTCAACCCAAGCTGATGCAAAAAATGATCATCTTACTCCTTCCCACCTTTGCGAACTTACACGAGATTGGGGTACAGATTGAGGACGCTATGAAGCAGGGTCTGATCGACCAAGATAGGGAACAGCCTAAGCGGGCATTTACACGCAGTTTGAATGCAGGCACGAGTAGTGTTGCAGCTGCCAGAACTTCTTATATGGGCATGGTCACCACCACCACTCCAAAAACACCTACAGCTACACCCTTCACCGGTGCGTTCGGAACCAACTCACAAAGAGCCAAATATCCACCCCGAGGCCAAAGAACCTTTACTCCACTGTACATGCCTCTGTCCAAAGCTCTGGGGGTTCTAATCAGGAAAGGGCATTTGAAGCCCCTAGAGCCACAGCCATTACCAGACAAACCTTCTCCTTCCAATAACCCGGCCAAATACTGTGCCTTTCACCAACAACACGGTCATGACACCTACTCGTGCTATAGACTTCGTCATGAGATTCAGGATCTCATTGACAACAAGGTGATTGCACCTTCAGAAAAACCAAATGTCACTGTAGACCGCCCAAACTCGCTTCGCGGGCCCTCCTTTCGGAGAGGGCACAAATTGTAGTTCTAGCTACTACAGTTCGGACTCCTGTCATGGTTCTGAATCTAATCTCCCAAAGTGCAATGTGAGACTGATAAATCACCAAAGAGTCCAAATCTAGCAATTGGTTTTGGAAAATCAATTTTAATCAAAAGCGCCAACATGGACTGCTTTGCCAGATTTCAGAGTCGCCACCTAAATATTTTGTTTTGGGAAATTTAGGAAACCCTGACTCGTGCCTAAGGCCATGTGTCCGTCATCACCAAAGTTGCCTCGGCTCGGGAACTTGGGTACGAAGGGGGGAAGGTCATGAAATGAGCACCCTCGCTCACCCGATGAAAGGATCAGCTTCTACTAACATGATATGTTATTTTTGAAAACACATGCGTTCTTATTCCAATTTATTGGCTAACTTACTACGTGATACGCACAACATACAAGTATAGACTCAATCACTCAAGTTGGAACAAACACATCTCATGTTTGTTTTTCGAAAATGGTTTGAAGTTGCTACTCGCAAGTAGGCTAAGACGCGGATTTGCCACCCTCAAGTGGGCTTAGAAAACATGATTTTGCCACTCCGCAAAGTGGGCTTAAAACGCACATTTTGATGAATTGTTCCAATTCAAGCAATGAAGCCTTCATTAACAAGTATTCATGTAGTTAATCAATTAAGCAGTTAGCCTCATGGCAAGCATGCTATCATGGCAACACTTACACGCATGCAAGGATGCTAAAGCGTAAACACTCACAGTGTACTCCGAGCCAAAACAAAAGCTAGTTAGTAATCAATGCGTGATCCTAGCTATGTCAACAATGCCTAGTGCAACACATGCAAAATGCAACTAAGTAGGCTCGGCTATCTAAGATGGTAAATGAATGCAACACTTGATAACATGCTGTTAAACACGTATTCAAGTAAGTATTCAAATTTAATGCAGTTTGAATGATGCGCCGAGCCTGGTGCATGCAATACTAATGAATGATGCACGCATGCAAAGCATAAGTATGCTAATTGAAATATGCCCTAAACCAACCACCGAAAGCGGATAAGTAAAAGGGAGAAAGACGTGGGGTTAGAAAACATTCACACACACACGCACACTTATTACAACATTTGCCCTCCCGATGGAGGGTCCGAATAATAAGCTAAGCTAAGCTAATCTAAGCTAAGCTACTTATTACAAACCAACTAACTAACTAACTCTAACTAATTAAATATTACAAACCGAATTGAATCAACTAACTATTCTAAGTTAATTAAGTACAAACCAAATTAATTAATTAAACACTTAACTAATTAATTACAAAATAACTAAGCTAAAGAACTAATTTAGCTAAGCAATTTAAAAAAATGGCCTCAGGAAGCGAGGGGCATATGCATGCTCGGTCGGCTTCGCTCGGAAATCCACTGCCATGCCTCATGATGCCTCTATTTGCACTCTTTCGGTCTTCTGAAAATTATGCCAACTTCCATATTGCTTTTGACCCATCTCAAGAACATTCTGCGGAATGATCGGCCAGAGATGGTGGCCATCGGCCAAAGTTGATGGCCATCGGCCACTTCTGAAAGCCAATCGGTAGCCTAGGTGGTCGGTCGGCAGCTTTGATGGCCGGTCGGCCACAGCTTCCTGCAATTTCTCCTTTTGTTGCAACAGAGCACAAACAGAGGCATGGCAGTGTATTTGCAAGGGAATGTATGTGTAACCACACTCCTTATCATATCTCAAGCTCAAAGGAGTGTAGTGCTCGGCTCCCAAGCCACCAATCACGCATCACGATGCATGATGGCCAAAGAGTCAAGCTTGCACAATGTTGATGAATGCACAAATAACACATAGAACTCGATGAACCTCCACCTTATCATACATTATCAAAGGTATCAGCGACAAAGAAATGAGGCTCGTTTCATCACTTCAAGTATGAAACGCCCCTTGTTTCTCGTGTTTGGATTAACATCCAATCCAAACACAATGCAATGCAATACACACTACAAGAAAATACGCTTTTGGCGACTAAATTTTTAGTCGCCAAAAGTCTTTTTTTAGTCGCCAAATGTCGAATTTTTAGTCGCCAAATGTCGAATTTTCAGTTTCCCCGACTAAAAATTTTGGTCGCCGGTGTTGTCGCCTATACGTGATCGCGCATACCTTTGGCGACTAAAAAACTGTTGGTCGCCAATAGATAGGGCTTCAGCGAAAAATTTTGGTCGCCGGTGTTGTCGCCTATACGTGATCGCGCATACCTTTGGCGACTAAAAAACTGTTGGTCGCCAATAGATAGGGCTTCAGCGACTACAGAATTTGTCGCCATTGCTCAATTCCATTTTTGGAAATTATACCTTTGGCGACTAAACTGTTAGTCACCAATAGTTAATTTTTTTTATTATTATTTATACATTTCCCGACCACATCTTTCGTCGCCAATAGCCCAGCTTTGGGCGACCAGTGACTTTAGTCGCTGAAAGCATTTTTAGAAAATAAAAATAAAAATTTCCCTCTACTGCTACCAAGTTTTGAACCCATGACCACCAACTTTCCAACATTCTCAACCTTTACCCACAGTCTCTGCCCACTACGCCACTAGAACCTAACGCGAATATTAATGCAACATATATTATTTATATACTATATTCGGCGGTATTAATACAAAACTATATATATAAATAATAATTTTTATTTAATGTATTTTATGTAAAAAATAAAGTATTTACTAAAAAAAAATATGAGAGCACTTTTGGCGACTAAATGTGAATTTTAGTCGCCAATTCTATGCCTTTTGGCTACTAAATGCTGCTTTGTCGCTAAAAACATTAATTTCCGCCCAAAAAAACTACTTCCGGCAACTAAACTTATTTTTTCGTCGCCAAAACCTCAACTTTTGCCGACAAAACTCAGTTTTAGTTGCCAAATTGTTCACGTTTAGCTACAAAAAATTTGTTTGTCGGTAAAACACCTATATTCAGCGACTAAAGTATTTTTTAGTCGCCAAAACCTATAGTTTTGGCTACTAAATGCTTTTAGTCGCCAAAAAACCGTACCTTTTAGCTACTAAAATTTTTGTAGTCGCTGAAAGCCCTATATTGGGCGACTAAACTGCCCTTTAGTCGCTAAAAGTGCTCTATTCGGCGACTAAACTCCTTTAGTCGGCAAAAGTCATGATCATTGGCGACTAAATCAATTTTAGTCGCCATTTGTGCAACTTTCAGCGACGAAAATCAATTTTTTAGTCGCCATTGGTGCTTTTTGTTGTAGTGACACATGAAAACAACATGCTATGCAAACAACATGCTAATCTTGACATGTTAAGGTGGTATGCACAAGACTCCAACATGCAAACAATGCATGCAAGGCATGTGAAGGAGCTAAGGCATAAAAGCTAGTGAAGTGTATTACACTAGAGGCATGCAAGACAATGCTCAAATGGCCAAACCAACCCCAAACAGACCTTGTGCATGCCAAAACAGTGGCCAAAATGAACTGAGATGATGGCTTGAAAGGCAAAAAAAAAGATGCTCATGCAATGGCTCACAAACAAGGCATAAAGGTACAACTCTCAAGAGCACTTAAAGAGTGAAAAACATGGAAGTGTGACAATACTATATGCTCTGAAATATCATTCCAAATGAGGCCAAAACATGCAAATGCCTCAAGCCAAGCATGCAAGATACCTCAAAACTCAAAGCTATTCAAGGCTATTGCACTACATGCATGCATAACAAGTATCATACGACCAAAAAGCCTCAAAACAGAGCTAAAACATGTGAAAACATGAGCAAAAACATGCTGGAGTGGAGCCAAAATATGCTAGAATAATGGTCCAAAACACCAAGCAAGCTAGGCTAGTGAGCAAGGTTTACACTCCAAGTGTAAGAAGCATGCACGAGGTGGCTCTACCAACCAAAATCAGAGTTACAACATGCCAAAATAACACCAAAAACATTCTGAGATAGAACCAAAATAGGCTATCATGATGGATCAAAGTATTGAGCACACAAGGCTAACTGGCAAGATTACACTACAAGGGTAAAAAGCATTCAAGAGGCAACCAAACCAGCCAAAAACAGAGTTATATTAGGTCCAAAACTCACAAAAACATGCTCAAACTAAGCCTCAAGAGGATGGAAATTGTAATAACCCGACCCTCGTATGTGATTCTGCTATATTTTAGTCTTTATTCGGTGCTTTCAAATATTTAATGTGAACCTGCATGAGAATTTAAGTTAAGTATATATGTCCTAAGAGTGGATACCTTATGAATTGAACATTATCTGTTAGGCAAGAAAAGTATCTGTTACTATTAAGAATGTTAAAACAGAAATTGGAAGCCTTAACAGCTTAATTATTAGAAATTGATTGTATATTTGTGATCAGCATAATTTTTAAGTAATATTAAGCATGTTTACGAAATTTCAATTTCGGAATGATTAAACGATTCAACTTTGTCTTATTCTCTTATAAGGTTATATCTATATATATATATATATATATATATATGCCTAAGCTCTTGTTGACTTAGACTTAGAAGCAACAAAATATCTCCTTAGAAGAGGGAAAACGTGAGAGTTGGGGA
>JAPPVO010000031.1:44715618-44928609 GCA_030407325.1 Camellia japonica | reverse complement strand
TTGTAGACGTGCCCGTGGGCTTCACTCTACAGTTCGGACTCCCTTTTGTGTTACGGTTCTTAATCTGAACCAAAAGAGTCCAACTCTGGCAAATCGTTTGAGAAAACAGATTTTTGAAAAGAAGTGCCAAACATGGACTGCTTGCCAGATACAGAGTCGCCACCTAAATATTTTTAAAAGGGAAATTTAGAAACCCTGACTCGGTGCCGAAGGCCACGTGTCCGTCATCACCAAATGTCTTGGCTCGGGAGCTTGGGTACGATCGGGGAAGGTCAGCTATGAGCACCCCCTTTCGCCCGGTCCGAAGACCGGCCTCTACTAACCGTGATATCCGATTTTGAAAACATTATGTGCTCTATCCCAATTATTAGCCTAGAATTACTATATTAATGCGCACGGCAAACAAGTATAGACTAGATTGCTAATTTGGAAACAAACATTGCATATCCGTTTGTTTTGAAAATGTTTCGGAATTGCTACTCGCAAGTAGGCTAAAACACGGATTTCATGAGTTTTCCCAACTCAGACAATCCAACCTCCACCCACAGGCATTCAAGCAGTTTATCTCATGTAAGCACCTAGCCGCATGGTAAGCATACTGTCATGGCAAACATTCCACACCATGTGGTATGCTAAAGCGTAAATACTTACATCGTACTCCGTGCCAAAACAAGAAACTAGTTAGCAAGCATGCGTGTCCTAGTTCATGTTAAGTGGCTAATGCAACGCAGGCAAGGATGCAATTTAGAGTAGGCTCGGCTAACCCTAGAATGGCATGCGAAATGCTACAACTATCACGTATTCAAATTGGAATTGGAAATACGATGCAGTTTGTATGATGTACCGAGCCCGGTGCATGTAAACAAATGCATGGATGCACGCATGCATTGCATAAGGTATGCTAAAATGAGTATGCCCTAATCTACCAACGTAAGCAGGTAAATAAAAGGGAAGAAAGAAATGGGGATTGGAAGACATACACCCACTCACACACACTTATTACAAGCACGCCCTCACTCGGAGGGACCGAATAATAATACAGTCCAAAAGAATAAATGAATAAATTATTACAAAATTCTAATTATTAAAATTAAATCAAATAAATAAAAGAAATGGGGCTCAGCCCTGCCTCGGGATGCGCGAATGATGCATGCTCGATCCAACTTGCCCGGAAAGCCCCACACCGCACCACTGCTGCCTCTGTTTCTAAAAAATTACCAAAGTCCCAGAACACCTTCCTTGCATGCTGCTAAATGCCACCGGCTGAAGGAAATTTCCACCGGCTGCTTGTGGTGACCACCGGCTGCAAAATAAACTATCGGCCAGAAAAGCAGTGCCGGTTGGCACTCTTTGCTGCCGGTCGGCTATAAATTCCTGCAGGGA
This sequence comes from Camellia japonica, assembly GCA_030407325.1. Lineage (NCBI taxonomy): Eukaryota > Viridiplantae > Streptophyta > Magnoliopsida > Ericales > Theaceae > Camellia > Camellia japonica. The sequence goes on along the minus strand of JAPPVO010000031.1, from coordinate 44,927,226 downwards.
CAGTTTGACAGCAACAGCAGGCAGCAGTGCATGGTATTGGATTTTTGGGCATATCTATGCATGGCCAATGCTTCCTATCATGAATGGAACTCAAGGAAGCATGGCTCTTGGTTCTAGGGCCATCAATTGTGCACCTTGGTGCATGATAGCCTAAAGAACCAAGGTTGCACTTTGATGTAAAAATGCATGCAACACAACAATGATAACTAAGTCCCTATCATGCCAATATCAAGGGCCTTAGTGACATGGGAATTGAGGTGTGTTTCGTCACTTGGAGTACAAACACCCCTCATTTCCATACTTAGTTTGACACCCCAAACCGAGTAATGAAATGCAACTCATGTAAAAATGCAAACATGCAAACATGCAAACATGCATTATGGAAATTAGGATGCTAGCACACTAAGTATCACACCACTAACACATTAGTCATGCAAAATGCTAGAGTGTACAAGATGCTATCATCATGCCAACATGGACCAATCAAGCACAAGACCACCATGCTATAACATCTAATGGGGCAAACATGCAACAAGCATATAACAAACATGCAATGAGGGACTTAGCCACAATGGGGAGCCCTCAAGCCTCCCCAAAACAGTGGCAAAACATGCCCAAAATGGTGACCAAAATGCTATACAAATTATGCAAATTAATGAGCCTAAACTTAAGGCATCAAAGAGAGTATCTTTCCATCATTACCGGGGCCACTCATGACATGAATTAGGCCACCAAAAACAGAGCATTAGCATGCAAAATGACACCCAAATCCCTTCACATGGCAGCCCCAAAATGCACCAAGTATGCAAGCATACACAATGCCAATTCCTAGACATACAAGAGCACACCCTTAAAGCATGAAATAGGCTACATATGCATACATACAAACATGATTTATGGACTGAAATAAGGTCACAAATGATGCCAAATCATGAGGGTGATCAATGTAGAACATACTAGGGGCCAAAATGCATGAGGCTTACAAGCCTAAAATACAAAACGACCATGTCAAGCACACTATACATGGCAAAATCAGTGGCTCACAGCCCTTATACATGGTAATATGATGCTAATACCCTCCTGGAACCAAGCTAAAACATGCAAAGAACATGGCCTAGATACATGGCATGCTTTTAGGCATAAGAGAGCATTTCAAAGCAAGTATGAGAGGCATGCTAGAGGCCACAAATCCGACCTTAGACAGAGATCAAACATGACCTAAAACACCCAAGAAAGTTCTGAAATGAAGCTAAATGCAAGCATGCACACATGCTACCTCATGAGCCCAAAAACAAAGGCAAGCAAGAGACAAAGGGGAGAGGGGTATCCCTCCCCTATATGAGACTTGAAAATACCTTCCTCACCACTGAAAACCCACTAGTTTTCAGTGGTGAGAAGACCAAACACACCAAGTAAACAAGGTCTCAAGAAAAGGCTCCAAAATGGCCAAAACAAGGCCTAAGAGGGTGAGACTCTACCCAAACCACAAAACAACCTTGATGAATGTTCTTAAGCAAGGAAAAACAAGTCTTTTTTATGTTAAACACAAATCCAAAAACACAAAGCAAGAGGGGTAGAAAGCTAGTGCAAGAATGGGGAAACTAAAGTAACAAGCTCACCCTTGAAGATCCTTTGAAGAACAGGTGGAGCAGCCCTCCTCTAATGATCAAAACCAGTCCAAAAACACCACAAACAACCTTCCAAGTCCCTCAATCTCAGAGCTAGGTGTAATAGTGTGTGTATGAGGTAAAACTACACTTTTAGGCCCAAAAACACACACACAAGAGGAGAGAGAGGGAAAATATAGAGAGAGAGAGAGTGTATCACACAGATATATAGATATAAGCTCTGGTTTTTGACCTAAAATGGCTAACCTCTTGCAAAGGGAGAGAAGGGTTGCTTATATAGGCCAAGAAGACTTAGTGGCTAAGCAAAACAAAAGAGTCAAAGGGTTCAAGGGATCCAAGGGGGTGCAAGGCTTCTTGGAGAAGCCAAGACAGCTGGCTAAGCTTCTCCAAGAAGCTTGGCCAAAGGTGCAAGCTTCTAGAAGCTTAGAGGGTGCAAAGGGTGCAAAGGGTGCAAAATGGCCACACCTGTGCACGGGGGAATGTGATGGTGCATTCCAGCTGGCACAGCTGGCATGCACCATATCCCAGGGGTTCAAAGGGTGCACACCGGCCGGCCAAAACAGTCACCGGCACAAAAAAGTGCCGGTCGGCAACATAAAGTGCCGACCGGCCAAAGTTTTTGAGAAAACAGTGCCAATGGCTAAGAGGGAGTGCCGGTGGAGTTCGGGGGCAGCCGGTGGGCTTCAGGGATGGCTAACAAGCCTCTCCCTACCCTTGAAGGCAAAAACACAAGTGTTTGGTGCCAAAACCGAACACGGAGCAGTCGAGTCAAGAGGTCCTGAGACGAGGCGCGCTGCCGAGGCCTCCGGGAACTCGAGACGAACACAATCATGGATAATCACCGGGTGTCCAAGCGGTAACGTCCAAGTCTTGAGGACGGTCAAAAATGGGGTGTCTACAGTTGTACATCTCAAAGATAGATTCTGGGTGTGCCCAATTGTGATTCATATCGAAAATGGTTTTGAAAAGTTTTAATAAAAGTTGATTTTGTTCAAATTAATCTTTTTACAACTTAGACCATTTTTGGACTAAACGAAAAATTTTCAGTACCCACAACCTTCAATTTCATTGATTTCAATACAGAGTTCTCCGACTCTTGATACAAATTGAAGTTGCTTTTTATTACATTCAAAAGGAAAACTTGAAAGTACAGATTAAAGCAATAAACTTGGGACATAGTAGAGTCAGGTGTTCCTACGTCCCCTCCCAGAGCTTGTGGAAGCTTCAGATGCTAAACTAGGCCCGATTTGTGTCTCATCTTCAAGCCAAACTATGCATTCGCCAGAAAGGGTGTAACTAAAATTGGGAGTGGAAGCCAGAAGTTCTCTTGTCCTCCAAACAGTGGTATATCGAGCTAGCTATGCGCCTCGAATGGTAAAGGAAGCTGGGTACTCCACTCCCTCTTCTGGGCAGGTTTGGTCGTGTCCGAACTGGTGCCTGAATCGAAATGGAAAGTAGAAGACACAGTGTGTCAAGCCAATCAACTGAATGCCAAGTTATCGAGACATGTTGTAGCTCATCTCGGGCAAATCAAACCAGGGGCAATGCCAAGCAATGTCAATAGCAGACCTATTGCACATCCACTGGCACCACCACCCCTCGTTTAGGGAATCAACTAGCCTTGGGCAACAGAAATAGCCGTGCGCTGAATATGCTGGGCAAGAGTCCAGTACTTTCAACCTGTCCATGAGCCATACCTGGGTTGGGATGAAAAATAAGAGAGATTAAAGAATAGAGAGGTGTACATGGAGAGAAAAGTGAGAAAAGGGTTGTAAGAGAAAAATAGAGCCTGAGGGCCGAGTGATATGAGAAACACATGTAAGAAGGGTGGGAAACATTACCTGCAAGAGTAGTGGACTTCCAGCGAATCTGGTTGTCTCTCGACAATGGAAAGCATCCAAACCCATCAAGGTCTCGGCTAGTGTCAAGCCAATGCAGCTCTTGCCCTCTTTCAAGCCTTGGGCAACTTCAATCAAGCGAATGGTAGACCCTCCAAAACCAGGGGCGAGCAGAAAATGGGCCAATACACATAAGAAAAGGGCATGCTACTGAAAACTTTGCCAACGGCGGTCCCCGGGGTCCCCGGCGTCAGAAAATAGATGAATAAGGCTGGGGATATCCAGCTCTCCATTGTGAACCAAGGATCGGGCATCATGTAAGTGAGCCCACACATCCGTCCTAAAGTTTGGATATGGCCAAAACGAGACTGCGCAAGATCTCCTCATCACACCAAGACTCCATCAAAGCTTGGAATTCTTCAATTGTAGGGCATATCCCTTGTCCCCCGAAGCTGAAAACATGTGTAATCGGGTTCCAACATCTAGCCGCGGTATGGAGGAATGAAAAACATAGCGGAGTGCGACTCAGCGGGAATAGTGCATTTATCCCGAAGCCTCGGAAATTTAGCTTTTCCGAGCCATCTAAAGTTGCAAGCCAATCAGAGAGTTTTTCAGCAAAGAATGGTTCCATTTGAAGTAAAAATAGAGCAGGGATGAAGAAACCACGAAGCTGGGGCTTTTGTAGAAGATAAGGCACTGAGTGGAAGACAAGTGGCAACAATCTAGAGATCTCCTTCATTTCTGGCCGACCGGCCACTTTAGTGGTCGACAATCACCACTCAATGGCCGACAGCCACTGTTGGTCTCCAGTGTAATTGCTTTGGTCTCCCTGTGTGGTGAGAATGTTGAAAACCTATGTTTTGCTTCACTCCGAATGTGTTCTGTTGCCCTATTTTAGTAGCTTTGTTGAGTTACTCTTAGTTTGTTTTTGTTTATCGAGTTGTTGCAATTTGTTTATCGAGTTGTATTTGTTTTGTTTATCGAGTTGTTGTTTTTGTTTATCAAGTTGTTGCGTTAGTTGTTCTTTGAATTGTCTTATGTTGTTTGTTATGTTTTAGTTGGTTCACTACCTGACTACGCATTTGTCAAAACAAGGTGCAATGTTCATTTCCCATTAATCCCATTTTTGTGTAAAATGGTGCAATGTGATGCTCAGAATATAAAATGCAACATGTTTTCATCAAAAAGTTGTTTTCATTCCAATCATGGTTTCTTTTTACAAAAAGAGTACAAGTTTTGAAGAAAATAAAACTACCTCAGGCTATACAATGTGCTAACACTACTAGCAAAAGAGAAACAAAGCAAAAAGCATCTAAATCGGTGCCACTCATCTTAGGATCGAGAGGCCCTCTTCGTTCTCTTCCTCGGCTGAGCGGACTCAGAGCTATTGCCATCGGCGCCACTGTCTAAATCTGAGCCGGAGCCTGAACCAAAGCCGTCTCCGCTCCCATCCTCAGAACCCTCCTCAGCATCGTCACCACCCTCAGAACCCGAGCCGGTGCCGTCACCTCCACCCTCGGATGACTCTGACTCAGGACTCGCTGTCTCCTCGTCCTTGCTAGTCTCATCATCGTCGTCGTGCACGACGGGCTCCTGACGCCTCCTTCGGCCGCGTGTTGGAATCCCTCTTCCTACTATTGGAGAAGGCTCTGATGGTCCTATCTGCAAAGGTGTGACCTAAAAAGGCAGTTTGAGTATATCAGTCATAGTATATGTATCAGAAGCAAGTATGGTACACAAAGTGAGTATATGCAGAAGTCAGATACAATATGAGAAAGCAGTGTGTCAGATGTGATCTATACATGTAGTATATCAGCACAATACGGGGAAAATGTTCAGCTTAGATATCAAGTTTCAGTATAGCAGTAGAAATATGATAACCAAAATGCAGAAAAACTAAAAAATTACCTGGATACCGTGGGAGCCAAGCATCGTCTCTCTCCTCAGGATCATGTCCTCGAATGAGGCCATTACCTCGAGTAACCCCTTGACGTACTCTGCAGAGGGCTGTAAATGCAATTTGCAATGATCAATGAATGAATGAATGTTTGAGTACATGAGCGAGAGAGAAGAAATGAAAGCTATAATGCATATCGGTGGTGAGTCAGATGTCCTGCCATATCGGTGACCAGGCAACGGAGGCTCAAGCGGGATCTGATAGGGCTCTCTGGAGTTCCACCAACCTGTCAACTCGGTTGGAATATCTGGCCATGCAACACTCTGCCTGGTGGGAGGCATCCCTCTAACCCTGCCCCCCGGTGCCTGGGTCCTGCTCGTCGAGGGGGCATTTGCTGCTCGACCCTACTCGACGAAGGGATAGCAACTACCCTCCCCGTATGAGCATGAACACCTGTCAACGAAAGCATGAGATATGTCTGGAGGTAAGTCGTGTAGTCCCCCTCCCCAATGAACAGGTCCACATCTACACCCCACATGAAGTTAGTAATCTCCTGAGGGGAGAGACTCTATGTGGCTCGCATAGAAAGTGGAGGCAGTAAGGGGATTGACTATAAGGGCAGGCCCAGTGTCTGGTGCATGAAGCGCTTGCCAAGAAACCAGGCTCGGCCTACGGGTCCCTCAAGCAGGAACCGATATCGGAAACCACCTCGAGCTCTGGCAAAATGAAATCTAGTCCCCTCTAGCATCCCCGCCCAAGGCTGCCATGTGATCTGCAGATAGCAAGTGCATGAACTAATTAGTTGCCATTAGATATGCAAAATGAATTGAGGCTGAAAGTAAGAGGAACTGTGAGTTTTGAATTACCTTTACCGTTCTCACACTGTCAAAATACTAGCGATGGTATGGGAGGGTCTCCCGGGCCTTCAGCTGGCACCGACCATCATATCGATGTGAGTAGGGTACCTCGAGCGGCATCTCGACCTCCGACTCAGGAGCAAGTGCTGGGAAATAGGCGTATACCTACAACTATGAAAAGCAAGACAGCGGCAGTAAGAATACAGATAAACACAGATAATGTGGAAAGCAGAGTATGTGTGCAATCCAGAATATAGAATACAGAAAATGCAGAAAACAAAGTGTGGCACAGTGTATAGAAAATACAAGCACAGATGCAGAGATTAGGTTATGTGTGTGCAATGTGCAGTGTACAGAAGGTGCAAAGCAAAAAGCACGGTAAAGAATGTAAAGCTGAGAAGTAAAGCATGCCTCCCAGGCTCTCCAATAGCCGCCCACTCTGTTCCCGCTCCTGCGGGAGGTCGAGCTCATATAGCAGCAAAGGGTAGCGAGGCCGACGCTGCCCCAGTCATAGTGCCAAACTTGGGATAGGTCTACTAAGGCGCTCAGAAGAAAGAGCCCGACTGTGTTCGCCCTGTCGGCGAACAGTGTAGTGCCAAAGTGGAACATCAAGAAACCTCGAGCGTATTGCTTTGTAGCCTCAATAGTCGCAGGCTCAGTCCCTCTGAAGTGGTCTGAGAACCAGGTGTATCTGACTGTACCTGATCAAAAAATAGGCGGGTGTGCTCCCATTAGATAGGTCTAAGCGGCCTCCCACTCACCCATGTCGGAGTTGTATGGGATCGATCGACCTCCCACCTCAAGGCCTATCAACATAGCGAAGTCGTATGGGGTCATCGTCATGTCCCCGGTGGTAGAGAAATGGAAAGAGTTGGTGGTGTCCTACCATCTCTCTACCAGTGTGCCTAAGAGGGTCCTGCTCGCCATGAGACGCGAGAGCCCCATACAGAATAGCCCAAATCCCACCTCATCAATAATCTGCCAGATGCCGTCAAGGAGGTCCATATACCACCCCTTCGCTGCGGTCGACCTATATCCGCGGATGAAACGAGAGTTTACCTACATGAATGAGCAGAAATACAGTGTATGAATGTGTTTAGAATGAACAGAAATACAATGTGTGAATGTGTTTAGAATGAGCATAAATACAGTGTGTGGATGCATTCAGAATAGGCAGGAATACAATGTGTACATGTGTTCAGAACGAGCAGATGTAGTACAGTGCAAAAGTGCAAGCTATGCAAGAAATGTAAAGTACATCGCAAAAAATGTAAGAGTGTAATGTGTACCTCGGAGGCGTCATGGGATAGGTGAGACTCCAGCTCCCATAGTAAAAGATCTGCAAGTGCGCGCTGTGCAAATCCAGTAAAATGACAGACTGTGCTGAGTGGAAGTGCATGTGCCTCAGGGTGGTACCTCTCTGGATCGAAAGGTCGGACTCTAGGCGGCAGCGGAATGTACTCAGGCTCCTCCTCCATCCCTGGGGAACCCTCGTCATGTGGAGCGTTATCCGCCATCTGGAAAAAAAGGTGAGAAAGTAGGCGAAGATGAGTAAAATAGGCGAAAAGTGCCAAAAGTCAACAAAAGTCAACTCTCGGGGAGAGAAAAAGTCAAAGAAAGTCAAAGCCCGGGAAAAGGTGCTGAAGTCAAGGTAAAATTGAGGGAAACAAACCTCAAGTGGTCAAGATGGAGGAAAAAGGCTCCGAAAACAAATTTTGTTCGGTTCAAAGTGAAGGAAACCGAAAATAAGTTTTGCGAATCAACTTCGCGAAGGGCGTTGGAAAACGCGTGTGGGGCACGAATCTAAGAGGAAAAAGTGTCTAGGAGTAGAGAGGAAGAGATTTCGGCACTGTGTGTGTGAGGAAATGTGATTTGAGATGGTGTTTTTAAAGTTCTCCGTGCAAAAAGACTGAACTGCCCCGAATCTGCCACAACTGGCCGATCAGCCAGTTTTTGTGGCCGATCGTCCACTTAGGTGGCCAACAGCAATGGTAAGTGGCCGGCAGGTGTCCAATGTCCTCCCTGTGTGTTTTCAGACTATTTTGAGTTCCTGGTTCTCAGGAAAGTGCAAGAAAAGTCCGCTTTTCAGCTCAAAGTGTCTCTACGGAGGTTTTTAACACATGTTTTCGATGCGAGACTCATTGTTAGCCGACATGAACGAGGTGTATCCTTTTGCAATACATTGCAACTCCTCCGAGAGGTAAATTGGAGGATGTAACTGTACTGGTCTTGTCAAGACATGTGTTTCTTTATTTAGTGTTTTGCATTGAACATGCTACTATTGTTGAATAATGCATTGTTACCATTATGCATAGAATATGCATGTTACGTAGTGTAGAATTGTGCATGCCCTTACATTCTCATAGAAATTGTCTATACTTGTTGCACTGAACATGCATTCGGTGTTGCATAGAACATGCACCATTTCTTGCATGATTTGCATGAAGCATGCCTCTCTAAGCGTTATGTCACGGTTATTCGTCTTGCATAGAACATGAATTCCTATTGTTTTGTACTTGTCGAAGTTTCTTTCTTGTGCAAGCACGATATTGTATGTACGGTTCATTCAAAGCTGGTGCAACCAAACGATATTGTACGTACGGTTCATTCAAAGCTGGTGCAACCAAACGATATTGTATGTACGGTTCATTCAGAGGAATTCTAGGTAAGATCATTCTTGTCCTTTGCCCCTCACCTCGTTGGTTAGAAACACTCGGGTGCGCCCAGTGTTTACACCGACACCTCGTTGGTTAGAAACACTCGCGTACGCCCAGTGTTTACACCGAAACCTCGTTGGTTAGAAACACTCGGGTATGCCCAATGTTTACACCGACACCTCGTTGGTTAGAAGTGTTTGGGTTATGTGCCCAATGCTTATACCACCTCTTTGGTTAGAAGTGTTTGGGTTGTGTGCCTAATGCTTATACCACCTCTTTGGTTAGAAGTGTTTGGGTTGTGTGCCCAATGCTTATACCACCTCTTTGGTTAGAGACATTGGGTTATGTGCCCAATGTTTATACCACCTCTTTGGTTAGAAGTGTTTGAAACGTGTGTCCGACGCTTATACCACTTCATTGGTTAGAAGCATTGGGTTGTGTGCCCGGTGTTTATACTACCCCGTTCGTTAGAAACATTGGGTTGTGTGCCTGATGCTTATACCACCCTTCTGATTAGAAACGTTTGGGTTATGTGCCAATGCTTATACCATCTCTTGGTTAGAAGCGTTTAGACTGTGTCCGACGCTTATACCACCCCGTTGGTTAGAAACATTCGAACGTGCTCTGATGCTTATACCACCCTCCGGTGTTTGCACCGCTCTCTTTTCCCTCTCGCGCGTAGTGCGCTAGGACGCTTTGGTTAAATGCATCTGGACGGATTGCAATGCTTATATCATTCTTTGCTTTGTTTGCATAATGGTTGGATGTTTTTCACTTGTTATCACTACTTCTTTCCTCGCATGTGCTATGCGTTGGAACCTTGTCTGCTGCCACGAGTGCGCCCGATGGTCATGTTGTTCTTTACCTTTCCTGCTTGAGGCGCAGTTAAGATTGCATAATTTTCTTACATCCTTTTTGCATGAAATGTGGCTTGGTTCATTTTTACTTGCTTATGTACGAGTTTCCTGTAGCATTTCTTTGCATGACATTTGCATCTAGATGTTTCATTACAGCCCTCATTGCATGATCATAAGTTATGTTTTGCATCATGCATGTCATTTGCATCTTGCCTAATTTAATATTTAATTTTCCAAATTTTGGGGTGTGACAAGTGGACTCCCCGCGAATCTAGTAGTCTCCCACCGATGAAAGGTGTCTAAACCCATCAAAGTCTCGGCCAACACCAAGCCAATGCAACTCTTGTCTTTTTTCAAACCTTGGGCCACTTCGATCGACCGAATGTTGGACCAGTCGAAACTAGGGGCAAGAAGGAAATGTGCAAGCATACACAAGCAGAGGGCGTGTTGCCGAAAACTTTGCCAGAAAAGGTTGCCTCTGTCACCAATGTCGGAGAATCGATAAATCAAGTTGGGAATGTCTAGGTCTCTGTGGTGGGCCAAAGATCGAGCCTCATGCAGAGTGAGCCCACACATCCATCCCAAAGCTTGGGCGTGGCCAAAACAGGGCTGAGGCATGATTTATTCGTCACGCCGGGGTTCCATTAATGTTTGAAAATTTTCAATTGTCAGGCATATTTCTTGTTTCCCAAAGCGAAAGACGTGTGTAATCGGGTCCCAGCATCAAGTCGCGGCATGAAGGAACGAAAAATAAAGTGGAGTATGGCTCAACGAAAAAAGTGCATTTATGCCAAAACCCAGGAAATTTACCTTTTCCATGCCATCTAAAGTTGTTATCCAATCCGAGAGCTTTTCGACAAAAAATGGCTCCATTTGTAGAAGAAATTGCAACTGAAATGAGGTTATCAATAGAAATTACAAGGCTGAACCCTTTTGTAGAAGATAAGGCTGTGAGTGGAAGCCAACTGTCAGCAATCTAGATATTCTTCTTTCCCGGTCTACCGTCCACCTATGTGCTGAGCAGTGCTGGAACCATGTGTTTTGTTTTGATCTTTGTGTGTTTTAAAGTTTTGTTTTGAGTCTTTTTGGTTTTAGTAAGTTTGTTTGTTTGTATTTGAGTTGTTTTTGCTTTGACTATCAAGTTGTATTTTGTATTTTGTATTTTGGTTGTTGGTCGGCTCATTACCCGATTAAAAACATTGTTTCAATCAAGTGCTCTTGGCCAATTCGACTCCGTGTCCATTTTCATGCAAATATGGTGCTCATGATGCGAAAATGACTACACTCTTTTATAAAACTGCGTGTGTTGATGCCCCATTTTTGACCGACCTTAAGACTTGGATGTCAGCATTTGTGCACTCGATGATTGGGCATGTTTGTGCTCATTTTGAGTGCCCGAGGTTCTCGACAGAACGCCTTGTATCTGGGCCTTTAAGCCCTCCTTGTTTTATGCTCATTTTGGGACCAAACCTTGGTGCCTATTGCCAGGAGGGGGAGAAGGCCTTGTCGGCCAGTTTTGGCCATTGTCGGCCACTTTTCTCCCTTGTCGGCCACTTGAAGTGGTCGGTTGGCTAGGGGAGGTGATTGGTCTGCCACCTAGAGGGGCCGACAACCATTTTTCTCCTTTTTTAAATATTTTATGTGCCAGCTGTTGATCACTGAATGCCTCCTCCATACACGTGTCTGGAAGGAAGAATACAAGCCTTTTGGCTTGTATTTCTATATAAGAGGAGGTCTCTCCTCCATTTGGGGGTTTAGATTTTTTGGATCAAAATTCCTCCCTCTCTCTCTAGAATTCTCTCTCTCTCCCTTTGTTTAGGCTTGAAAGTTGAAATTCTCTACACATTTGCATACAACCCCTTAACCAAATTGGACCACCTTGGAGCTGAGGCATCTTGGGACCTACTTTGGGCTGTTAAAGGGTCATTTGAGCCAAGAAAGTGGTTGTTTAAGTGTTGTTCTTCAAAGGTATAAGTCTTACCTCTTTTAAGCTCTTTGCACATAATTGTTTTGCCAACTTTTTGTGTTTTTTTGACCCTGGTTTTCAACTGCAAAAAGTTCTGATTTTTGGGCCTAAACATGTTGGTTTAAAGCCATTTTGTGCTAAGGGGTTGTATCTCTCTTCTTGTTGACTATTTGTATGTGCCTTTGCATCATCGCTTAGCATGTAAAAGTCAAACTTTTTGGGCCTTTAAACCACTGAATTTCAGAGTTATTTTAGTGGTACAAAGTGTGTTTTGAAGTCCAAAAATGGAGGGGGTGGCCTCCCCTCCTTCTCTCTGTCTTCCATGCCTAGTTAGCATTACAAAGTAGCATGTTTTTGTGGCTTGTGTTAGCTTATTTCAAGCATGTTTTAGGCTCTATTTTGACATGTCTCAACTCTGTTTTTGGTTGGTTGTAGCACTTGTTGCTTGCTTCTTGCACTTGTAGTGCAATTGAGCTTACTAGTCTAACATGCCTAATGAGTTAGCCCATCATTCTAGTTTGTGTTGGCTTGACTCCAGCACATTTTAGCTACTATTTTGACATGCTTTAAATTTGTTTTGGGTCGGTTAAGTCCTTCGAGGCTTGGTTTGCATGGCTATAGTGTAATGGTCTTCACTAGTCCATTGTTTTGAGGCTTTGAGCATGAAGTATTTGAGTTGTTCACATGCTGTAGCCTCATTTTGCATGTAATTTTAGCATCATGACCTCTGTCATGTGTGTATGTATTTCACTCTTTCATTGCTTTTGAGAGTTGTGCTTTGAGCCTTCTTTGTAAACCAACATGCGAGCATATTTTTCTAGCTTTTGGGCCTCAATCTTAGCATGTTTTAGCCACTAGTTTGGAACGTTTCAACTTTGTCCAAAGCTGGTTTGGTCAATTGAGCATTGTGTCGCATCCTTATAGTGTCGTGATCTTCACTAGTTTGATGCTTTAGGCTCTTAAGTTTCACTTACATGAGCTGTTTGCATCATTTAGTGTCTTTTTGCATGCCATATCAGCGCTGAAATGTCTGCAACCTTGCTCCATGCTTCACTCTTTCACTTTGTTTTGAAAGTGGCCTTGAGCCCCTTGTTGGCTTGAGTATGAAATTGAGGCTCTCATGCCTAATGGTTTAACTCCCCCGGGGGTTCATTACCAACAGCATGAGACTTCTTTCATGCTCAAGGTACATGTGGCTTAGGCCCTCTTTCCAATTAGAGGACTTTAACTATGGACTTAATCAGTTAAAGGACTAATCGGTAAAGTAAAATGTGTAAACAAAATTGAACAAGTAAAATATGAACAAGATAAGCATATTTTGTTGCATTGCATGTGTTTGGATCGGGCGTTTGTCCAAACACAAGCAATGTGGGACGTTTCATACTCAAAGGGATGAAACGTGTCACGTTTCTTGGTCGCCGTCACCCTTGATCATGCGTGATAGGGTGGTGGCCATTTGAGTCTTATGTGTGCATTCATTAAGCTTGTACAAGCTTGATTCTTTGGCCATCATGCATTGAGATGCTTGGTTGGTGGCTTGAGGGCCAAGTGCTACACTCCTTTAAGCTTGAGAAATGATGAGGGGGGTTGCAGTACACACATTTCCTTGCAAATGCATTGCTTTGCCTCTGTTGTTCTCTGTTGCAGCAAAAACAGAAGCCTGGAAAAAGTAGTGGCCGACCGGCCACATGAAGTAGCCGACCAGCCACCTAGACTAGCCGACCGGCCAGTTAAGGTGGCCGAACAGCCACCAGTCCATTTTTTTGTGCAAAGTGTTCCTTCTTTGAACCAGTAACAGTCGGGAAGTTGGTTCGATGTTCAGAAAACAGAGCAAATGCAAACAGAGGCAGCCGATGGCAAGGCAATGAATTTTCAAGAGGAAGCCAACCGAGCATGCAAGTCTCCCTCGCCCGTGAGGCCATTTCAATTGCTTTAGTTAGCTAGCATAGCTTGTTGTTCAATTCGTTTTGTAATATTTTAATTAGCATAGCATAGCTAGTTATTCAATTATGTTGTAATTAATTAGCTTAGAACAAGTTAGTTGATTAGTTTTGGTTTGTAATAGCTTAGCTTAATTAGAGTAGCTGGCTTAGCTTATTCATTTGAACTCTCTTTCGCGAGGGCACAATGTTGTAATAAGTATGCGTGCATGTGTGCATGTCTTCCAACCCCACGTCTTTCTCCCTTTTATTTAACCGCTTTCGATGGTTAGATTAGGGCATATTTTGATGAGCATACCTTATGCTTGCATATTTTCATCATTCATTTGTCTTGCATGCACCGAGACTCGGCGCATCATTCAAACTACATCGTATTTCAATACTTATTTGAATACGTATTTCAAAGCATGCTATCAAAGTGTTGCAAATCAAATGCCATATTAGTAGCCGAGCCTATTAATTGCATTGTTGCATGTGTTACATTAGGCATCTTAAACATAGTTAGGATCATGCATTGTTTCTAACTAGCTTTTGTTTTGGCTCGGAGTACACTGTAAGTTTTACGCTTTAGCATGCTTGCATGAGTGTAAGTGTTGCCATGATAGCATGCTTGCCATGAGGCTATTTGCTTAAATGATAAACTGCATGAATGCTTGTGGATGAAGGCTTTGTTGTTTGAATTGGAACAATTCAACGAATGAGAGTTTTAAGCCTACTTTGTGAAGTGGCAAATCATGTTTTAAAATCCATCATGTTTGATGGCAGATCCGCACTTTAGCCCACCTAAGGGTGGCAATTTCAAACCATTTTCGAAAACAAACATGAGTTGAATTCGTTCCAAATCTCGCAACATAGTCTATACTCTCTTGTGTGTGCCACATAGTAAAGTTAGCTAATCATCAGATCAGAACACATAAGGCTTTTAAAACAACATACCATATTTAGTAGAGTCCGATCTTTGATCGGGCGAGCGGGGGTGCTCATTTCAGGATGACGGACAACTTTGGTGATGACGGACACGCGGCCTTTGGCATGAGTCAGGGTTTCCTAAATTTTCCCAAAAAAAAATATTTAGGTAGCGACTCTGTAATCTGGCAAAGCAGTCCAATTTTGGCATTATTTGATTCAAAATCGATTTTCCAAAAAAAATTGCCGGATTAGACTCTTTGGTGTTTATCAGTCTTACGTTGCACTTTGTGAGATTAGATTCAGAATAGTGACAGGAGTCCGAACTATAGGACCAATTCGAGCTTCTCCGAAAGGGGAGCGCGAAAACGTCAAACTACAGCGTGGTTTTTATTCTGATCATGGTTTTTACAATAGAGGAGTACAAGTTTCAACGCAAAATAAAACCTATCTGAGGCTATACATGTGCTAGTGCTACCAAACAAAAAGAAACTAAGCAAAAAATCAAAAATCAGCGCCAGTCGCCTCAGGCCTGAGAGGCCCACTTCGTCCTCTTCCTCGGAGGAGGGGACTCAGGGGCTCTATCTCCATTAGCGCCGTTGTCTGAATTTGTCTCTGAGGCAGAACCAGAGCTGACATCGTCTCCTCTCTCTGCCTCAAAACCTTCCTCGGCATCGTCACCTCCGCTCTCAGATCTCGAGCCAGTATCATCGTCTCCACTCTCGGATGACTCAGAATGCCAACTCATTGCCTCCCCAGAGTCACTGGTCTCAGCATCATCATCGCTCAAGATGGGATCTGGAGGACTACTCTAGCCTCAGGTGCCCCTATCCCTCTCTTTCCTCCCTGCTGCTAGAGGAGACACTATCGATGTTGGTGCTGCTGTCGCCGTCGGAGCCATCGGTACAAATGGGATATGAAAAGGCAATTGTCCACATGTCAGTTACAGTGTGTATATCAGATACAAGCACAGTGTGTAGAATGAGTGTATGCAAACATCAGTTATAGTGTATGAGTACAGCGTGTGAATGTAGAAATCAAATGTAGTGTATTAGTGCAGTTTCAGAGAGACTACAATCGAAATGCTAGTGTATCAATGGAAATATGATAGCATGAAGTGCAAACTAAAGGAAATTACCTAGATACCGTGGAGACCAATCAACGTCTCCCTCCTCTGCACGATGCCCATCAAGGAGGCTATCAGCTGGAGAGCGCTCCTCGTGTACTCTATGGATGCCTGCAAATGCATTTGGATGATCAGTGTCTGCAATAAACATATTTGATGAAATGTGGGGTGCAAATCGTAAAGTATGGTTCATACCTGAGATGAACCCCGAACTTCGACTAGCTCGTGTCCAGCCTCTACAGGCTCGATCGAGATCAGGTAATCCGCCCCGGTATGCCGCCAGCATTTAAGCATGGTGGGAAGCACTGGCCAACGGGTGCTCTACTCCACTGAGGGAGCCCCTCTAGCACGGGCCCTGGTCACCCTAGTCACCTCTCTCGCTACAGAAGCCCCCACCCCCTCACCTCCACGAGCGCCTGTCATAGGTGGCATGAGATGGGTCTGAATAAAGGTCGTGTAGTCGCCCTCTGTCCTGAAGTAATCAGCATCCAAGCCCACCATGAACTAAGTGACTGCATCAACAGATAGGCTGTCTGCTAATCTCATGGACTCTGGCGATGGCATCGGAACGATCGGATTCGTCAAGGCCACGGTCTGGCAGACAAACCGCTCACTCAAGAACCAAGTCCGGCAGACTGGGCCCTCAAGAAGGATCTAGAAACAAGAAGTGGCCCAGGCCCCCGCATACTGGTCTCGTACCCCAGCCGGCATCGTGGCCTAGGGCTGCCACATGATCTGCAAACAGAGGATGTACATATTGTTAGTTGTTGTCAGCTGTTAAAGTGTGAATCAGAACAGTTGTAAAACAAAAAGGACTGTATTTCGGGTTACCTCATGGGTGGCCACGGTGTCAAAGTAGTGGCGGAAGAAGGCAAAGGACTCGCGACTCCTGCACTGACATCGGTCATCATACCACCTCCAATAGGAAACTACCAAAGGAAGCTCTTCCATGGGCTCTAAGGCAAGAGCTGGAAAATATGCGTAAACCCACTGCTACAAGGAAAGTGCAATGAAATGTTATTAACAGTGTGAACAGTTGCAGAAAGTGCACAACAGAAAGCATACAGTTTGAATAGATATAGAAAATGCAAAGTAGAAAGCAATATGAACAGATATAGAAAATGCAAAGTAGAAAGCAATATGAACAGATATAGAAAATGCAAAGCAGAAAGCATGAATTTTGAACAGATATAGAAAGTGCAAAGCAGAAAATGTAGAGCAGAAAATGTAAAGTGCAAAGAGGGAACTGAAATGCATTCCTCTCAAGCTCACCAGTAGCCTCCGATCAACTCTCCCCTCAGGCGGGAGGTAGAGCTCATATAGCCACACAGGGTGGCGAGGCCAGCTCCGCCCCAGTCATAGAAGCCTACCCGGGGAAAGGTCACCAGTGCACCCAACATATATAAGCCCACGGTGTTCCACCTATTCGAAAACAGGGTAGTACCGAAGACGAACATCAAGAAGCCTCTAGCGTACTGCTCTATCTCTTCTAATGTCACAGGCTCGCTCCCTCTGAACTGCTCGGCAAACCAAGTGTATCTGACCATAGCTGGCCGATACAATGGTGGACGCGCTCCCAGCATCTCGATCCAGGTCGCCTCCCACTCCCCCATATCGGTGTCAAAAGGAATCGGATCACCCCTTACTCCTAAGCTAGTGATCATGGAAAAGTCGTAGGGAGTCATCATCATCTCCTTAGTAGTGGAGAAGTGGAAGGAGTTAGTGGTGTCCCACTACCTCTCCACAAGTGCACCTAGAAGATGATGGCTCGCAATGACTCGTGTTAGGCTCGAGCAAAAAAGGCCAAAGCCAATCTCATCCACAATGTCATGAACCTCGGTAGGAAGCTCATTATACCAATTCCTCGCAGTCGTAGGTCCGTACCCCCTGAAGGCATGAGACTCCCCATATGGCAAAGAACAGATGAATTAGATAAGGCAGTGATGAAGTACAGTCGGATGAAAGGCAATGTAAGAAATGCAGTTTAAAGAAAGGTAGGAATGCATGAGAACATAGTTCATACCTCAATGGTGTTGGATGAAAGGTAGGAAGCCGACTCCCTCAGCAGGAGGTCCTCCGGTACATCGCGAGCAAAGTGGCTGATGCGCCTAATGCCTCCGGGTAGCAAGAAATGTTTGCAGAGATGGTATCTCTCCGGATCAAAAGGTCGTACCCTCAATGGTAGTGGCTCTAGCTCAACCTCAGGCTCAAACTACGACTCAAGGTCAGCCTTAATACCCTGAGTCGCCTCGCCAGCCTCTACAGCTACCAGCTCCTCTACTTCGAGAACGGGTGGCAACGCAAGTGGAATCTCTAGAGAAGCCCCGTCATGTAGAATATCGCCTGCCATCTAGAAAATGGGTGGAAAATGGGTGAAAAGTAGATGAAAAGTGAAGAAAAATAGAGAAAAGAAGGTAAACTTGGAAAAAGTCAACCCTAGGAGAGAGAAAATGGGAGAAAAAGTCAAAGCTGGGAAAAATTCACAAAACCCAAGAGATACTTGAGGAGAACAAGCCTAGAAGGGTGAAAATGAAAAGAAATAAGCGTCGAAAACAAATTGTGATCGGTTCAAAAGGAAGAGAATCAAGAGGGTTTAACGAATAAAGTTCGCCTAGGGCGTTGGAAAACGCATAAAAAGCTCGAATCTAGAGAGAATAAGCACCTAGAGAGAGAGGGAGAGTAATTTCGAAAGTGTGGGTGTGTGGAAATGAGGGGTCTTGGTCTATACTTAAAGACCCGAGGCAAAAAGACCAAATTGCCCCGAATCTGCCATCGGTGGTCGGCAGACCACGTTGGTGGCCGGTAAGGCTTTTTGATGGCTGGCATGTGGCCGACACTCTCCCCCTATGGCCAGCAAGTGGCCGGTGGCCTTCCTTTGTGTCCTGATGCTATTTTGTGTCTTTGTTTCCCGAGAAGTGTAGGGAAGGCTCGCTGTTGGTTCAAATTGTTTCTAAAGGAGCTTAAAATTGTGTTTTTGTGCACGATGTTCACGATGTTTATCACTTGTCAACATGAACGAGGTGTATCCTTTTGAACTCGTTGCAACATCCCTGAGAGGTAAATCGGAGGTTGCCACCAAGTATTATTTATTCGTTTTGTTCAAATTATTGTTCTCTTCCGTTGCATAGAATATGCCTTTCACATATATGCGTGCTGCACACTTATCTTGCATCAATTATGATCCACGCATAGAATATGCTTTCAATTTCTCAATGAATATGCATTTCTTATATATGCATGCTGCACGTACATCATACATCATCTTTCAATTTTGCATAAAATACGCTTTCAATTTCGCATAGAATATGCATTTCCCGTATATGCATGCTGCACGCGTGTCTTACATCATACATCATTTGTGCGTAGAACACGCTATCAATTTTGCATGGAATATGCTCTTATTTCATACATAGAATATGTTTTGTTTCTTGTATAGAACATGCTTTCAATTAACATCATACATCGGTTGTCTATTTTGCATAGAATACACTTTGTGCATCTATCACACTCGTTCACTTTGTGTATCTATCGCACTTGTTCTATGCTTTCTTATGTCAAACACAAACAAACGATATTGTATTTACGGTTCATTCAGAGGAGTTCTAGATAAATGCATTCGTGTCATGGCATGAGAACCTACACGATTTTACGGGTATAATTTTGAGTGCATCTATCACACTTGTTCATTTTGTGCATCTATCACACACTTTCAGTCCTCCGTTGTTTTATCTCAAGACGCGTGAAACGCTAGTCCGAGCGGTATTTGTTTCATCTCAAGACGCGTAACGCGCGGCCCTGGGCAGGTTTTATCTTGGGAGGCGTGAAACGCGAGCCCGAGCGGTGTTTCTTTTATATCGGGACGCGTGATGCACGGCCCTGGGTATGTTTTATCTTAGGACGCGTGAAACGCGAGCCCAAGCAGTGTTTCTTTTATCACAGGACGCGTGAAGCGGGGCCTTGGACGTGTTTTTATCTCGGGACGTGTGAAACGCAAGCCTGAACGGTTTCTCTTGTTTTTGAAGACGCATGAAACGCGAGCCCGAGCAGTTTCACTTGTTCCTCAGGAAGCGTGACGCGCGGCCCTGGGCGTGTTTCATCTCGGGACGTATGAAATGCGAACCCGAGTGGGTTTTTTTGTTTCTCGGGATGCGCAAAGCGCAACCCCGAGTGGTCTTCCTTATTTCTCGGGACGCATGAAATGCGATTGTAGACCACCCTAACTCGCTCTGCGCGCCCCCTTTCGGAGAGGGCACGAATTGGGTTCTAGCTACTACAGTTCGGACTCCTGTCACAGTTCTGAATCTAATCTCACAAAGTGCAATGTAAGACTGATAAATCACCAAAGAGTCCAAATTCGGCAATTGGTTTTGAAAAATCAATTTTGATTAAAAAGCGCCAAGCATGGACTGCTTTGCCAGATTTCAGAGTCGCCACCTAAATATTTTGTTTTTGGGAAATTTAGGAAATCCTAACTCGTGCCTAAGGCCACGTGTCCATCATCACCAAAGTTGCCTCAGCTCGGGAACTTGGGTACGAGAGGGGAAGGTCCTGAAATGAGCACTCTCGCTCGCCCGATCAAAGATCGGCCTCTACTAAACATGATATGTTGTTTTGAAAACACATGTGTTCTTATTCCGGTTTATTAATCTAAAATTACTATGTGATGCGCATAGCATACAAGCTAGACTAAATCACTCGATTTGGAACAAAACATCTCATGTTTGTTTTTCGGAAATGGTTTGAAGTTGCTACTCGCAAATAGGCTAAGTCGCAGATTTGCCACCATCAAGTGGGCTTAAAACATGATGATTTGTCACTTTAAGTGGGCTTAAAACTCGCATTTTGATGAATTGTTCTAATTCAAGCAATAAAGCCTTCATCCATAGGCATTCAAGCAGTTATAGCAGTTAAGCACATAGCCTCATGGCAAGCATGCTAAACATGGCAACACTTACACGCATGCAAGGATGCTAAAGCGTAAACACTCACAGTGTACTCCGAGCCAAAAAAGAAGCTAGTTAGTAATCAATGAATGGCCCTAGCTATGTCAAGAATGCCTAATGCAACACATGCAAAATGCAACTAAGATAGGCTCCACTATTCTAAGATGTCATGTGAAAACAACTAGATAACATGTATTCAAATTGGTATTGAAATACAACGCAGTTTGGTATGATGCGCCGAGCCCGGTGAATGGAAGACAGATGAGTGGATGCACGCGTGCAAGCATAAGGTATGCTAATCGAAATATGCCCTAAACTAACCAATGAAAGCTGATAAGTAAAAAGGAGAAAGAAATGGGGTTGGAAGACATGCATCACACACACACACACTTATTACAAAATTTTCCCTCTCGATGGAGGGTCCGAATAAATCAACTAACTAGCTACGCTAAGCTAATTAATTACAAACCAACTAATTAATCAAATTAATTAAGTTACAAAACAAACTAAGTATGAAAAGCATCTAAATTAGGCTGCCACAGCTCCGCCTTGAAGAATAAAGGATGCATGCTCGGTCGCGTCCTCCTGGAAATCCACTATCGTGCCTCAAGATGCCTCTGTTTGCACACTTCTGTACTTATGAAAATTCTGACCCACCTTAGGAACATGCTGAGGGATGGTCAGCCAAGAGGGATGGCCATCGGCCAAAATTGATAGCCGATCGGCAGATTTGATGGCCGGTCGGCCACTGCTTCCTGCAATTTCTCCCTTTTGCTGCAACAGAGCACAAACAGAGGCATGGTAGTGTATTTGCAAGGAATGTGTGCACAACCACCCTCCCTATCATTTTTCAAGCTCAAAGGAGTACAGTACTCGACTCTCGGGCCACCAACCGAGCATCACAATGCACAAAGTTTGCACAAGTCAATGTAAATGAATGCACACAAAACACATAAGGGCCTCCATCTCTATCATGCTTGATCAAGAGGGTCGGCGACTGAGAAATTAGGCGCGTTTCATCACTTCAAGTATGAAATGCCCATCGTTTCTCGTCTTTGGATTAACAACCGATCCAAACACAATGCAATGCAACACAACATACAAACAGCCATGCTAATCTATCAATGTTAATGTGGCACGTACAAAGTTCTAACATATGAACAACGCATGCATGGCAAATTTAGAAGCTAAGGCCTCAAGGCAAGTGAAGTGCATCACACATGAGGCATACACTACAATGCTCAAATGGTCAAACCACATATGGGCAGACCTAAGATGCTCCAAAACAGTGGCCAATCCACACCAAAACTTAGGCACAAAAAGGCAAAGAACACATGCTCACGCAATGGCTCATCAACAAGGCATAAGGGTGCAACTCTCAAGAGCACCTAAAGAGTGAAAAACATGGAAGTGTGGCAACACTAAATGCTCTGAAATAACATGCCAAATGATGCCAAAACATGCAAATATGACAACTAAGGCATGCTAGTAGGCTCAAAGCTTAAGGCTAGCAAAGGCACTCGTACCATAGCCATACCAAACAAGCTCCAAAGGGCCAAGATGACCTGAAACAGTCCCTAGGCAGGTCAAAATAGTGCCAAAACATGCATGGAATAGAGCTAACGCATGCTAGAATGGAAGGCACAAAACATGACGCATACAAGGCCAATGAGTGGGATTACACTACAAGTGTAAGAAGCAAAAGAAGGATGCTCTAACCAACCAAAAAACGAGTTGTATCATGGCGAAATAAGACCCAAAACACACTGATATGGTAGTCCAAAAGCTTAGGCAAGATGGCATACATATTGGCTGATGTTTAAGGCATAAAGCATAACTTTCCAAAAGCATTGAAAGAGTGACACATGTGAGTGTATGACAATGAAACATGCTCTGAAATCATATATCAAATGATGCTAGATCTTGCAAATAGCCCAAGCAATGTATGCTAGTGGACTCAAAACACAAAGCTAATGAGCAAGATTGAACTATGGCCATACAAAGCAAGGTCCAAATGATCAAGACCACCCAAAATAGAGCTAAGACATGGCAAAACATGAGTAAAAGCTTGCTGGAGTGGAGCCAAAAACATACTAGAATGATGGTCCAAAGCATGATGCATGTTAAGGCTATAAGGAGGATTGCACTACAAGGGTATAAAGCATGCAAGAGGCAATCAAACCAAGCCAAAATAGAGTTAAGACATGATAAAATAACACCAAAAGCATGCTGAGATAGGACCAAAACATTCTAGAAAGACATGCTACTTTGATGAGCCATCAACACAAGCAAACAAAGGAAGAGGAGGGGGGACAACCCCCACCCATTTAGGGCCTCAAAATACACTTTCTACCACTGAAAATCCATTGGATTTCAGTGGCTAAAAGGCCAAGAGAAGGTGATCTCGAAGGCCTAAAAGAATGGCACAAAACAAAGCCAAACAAGGCACAAAAGGGGGTAGACCACCCCCAACACCAAAGGTGCCTCAAACAAACACTTTAAGCACTTGAAAAGAGAACTTTTTACAATTGAAAGCTAAGCCAAAAGAAGCATGCAAATATGGCTAAGTAAGCAACTACAACAAAACTTTAAAGAGGCTAGAGACTCACCCTTGAAGAACAACTTTAGAACAACAACTTGAGAGGCAAAAACCAAGCTTAAACCACTCAAATGCTGCCTCCAAGAACCTCAGCCCAGTAGTGAAGGTGTTTCACTAGGTGCTTTAGTGCAAAAGTGTGAAGAAAAATCACTTTAAGGCACAAACAAGTGCAAATATATATATAGAGAGAGAGAGAGAGGGAGGGAGAAATATAGAGAGATGTATCTTGTCTCTAATGCAAATTTTAGAACCTCTGGAAAGGGAGAGGGACCACCCTTCTTATAGAAATCCAAGTCCCAAGCTTGTTGAACAAGCTAGGAGCTTGTTAAAATCCCTCCATACACGTGTATGGAGGATGAGTTCTGTGCTCACCAGCTGGCAATAAAATATCTGCAAAAGCAAATAAAAAGTTCTCGGCCAAAAGGTATGGCCGACCGGCCACTAAAGGTGCCAACCGGCCATCACAGGTACCGACCGGCCACCACTTATGGCCGATGGAAAGAGGGCATAGCCGATGGGCATGGAGCCTGGCCAATGGGTTGGAGGGTTGGCCAAAAGGCCACCCCCTTCCCTCAGAAACAAAACCACAAGCTCTTGGTCCACAACCAAGCACAAAACAGACAAGTTGAAAGGCTCCAAGGCAAGGCGCGCAACTGAGACCTTCAGAAACTCAAAACGAACATGCGCGTGGATGATCATCGAGTGTTCATACGATGATGTCCAAGTCTTGAGGACGATCAAAAATGGCGTGTCTACAGTTGCCCCTCTTTGACAGAACTCGAAAGTCATAAGATGACTGGAGTGAATGTCAAAGCCCAGAGATGACCCGTTTTTGACAAGGCCGAAGACTTAGACAAACATACAAAATAACCAAGAGATGCGCCGGCAAGCCGGGGCAAAATGCAAATGACATGCACAATGCAGAACATAACTTATGATTATGCAAAGAGGTCTGTAATGAAGCATTTATGCAAAATAAATACAACATTTTAAGCAAGCAAATAAGAAACAACAGTCTCACACATTCCAACATAAATGGTGTAAGAAAATTAAACAATTCGCACTGCGTCTCACGCGGAGAAGACTAAAAGCGACTACCGAGAATACCCAGAGTGAAGGGTACACCTCTCAGTGTATCACACATGAGAGAGGGAAATGGTGCACCTCTCAGCGTATCACACGCGAGAGAGGAAAGGGTACACCTCTCAGCGTATTACACACGAGAGAGGAAAGGGTACACCTCTCAGCGCATCACACGCTAGAGAGAAAAGGTAAACCTCTCAACGTATCACACGCGAGAGAGGAAAGGGTACACCTCTCAGCGTATCACACGTGAGAGAGAAAAGGGTACACCTCTCAGCATATCACACGCAAGAGAGGAAAAGAGTGTAGTGCAAGCACTGAGGAGTTGTATAAACATCGCAGTGCGTCCCAATGCTTCTAACAAGGGTATAGCGTAAACACCAAGCGCAACCAGGTGTTTCTAACCAACAAAGTAGTATAAGTGTCGGACAAACGTCCCAAACACTTCTAACTAAAAGAGTGGTATAAACGTCGGGCCTACTCGCATGCTTCTAACCGAGACAAGACGAACTCAAAGGACAGGAAAGGTCTCACCTGGAATTCCTCTGAATGAACCGTACATACAATATCGTCTGGTTGCAGCAGCCTCAAATGAACTGTACATACAATATCGTGCTTGCATTAGAAAGAAACTAACCAGGTACAATATAGTAGAAACACATGTTCAACGTTACATCAAGATACAATTCCAATACAAGATAGATGCATGCACATATGATGTTAATGGAAAGGTGCATAACAATGCATGGGAGATGTGCATAACAATGCAAGTGGAACGCGCATAACAATGCAAGTAAAAAGTGCATAACAATGCAAGTGAAGTGTGCATAACAATGCGACTGAAACGTGCATAACAATGCAACTGAAATGTGCAAAATGATGCAACTGGGACATGCATAACAATGCAACTAAAGTGTGCATACTCTATACAAGCAAGGTTAAAACGTGTTCCATGCAATGTACATACTCTATGCAATATAAACATGCATGCCTATTTGACACAACGTGCATATGTTATGCAAACGCGATGATGCATGTCCGATGCAAAAGTGAAAGAGGCACATAACAAATGCAAACCTCGTGAATGTGATAAGAACACTATAAAGCCACGCATTCAAAGATAATTTTCGAATCTAACAATATGCAAAAAGATACGAAAAAGGATACATTTTGTGTGTATCGAGTGCCGCGCACGGAAAACATGGTTCGAGATCACCACGGAGGTCGCTTTAGCTTCAAAAGTGTATTTTCTTGCACTTTCTTAAGAGATAAGGGTACAAATCAACAGAAAAACCCCAAACAAGGGCATTGGAGGTCCATCGGCTACAAGAGGGAGCCATCAGCCACCCATCGGCCACCATAAAACTTAATCGGCCAACAATTTGGCCGGCCGGCCAACAATTTGGCCGATCGGCCAAAAATGGCAGATTCGGGGCAATTTTATCCATTTGCCTTGGGTCTTTAAGTATAGGGTTCCAAACCCTATTCTTTCACTTCTCCAAAGCCGAAAACCTTTCTCCTCTTGCTCTAGATCACTTTCCCCCTTAGATCCGTGCTTCAAACGCATTTTCCAACGTCCCAAAAACATTTGATTCGCGAAACCCTCATTGTTTTACACACTTTTCCTTTCTTGATTTCCACCACTTAGGGTTTGTTTCCCCCGAGTTACCCTTGGTTTCCGCGCCCTCTTCCGAGCCTTGACATTTTCTTCCATTTTTCACCCCTCGGAGTTGACTTTCGGTTGACTTTTGGCATTCTTGCCCATTTTCCATACCTTCGACCATTTTCTCACTCTTCTCGAGATGGCGGATGATATTCCATAGGGTGGGGCTCCTCCAGGGATGGAGATGGATCCTGAGTTTTAGCCTTTGGCGCTAGGCATTCGACCCTTCGATCTAGTGTCTTATCACCCTGACATACACATTTTACCTCCCGACAGTATTCGCCAGTTTAGGAGCTTTGCGCGAGGTGCTCCGGAGGACCTCCTGCTACGCGAGCCGGAGTCACACTTGTCCTATGGCGCTGCTAAGGTATATTCTTCCTCTTTACTTTCTGCAATGTAGATCATGTGTCTTGGATAGCCAATATTACACTTTATCTGATTAACCCAAACACACTTGTATACCGCATGCCTAGTTCATTCTGAGCACATTCACACATGATACTTCTGTCAACTCGAACACATATACACACTGCATTTTTACCAATTTTGAACACATGCATACACTGTATTCCTGACACTGCTTCGCAATTGTTTATCTTGAACACAGGGAGATTCTCATGCCTTTCGGGGTTATGGGAACACCATTGCACGAGACTGGTACATAGAGCTACCTGATGAGGTTTGCCACATCGTCGATGAGGCCAGTTTTGGTGTATTCTGCATGGGACTCTCGCGTCTCACTGCGAGTCGGCCTATTCTAGGCGCCTTAGTGGAGCGGTGGTGGGACACCACCAATTCCTTCTACCTTTCTACAGCAGGGGAGATGACGATGACTCCCTTCTACTTCTCCATGCTCATCGGCATCGGAGTAGGGGGTGATCCGATCCCTTTCGACACTGATATGGGTGAGTGGGATGCTGCCCAGATCATTTTGCTCGACATTCGCCCACCTCTCTCCCGACCAGGGTTCATGAGATATTCATGGTTCGCTGACTAGTTTAGAGAACAGACGCCGACGACCCGCGAGGAGGTCGAGCACTACGCCCGGGGGTTCTTCATGTTCTTGTTGGGCACTACTCTCTTTGCCAACCAAGCGAACACCGTTGGCCTCTACCTCTTGAGCGCACTGGCAGACGTGACTCGCATCCGGTGCTATGACTGGGGCAGCGTAGGCCTGGCCACGCTGTATGGGTATATGAGTTCCTCATCTCACCGGAGCAGGCACCTACTAGGAGGCTACTGGAGAGCCTGGGAGGTACATCTTTCCCTTTTGCTTTACAGTTCTACTTTACACTATCTGTACACCACACACACTGCATAACACGCAATCTGTTTTGCACTGGTTGTACACTGCACACACTGCTCAAGACACTATGCACCATTCTCTGAGTTCTGCTTTATCTGCATACTGCTTTACTGATAAACATACTCATTATTACCCTTTCACATTCTGTAGTTGTGGGTATGCCTACTTCCCTAGGCTTGCTCCAGAGCCAGAGGTAGAGATGCCCTCCATTGTTCCATATTCACATCGGTACGATGGGAGATGTGAGCGAAGGCCACAAGAGTCTTTCTCATTCTTCCGCCGATATTTTGACACTGTAGCCGCAGCGGAGGTATTTCAAACCTTACAGTTCATCTGAGCTTTGCTTCATATTGCACTTTTAATAGCAGGTAACAACTTGTATATCCATCATTTGCAGGTCACCTGGCAGCCCTGGGTAGTGTTGCCTGACGCAATTAGAGACTGGTTTATGGGTGCTCGAGAGACTTCCCGATTCCGGGTTTTGCTTGAGGGTCCGGTCTGTCGAGCATGGTACTTGGGTGAGCACTTCCTACGACAGAGCCTTGGTTTGCCTGAGCCGGTGGTTCCGATGCTGTCTCCTTTGCAAATGAGGCAGACAGAGATGTACACCTCGCAGGAGATGGCCAATTTCACGATAGGTTGGGATGCCGACTTCTTCCGAGCTGACGGCAACTACACCGTCTTCATCCAGACACATCTCAGGCAGCCTCTGGCCAGTGTTTGCCGAGGTGAGAGAGAGAGACCTGCAGCCACAGCAGGAGGAGTGGGAGGATCCAAGGCGACCCGGGCCCATGGCAGTAGGGGTTCCCGGAGGGGACAGAGAGCAGAGTGGCCAGACCTGCCCACTGTCATGACATACCGAGGACAGGCTGGAGAGACTTATCAGATTCCCATCGCTCCTCCCCCAGCTGATCATGAGCTCGTCGGAGTTTGAGGCTCAACCCCGAGTATATGCTATACTTTACATTCTGTATATTTATTTCATTTCAGCTTATATCCCGTAGATTACTGATTACCTCAACACTTTTGTAGGCTTCCATAGAGTACACTGGGCAGGCTTTGGAGCTGTCGGCTTCGGTGATGGGGATGTTGCAGAGGAGCATGGACCTGCTCAGTATTTACGGTATTCCGGTGAGTTCTTTCAACCTCTGTCCTGAAACCCTGCATTTCCTTCATTCTGATCTGATGCATCACATTATCAATACTGCATTTGATACACCGCACTCATATACCACTCACGGCACCAATACACTGCATCTCATATACTGGCCACGACCCTCATACACTGCAATCATTCACCGCTCACAGCGTTCATACACTGCTCACAGCATTTACACACTGTAGTCATCTACTGAATTTCATACCATACTTTTGCATAGCATAACTGATGCATTTGCCAATATGTTTTTTTTCAGGCCCCATTCCAGATACCAACCACAGCGGGTGCCTCAACGGGACCTTCAGTGCCTCCCCGAGCAGCAGGAGGAGTGAGACGAGGGACTCCAACGCACAGCCAGAGCAGAGCTGGGTGTACTCATACCAAGAGCAGTTCACCAAGGCCTGTCCCAGATGATGATGAGTCTGACAAAGAGGCAGTGAGTCCACAGTCAGAGTCGTCTCAGGATGGAGATGGGGCTTGGGATGGTTCGGGTTTAGACTCAGGTAGTAGAGCTGACGGTGGTAGTTGTAGGCCTTCATCGAGGAAGAGGATGAGGAGGGCTTCCCACTCTTCAGGCGACTGGCGCCGATTCAGATGTTTTGTTTTTGCTTTATTTTTCTTTTTGCCTGTAGTTTTTGCACATTGTATAGCCTCGGGCAGTTTTATTTTCTTTAAAACTTTGTACTTTTCTTTTGCAAAAGAAAACATGATGGAATGAAAACAACTTTTTGATTGAAAAAGTGTTACATTTTATATTCTGTGCATCGCATCGCATCGCATTGCATCACACATCATGTAATTGAGATTGAATTTTGTTTGAAAACTACACACTCGAATTGCAATGTCTTAATCAGGTAGTGAACCAACTGACAACTGAAAGAACAAAACAACTCGATAAGCAAAACCAGGACTTGACATGCTAACCAAATGTGAATACAACTCAATAAGCAAGACAAGAACTTAACAATCAACGCAAAATACAACTCGATAAGCAAATACAATAACTCGATAAACAAATTGAAGTAACATAGGAACGACTTTGCAAAATCGTCACAAAAAAGCATTCGAAGTGGAACAAGACACCAGTTCTCAACACCTCCAACACATGGACAACTCAAGGAACAAAAGGGGAGGCCATCGGCCAGGGTAGAAGGCCATCGGCCACAAGAAGTGACCATCGGTTAACAACACTTGCCAATCGGCTACTAACATGGCCGGTCGCCATCATCACTGGCCGATCGGCCACTAATGTCAAGAACCTCCAGAATGCTGCCACCTGTCTTCCACTCAACACCATATCTTCTATAAAGGTTCCAACTTCGTGGTTTCTCCATTTCAACACTGTTTTTGCACCAAATGGAGGCATTTCTTGTCCAAAACCTCACAAATTGGATTGTTAACTTGGATGGCTCGGAAAAGCTGAATTTTTGGGGTTTCGAAATAAATGCACTATTCACGTTGAGCCGCACCCCGCTGCATTTTCTGTTCCTCTATGCCGCAGCTAGGTGTTAGAATCCAGTAACTCATGTTTTTAGCTTTGGCATACAAGAGATATGTCCCACTTTCGAAGACTCCCAAGCTTTGATGGAATCCGAGCGCGATGAAGAGATCTTGCCCCAACTCCGTTTTGGTCACATCCAAGCCTTGGGACGGATTTGGGTACTCACTTTGCATGACGCTCGGTCTTTGATTCGCAACGGAGAGTTGGACATTCCGAGCTTGATTCGTCAGTTTTCTGATGCTGGTGACCGCGGCGATCATCACTGGCAGGTTTTTCGGCGACATGCGCTTTGCTTGTGCATGTTGTCTCATGTCTTGTTTGCCCCAGGTTCCAGTGGGTCTAGCGTCCGTTTGATTGAGGTTGCCCAAGGCTTAAAAGAGGGCAAAAGCTGCATCGCCATGACGCTAGCTGAGACATTGATGGGTTTGGATGCCTTTCATCGCCAGAAGACGACTAGGTTCGCGGGGAGTCCACTACTGCTGCAAGTAATGTTTCCCATCCTATCTCACATATATTTCTCACATCACTTGGCCCTCAGGCTCTGTTTTTCACTCAAAACCCTTTTCCCACTTTTCTCTCCACGTGCACCTCCCTATTCTTTAATCTCTCATTTTTCATCCTTCCCCAGATATGGTTGATGGACAAGTTGAGAGTGGTGGACTCATGCCCCGCATATTCAGCTCACGGCTATTTCTTCCGATGACGTCTAGTCGATGCCCCTGATGAGAGATGGTGGTGCGAATGGACGTGCAGTATGTCCGCTGTCAACATTGCTTGGCGCTGCCCCTGGCTCAATCTACCGGCGATGAGTTACAGCATGTCTTGCCAGCCCGGGATTCAATTGATTGGCCTGACACACTGTGTCTTTTACTTCCCGTTCCGATTTCGACACCAATTTGGACACGATCAGTCTTGGGATAGAATACCCTGCTGCATTTCCAGTCCGAGGCTCACAGCTAGCTCGGTATGCCACAACATGGAGGATGAGAGAGCTTCTGGCCCCCAATCCCACTTTCAGTTGCACCCTCTCTGATGAGTGCATAGCTTGGCTCGATGAAGAGGCGCAGGTTGGGCCTACTTTGGCATCAGAGGCTTCCACAAGCTCTAAGAGGGGGCGCAGGAACACCTGACTATGCCCCGAATTTATTTGCTTTAATCAGTACTTTCAAGTTTTCTTTATGAATATAATAAAAAGCAACTTCAATTTGTATTCAACAGTAGGAGAACTCTGTATTGAAATCAATGTAATTGAAGGTTGTGGGTACTGAAAATTTTTCGTTTGGTCCAAAAATGGTCTAAGTCGTAAAAAGATTAATTTAAGCAAAATCAACTTTTATTAAAACTTTTCAAAACCATTTTCAATATGGATCAAAACTGGACACGCCTGAGACCTATCACTGAGATGTACAACCCCAGATCCAAAACAACTGGAAAGTTGCCCCTAGTCTGAATAGCACTGCACTGGAGATCACAATCGAGCTCTTGAATGCAGAATAGACAAAGATGACCAACATGATCACATGGACAAAGTTGATCGGGGAAGTGTTTATGGCTGGACTTCAGAATGAAGCTGCCTACGTATCCCGAAGATGAAAATCAAGCCTTACGTAGTTCGGTTTAGGTTCACTCATGTATTAACACTCCCCTTTTGCGCTCTAACTCTTTCCAAGGCCGCCCTTTCTGGGTTTTCAACCTTGCGAGCTCAGTTTTTATTATTTCAAATTTTTCATGCTCTAACTTTTGCTTAGGTCGCCCTTTCGGGTTTTCGGCCTAGCGAGCCACTCAGGGATAGTATTTCTTTAACTTGTCCATGTTGATCAGCTAGGAGAACTCAAGGCCATCTAAATCCATCAGAACGACAGCTCCACCCGACCAGATAAACTTGATGATGTAAGGGCCAGTCCAATTGGGTCTGAACTTGCCCCTAGGGTTGTGGATGGGAGCTCGGTTGTCTTTGAGCACTAAATCCCCCTCTTTCAAATTCCTGGACTTAACCTTCTTGTTGAAAGCCCTGGTAATTCTTCATTGATAACCTTGGACGTGATACAGTGCTTTCAGCCTTCTTTCATCAAAGAGCATGAGTTCTTTGAACTTGCTTTGCTGCCAATCTGCCTCAGCTATCTGACACTCAGCCAATACCCATAATGACGAAACCTCAACTTCGATAGGCAGAACAGCCTCCATCCCATAAACCAAGGAATACGAAGTTGCCCCAGTAGAAGTTTGAATTGAAGTCCAGTAGCCCCAAAGAGCAAATGGCAGCTTATCTGGCTAGTCCCGGTAAGTTTCCACCATCTTCTGCAGAATGTGCTTGATGTTCTTGTTGGCGGCCTCAACTGCTCCGTTGGTCTACGGCCGATACGTAGATGACTTATGGAAAGCCACGTTGTATTTCTGCAACAAGTCGATCACCTCCTTCTTGAAGTGGGAACCATTATCCGAAATAATCTCATTCGGGACCCCGTAGCGATAGATAATGTTGTTCCTAATGAACTTAGCAACGTGCAACGCCTTCAACACAGCGTAAGATTGGGCCTCAACCCACTTCATGAAGTAGTCTATCACTACTAGAATGTACTCATGCCCGTTGGACCCCTTCGGAGTGACATCCCCAATTACATCAATCCCCAGACTGAAAACGGCTATGGTGAAGTCATGTTGTACAGCTTCGATGGCGGAATGTTCATGCGGTTTGCATGGATCTGACATTTGTGGCATCGCCGGACGAAGCCAATACAATCCTCCTCCATGGTTGACCAGTAATAACCCTATCTAAGGATCTTCCGGGCTAGCATCACCCCCGTTCATCTGCGCTCCGCACTCTCCTCCATGGATGGCCTCCGTCAGGCGCTTGGATTCTTCAGCATCAACGCATAACTTATGCATCCCGAGATGACCCCGCTTGTACAGTTTACCCCCGTAAACGATGAATTGAGCAGCCATTCTTCGAATTGCCCTCTTATCTTTGGCATTTGCCCCTGGTGGATACACCTCCTTTTCCAAGAAGTTCCAAATGTCGTAATACCAGGGGTTTTGATCTTGTATTTCATCTATGGCAGCAATCAGCTCATAGGCCGGCACGAATTTTTGTTCAATGATGATCGGACGCATCCGGACTCCAAAAGGGATGTCTATCATAGAAGATAGAGTGCTAATGAATCAACGAACCTGTTGTTCTCCCTTAACAGATGAGCGAAGTTCATTTTTTCAAATCGAGGAATCAGAACATCCAAGGTCTGGTGATAGATTCTTATCTTTTCTTCTTTAACTTTCCAATCTCCTTTAGCTTGAGATACAACAAGGTTTGAGTCCCCGATGACATAAAACCGCTTTGCCCATAGTTCCAGGGTGGCTTCTAGTCCAGCAATACATGCCTCATATTCTGCCTCACTGTTCGACACTTTGAACCGGAGTTTGAATGCTAAGGGTATGCGCGAATTGTCGGGTACTATCAGCAACACCCCTATCCCATACCCGTACTAGTTTGATGCTCCGTCAAAGTACATTGTCCAGGTCTCTTCTTCAACATGCAGAATGGCCTCATCTGGGAACAGATATTCAACTGCTTCATCCCCTTCAACTGGGTGATTG
Organism: Camellia japonica; assembly: GCA_030407325.1. Lineage (NCBI taxonomy): Eukaryota > Viridiplantae > Streptophyta > Magnoliopsida > Ericales > Theaceae > Camellia > Camellia japonica. The sequence continues at coordinate 44,893,709 of JAPPVO010000031.1, read as the reverse complement.
GCTAGGAACTCTGCTACCGTTCTCCCTTTCACTGACTTGCGCGTCATGTACTTCAAATCAAATTCGGAAAGTAGAAGCAACCAACGGGCTAGCCTACCCGTAAGTGTTGGTTTCTTGAAGAGATATTTGATGAGATCTAATCTTGAAACCAGTATTACAGAGTGAGCTAACAGGTAGTGCCTCAACTTCCTGGTAGCCCATACCAAGTCCAAACAAGCCTTCTCCAGCAGAGTGTAGCGGGTCTTGTAATCCAAGATTTTCTTGCTCAGGTAGTAGATAGCCTTATCCACTTTGTCCTCAGACTCCTGCACAAGCATGCAGCCCATTGTCGTTTCGGTCACTGATAGGTATAGAATCAACGGTTTCTCCGGCTCAGGCGGTGACAACACAGGTGGGTTCTGTAGATATTGTTTGATCTGCTCGAAAGCAACTTGGCATCGGCCGTCCCATTGGAACTTCTTTCCTTTCTTCAGGAGACTAAACAGTGGTTCACAAGTCAAGGTTAATTTTGCAGTAAACCGTCTTATGAATTGCACTTTACCCAGAAAGCCTCACACCTCCTTTTCAGTCCTCGATGGTAGCATTTCTAAGATGGCCTTGATTTTAGAAGGATCGACCTCGATACCCCTTTATGTGATCAAGAACCCCATCATTTTTCCTGCTGTAACACCAAATGTACATTTCTGAGGATTCAGCTGCAACCGATACTCTCTGATCCATTGGAAGAATTTCTGCAAGGCGGTGTAGTGGCCCTCTCTTTCCTTGGACTTGACAATCATGTCGTCCACGTACACCTCAATCTCTTTATGGATCATATCGTGCAAAATCGTGGTCGCAGCCCGTTGATACGTAGCCCCAGCGTTCTTTAACCTAAATGGCATCACCCTATAACAATAGGTTCCCCACGAGGTGGTGAAAGTAGTCTTGTCCCTGTCTTCGGGTGCCATCAAAATCTGATTGTAGCCTGAAAACCCATCCATGAATGAGAGCAGCGCATGCCTAGCAGTGAAGTCCACTAATTCGTCGATATGCGACAAAGGAAAGTCGTCCTTCGGACTGGCTTTGTTCAAATCCCTGAAGTCCACACATACCCGAATTTTGCCGTCCTTCTTCGGCACCAGAACTATATTGGCCAACCAAGTTGGATACTCAGACACTAACAGGAACCCTGCATCGATCTACTTGGTGACCTCTTCTTTGATTTTCAGAGCCCAGTCCAGGCAGATCCTTCGGAGTTTCTACTCAACAGGTCAGGCCTCTGGGTCAAGAGGGATTCGGTGCTGTACAATCTCAGGATCGATTCTAGACATGACTTTGTAGGACCACACGAAAACATCTTTAAAATCTTTTAATAAAGTGACTAAGTGCTTGCTCTCCTCCGAAGACAACGTGGACCCGATCTGGACTAGCCGCGGGTCCTTCTCAGTACCAACATTAATTGTGGTGATTTCATCAACCAAAGGTTTTACAAACCTCTCCTGCTCTTGATCAATTAAGCGTTTCAAAACCGGAGAAATTTCTTCCTCGTCATTTTCATCAAAATTTTGATAGTCCTGATTAGTGCAACAAACTAAAGGCACAGAAAAGTACTCAGAAGCCACAACCGTACCATTCTCATTAATAACATCCAGTCCGTCTGATCCTTCGGTTACAACAGACTCAAAGGAAAACAAAAAAGACGACCTGGACAGGACAGTGGCATCCGGGTTATCACCCCCAGGAATACCGGACCCAGACTCAGAAGAGCTGGAATTTTATTCTGACTCCACAGACTCGGTGGAATCAGATTCCGGCTCACTACGTGACTCAAAACTGCTCGATAAAAAGCCCTCCTCGTATTGCCAGACGAGGGAGGATACGATGGATGCATCCAGAATGTTTGAAGATGGGCCCACAGCCGCTTCATTCCCGATCATGGAAACAGATGAGTTATCTCCCAAGCACTCTGGTACGATCTGAGGATTTGAGAGGAGACAAGCCATCGCTACCCCCATTTCTAATTCTGTGCTCTCGGAATCCTCCTCCTTGCGCTGCTCAGCCTCAGCTGGTGGGTCTGTCTACTCTTCGGCAACTTCATCCCCAGATGATTACAAGTCAAAGAAAATCTCAAACCCCGGTAAGCGCTGCCTCTCTGCATTTAGCCATGGCTCCGGAAAGCCGCAGAACAGGAAGTCTTCCCCCTCCCAGACAAAGCGTCCGTTCAGGTTCCCTTGGATAGGTCGGTGCACCAATTCATAATGCCTCTCGGCCTGCTTTGCCCTGGCTCTTCTGGCCATTTCTTTCCCTTTCCTCACCCAATCCTCTTTGGTAGGCAGATAACCTAAGCCAAAGGTATATGGGTTATGCAGTACTTCGGTCGATGCTGCAATGCCCTTCCGGCCACTTCGCCCTAATCCCATCCCGGGGATGTGTTGAAGCTTGTTCATAAGGTAGACAGACTGTGCACTGACGTATAGCCCCTCATCAACAGCTAGTATGTTCTGTACAACCCAGGCCTCAGCTAGGGTGAATCCTGACAGAAATACATCCTCCGCGCCATGCTCAATCTCTAGAACTGGTATAGAAACCTTTGGCAGCGGATGTATCAAAGAATTCCCAAAAACGAACGCCACCCCCTTCCCGTGGGGGTATTTCAACATTTGGTGCAAGGTGGAAGAGACAGCCTTCACATCGTGCAGCCACGGCCATCCAAGGAGTAGATTAAAGGTTGCAGGAACATCCAAGACATGAAACTCAATGTCCTATTGCCCCAGACCAACCTGAGTCTGAATTTGTACGGTCCCCATCACCTCTCAGCTGGTATTGTCATAGGCCCGTATTACCTGGGTTGTAGGCACAAAATCCGCGGGCTTCAACCCGATAGCATATGTTGTCCTCGACGACACACGTTGATTGCAGATCTTGTGTCAACCAAGACCACCGGTATCCACTTCTCTCTACACTCCACGGAGATATAGAGCGGTTTGTTATGATCTGAGCCCTCAGGCGGCAGCTCTTTGTCAGTGAAGGTCAAGGTTGGGGAAGCTCCTCCCGGCAGCCCTACCAACTGCTCAGGAGTTATATCGATTGAAAGCTTGGCCCTATCCATGGCTATAAGGACGGCCTGTCTGTGAACCCTAGAAGCCGTAAGCAGTCCCCAGATGGAGATGTTTGCTTGAATTTTCTTAAACTGATTCAGTACAGCCTCTTCCTCCAGCAGTTTTTCTTTCTGCCTCTCTGCTTCTTTATCTTTTCTGGACGCCTCCGGCTAGTCCAAGTGTGGGGGCTTGAAATACCGCCCACTTCTAGTCATGTGGTCAACCTCCTCAACATACCAAGTGTCATCCGGTTGGTTCCGACCCCAGTCTTCATCGGTGTGGGCCAGACGCAAGTCGTCGTCCTCCCACCACATGCCATCGGCAACCGACAGACAGCTGTCCAGCTCCGTTGCAACTGTTCCTGTGCTCACAGCACATTCCGTCCCCGCAAGCGCCTTGGCCTTCCTAGCCCTCTCAAGATCCTCGATCTTTTCTCGCTCAAGTCGCTTCAATGCAGCCTCTTGTTCGGCGTCTACTGTACATAAACTGCTCGGTTCTCAAGCATAATTCTTCGCACCGATGCTCTTCGGTGATGCTTCCTAATTCTTGGCCATTTCGGCCACTGTAGATCGTCCTGTTTCTGATTGCCCCTGTTCTGGCTGATGCTCCTCAACAACATCTGGCTCATCACTAAGCCATCTTGTAGCCTCTGCTGATCCATCCAGGTCAAACCAGTTGACGCTCACATCCCCTGAGTCCTGTTCGTCAAAGAACTGCAGATTTGCGACATCCTCTTCCAGCCCTGCTAGGTCATCTAACCCCTCACTTGGTCCATCTTCCCAAACCACGCTGATTTTCGCCCCAACTGGCAACTCTACCCTTGGCTTAAACTGATCCGTTGATGTGATAGAACCACTCAGGTTGTATGCAACGCTTGCAGACCCCTCAAACTCTGAATCATCATTTCCATCTTCTGCCAAAGTTAGCCCAATTCTATCTTCGATAGTCACCACCACCGGTTCAGGTTGGGTTTGGGAGGTGCTCAACATGCACAAGTCTGTGCTGTCCAGGATGAACACCTCAGGCTTGGGTAGGTGGGAGGCCGTGATGTATGTACTTGGGTCATATGAAATGGCTGTGGTTTGGATCAAGTTTACGTGTTTGGGTGGTGGAGATTGGTTATGTGGTGGGAGTGGGTTGGTGGTCACATTCGGCTTTTCTGGAGGTGCAATCACCTTATTGTCAATGAGATCCTGAATCTCATGACGAAGTCTGTAGCACTGGTCGGTGTCGTGACCATGCTGTTAGTGAAAGGCACAGTATTTGGTCGGGTTGTGAGTTGGTGGGAGATTATTTGGCAGTGGGCGTGGTTCGAGGGGCTTTAGATGCATTTTTCTGATTAAATACAGGGCCTTGGACAAAGGCATATACAACGGGGTAAAAGTCCTCTGGCCTCAGGGCGGGTATTTGGCTGTTTGTGGGGTGGCACTAGGTGTGCTGGGAAAGGGTGTGGTTGTTGTTGATGTAGTGGTGGTGACCATGCCCACATCGGAAGTTCTGGCAGCTGCAGCATTACTCATGCCTGCATTTGAACTATGGGTAAATGCCCTCTTGGGCTGCTCTCTCTCGTGGTCAATCAGACCCTGTTTCATGGCATCCTCAATCTATACCCCAATCTCGTGTAAATCAGCAAAGGTAGGGAGAGGTAAGACGATCATCTTTTGTATCAGTTTGGGTTGGAGGTTGCGCACAGCCATCCGTTTTTGATCCTTCTCGACCGACCTGGTGGTCATCATAGAAGCTTTGGCTCTCCAACGGGTTACAAAGTTAGAGAAGCCCTCTTTCGGCTCCTGCCTCGTTGTCTCGAGATCACAAGTTGTAATCTCGATCTGGGTATTGTATGAATACTGGGCAACGAAGGCCTCAGCCATCTCCTCCCAACTCCTTTCGACAGAATCTTCCAACTTCGCGTACCTAATGGCCGCAACACCCGATAGGGTCCGACCAAAAAGGGAAAGCTTTTGCAGTCTAGAGAGGCCCATTGGCCTTAGGATATCCGAGAACAGCCGCAGATGTACCATGGGATCTCCAGAACCGTCAAAATGGTCTATATGCGGTATCTTGAACCGGTCTAGCAACGTCACCGTTGAGTTAGTGTATCCATCCTCTATGTCTGGAATGGAATTGACCCCCTAGGCCCGTTTGAACAGCTTCTCAAGCTTACTCATCTTCAGAGCGGTTGGGTCCATCTCAGATTCAAACAGTGTATCTGTTGAGAAGGCCGGTGTCTTTGAAATCTGCGGTAAAACTGGTGGCGGAACTGGCCCTGTTGGGGCGTCCGTATCTTCCTGGACGTTTGCAGTATCCCCGAGTGTTGGAACTCTAGGTGGGGACGGGGATGGATGCGAAGCGGATGCTTCGGCTTGTTGTGGTTGTTGCTGTTGTAGCCTAGATATTAACACTGCTTGTTGAGCCACTACTTCTGCCTGACGCGCGGCAGCCTCTGCCTGGCAGGCAGCATCCCGCTACATGGCTTGCGTAGTCTCTTAGAGCTGATGCATCATGTCCTCCATACTTGCCATAAGGTGCTGATCTGACTGAACAACAGTTATGTCCCTCTCTACAGTGGAAACAGAAACCTCAACCTGACTACTCACTGGTGGGGTGGATAAGGACCTCTGATCTGATAACCACTGTACCGATGCACTGTGCCTAATTGACCTCCGTCTAGTAACCGGGGGTAATGAAAAGAACACTGCTTATCCGTCAACTAGATCCTCAGATCGATGAAGCCTTCTACCTCTAACCCAGAGTGCTTTGGGGGAAACTGCCTGTTCGGAAGCAATTGTGCTAAACTACCTTGCAAAAAGATAAATAAAGCAAAATAAGGAAACAAACAACCAGAAAAACGGACAGCATTTCGGCTTAAATAAACATAACACACAGTTCACATTTGTATGCTGAACACACTATTCTCAACACTGATCATTGTTCCCAAATCACTGCCTCAAATCTAATACCCTCAGGTAAAACTGATTCCCCCAAATACTAGTGCCCACAGGCCTGATACCCAGACTTGCAAACTGATACATGCATTCCTATAGAGACACACTCTAAAAGCACATAGCAAGCAAGTAAGAGCCAAAACACCCCCATAGAGGGGTAGGGTTTCCCTGTCCTAAGTTCATCAGGAACTAGGGTTTCACTACGCACACAGTGGTTTTCAAACAACCTACTATCGGGTAAGCAACCTGTCCTAGTTTGGAATGGTATCTACGAATTTCGATATGCACTAGGTCGAATGGTCAAAAAGGGTGCCTCGGTAACAACTGAGGTTTGTGTTCCCATTGTGGCAGAGCCCGTAACCGATCTGCCTTATGGCACGCTTTTTCAAGCAAGCCTCCAGCAAACCGCTCAGGAATAGCAGACGGCAAACACGGTGTCCTAGGTGCACCAATGCAAATGCAATGCAAAGAGACACATAAGTGTAAACAAAACAACATATCATAAGTTCGAGTCAAGTTCTCTAAATCCCCAGCAGAGTCGCCAGAAACTGTAGACCGCCCGAACTCGCTCCACGCGCCCCCCTTTCGGAGAGGGCACAAATTGGGTTCTAGCTACTACAGTTCGGACTCCTGTCACGGTTTTGAATCTAATCTCACAAAGTGCAATGTAAGACTGATAAATCACCAAAGAGTCCAAATCTAGAAACTGGTTTTGAAAAATCAATTTTTATTAAAAAGCACCAAACATGGACTGCTTTGCCAGATTTCAGAGTCTCCACCTAAATATTTTGTTTTTGGGAAATTTAGGAAACCCTAACTCGTGCCTAAGGCCACGTGTCCGTCATCACCAAAGTTGCCTCGGCTCGGGAACTTGGGTACGAGAGGGAAGGTCCTGAAATGAGCACCCCTGCTAGCCCAATCAAAGATCGGCCTCTACTAACATGATATGTTGTTTTGAAAACACATGTGTTCTTATTTCGGTTTATTAATCTAAAATTACTATGTGATGCGCACAGTATACAAGTATAGACTAAATCACTCAATTTGGAACAAAACATCTCATGTTTGTTTTTCGAAAATGGTTTGAAGTTGCTACTCGCAAGTAGGCTGAGTCGCAGATTTGCCACCCTCAAATGGGCTTAAAACATGATGATTTGCCACTTCAAGTGGGCTTAAAACTCGCATTTTGATGAATTGTTCCAATTCAAGCAATAAAGCCTTCATCCACAGGCATTCAAGCAGTTATAACAGTTAAGCACATAGCCTCATGGCAAGCATGCTAAACATGGCAACACTTACATGCATGCAAGGATGCTACAGCGTAAACACTCACAGTGTACTCCGAGCCAAAAAAGAAGCTAGTTAGTAATCAATGCATGACCCTAGCTATGTCAAGAATGCCTATTGCAACACATGCAAAATGCAACTTAGATAGGCTCGGCTATTCTAAGATGTCATGTGAATGCAACTAGATAACATGTATTCAAATTGGTATTGAAATACAATGCAGTTTGGTATGATGCACCGAGCCCGGTGCATGCAAGACAGATGAATGGATGCACGCATGCAAGCATAAGGTATGCTAATCAAAATATGCCCTAAACTAACCAACGAAAGTTGATAAGTAAAAGGGAGAAAGAAATGGGGTTGGAAGACATGCATCACACACACACACACTTATTACAAAATTTGTGTCATGACCCGAACCCGCCCCGTGGGTTAAGGACATAACCGGCCAGTAATCATGAGATTACCTACGGCCTGAAACCATATCGACTGAAATTTAACAGAGTTAATCGGGGCTAAATGGAAGCAATTTAAAAACTTTGTCCTTAGAGCAGTGCTTACATGGCACGTCAAACAAGTCATACATACAAACATTAATAACTCACAATAGAATTAAAGTATCGAAAGTTCTGTACAGACAGGATCATTCAAAACTATGTCAACCCGTGCAACTATATACAAACATATACAAAACTTCGCCAACATGACAAAATATAACTACATAACAAAAGGGCGAAGATGGGTCTCGTGCGTGAGACACGAGGGCTGACTTTCCAAAACCTGTGTCGATCCACTTAGGCTTTACTGGGGCTGGGTCTAGACCTCCCTTGGCTCGCCTACAAACACATGAATGAGCGTGAGCGAAAGCCCAGTGATTAATATCAAATAAGGGAAATCCATTAAAACATTATACAACAGACGGCCTGGGGCCCAATTCATTCATGTCAACTGGCCCTTGGCCTTTCCAAACTTTCATATCGAACTGGCTCTTAGGCCTGTATATCAAACTGGCTCTTAGGCCCTTATATTAGACTGGCTCTTAGGCCCTCATATCAGACTGGCTCTTAGGCCCTTTAAACTTTCAGATCAAAACTGGCTCATAGGCCTTTCAAATTTTCATATCAAACTTGCACATAGGCCTTTCAAACTTTCATGTCAAACTGGCACCTAGGCCTTTCAAACTTTCATATCAAACTGGCACATAGGCCTTCCAAACTTTCATATCAAACTGGCCCATAGGCCCTCCAAACTTTCATGTCAAGCTGGCACATAGGCCTTTCAAACTTTCATATCAAACTGGCACATAGGCCTTTCAAACTTTCATATCAAATTGTGTCCACCATTCAAATTAATGAACTTTGCAAAACTTATATAGAAGTAGCAATTGGACAATAATACATGTCAGATATTACTCACAGTGATCGGCTTGTGGAGTTGCCCTGGAGCTTGACCCTACATATCATGTAACACATATGGGTCACAATTAGTTCAATTCGTTCTTTAATTCACACATTCCTCTTTAGGCTTTATTCTTATCTCTTTAACTCAATTACAATGCTCAATGCATGCCTAAGAGTGCTTGCAAGTGAAAGAGAACGGAAAACGAAACAAAGAACGAACATACAAAATTTCAGAAAATAGGGTCCCCGCTCGAGCGTGTACTTCCCCGCTCGAGCGGACCCTTGAGGCCTGCAAAAGTACTGGATAGGTGAAATTTATGCTCGAGCATTAATTCTGGAGCTCGAGCGGAAGGCCTCTCAACATGGCTCCCCGCTCGAGCGTGATCTTCCCCGCTCGAGCGGACGCCATGTCTGCAAAAAGTACCGGATGTGTCATTTCTACGCTCGAGCTTAAACTTGGAAGCTCAAGCGGAAGTTCATCAAACATAGCCACCCGCTCGAGTGTGAACTTCCCCGCTCGAGCGGACATCAAGGTTTGCAGAAAATACTGGGAGCACGAAATTCACGCTCGAGCGGCGGTTTCCCCGCTCAAGCGGGCATCAAACTTTCTGGAAATTCCAGAACTGTTCTTGGAGTTCAAATTCGATGTTCAAAGGTCTCAATTCATGATTTTTGGCTCAAACTTCATATATTTATGTACTAACATGGTACAAACACCAAATTACATCACAATGGAGCTCAATTTCACAATATGATCACATGCATGGCTCAAATTATACCAAACTCATTTTCATCATAACATATTCATGTACTCAAAGCTCCTACCCTCATAAATTGTACATGCATGTGACACACAACCCCCATTCTCATTTCTTATGATAAAATGATGGTCAAAACATGGATTTCAACTAAAGACTTACATGGATCATACATTGGGTGCTCAAACATGCAAATTCAAGGTAATCACATACATGCATGCATATATGTTCTTCCATTTCAACAAAACAAATTCAAAACATGCTCTTGACCATTAATTAACTTTGAACACACAAGATCACACCTTAAGCTCATGAATTCAAGAATCATTCCTTACCTAGAGCTCAATTCTTCCAATTTATAGTCAAATTTAGAGTTGGACTTCAAATTTTCAAGCCTTCAAGATCAAACTTTGATTCTCCTACACTCTCTCTCTCTCTCTAGTTCGGTTCTCCCTTCTTAGAGTTGAAAACCAGCCCAAAATGATATAAAAGAGGAGAATCAAATATAATAAGGCCCCCATAAATTCCCACTCAACACATTATTTTATCATAAAGCATTTGGGCACTTAATTCATTAATTTAATCAATTTAATCTAGCCCGAATCAATTTTCAATTAAATTCGTAGGTTCTAAAAATTACGCTAATCATAATGGCGCAATCAGTTTCGGGTTCTGTGGCCGATAAGGCCTTCAATCCAATTTCCAAAGCAAATATTCCTACGGTGAACAGATAGAAATTCAAAACCACATATTAACACATAACGGCACACAAAATCACATTAGACACATAATCATACTCATATTAAGGACCAATTAACAAATTACGGAACAAGGGTATCACAATTTGCCCTCTTGACGGAGGGTCCGAATAGATCAACTAATCAGCTATGCTAAGCTAATTAATTACAAACCAACTAATTAATCAAATTAATTAAGTTACAAAACCAACTAAGTATGAAAAGCATCAAAATTAGGCTGCCACAGCTCCGCCTTGAACAATGAAGGATGCATGCTCGGTCGCGTCCTCCTGGAAATCCACTACCGTACCTCAAGATGCCTCTGTTTGCACACTTATGTACTTATGAAAATTCTGACCCACCTTGGGAACATGCTGAGGGATGGTCGGCTAAAAGGGATGGCCATCGGCCAAAGTTGATATCCATCGGCCAAAATTGATAGCCGATCGGCAGATTTGATGGTCGGTCGGCCACTGCTTCCTGTAATTTCTTCCTTTTGCTGCAACAGAGCACAAATAGAGGCATGGCAGTGTATTTGCAAGGAATGTGTGCACAACCACCCTCCCTATCATTTTCAAGCTCAAGGGAGTGCGGCACTCGACTCTCGGGCCACCAACCGAGCATCGCAATGCACGATGACCGACAAGCCCAGTTTGCACAAGTTAATGTAAATGAATGCACACAAAACACATAAGGGCCTCCACCTCTATCATGCTTGATCAAGAGGGTCGGCGACCGAGAAATGAGGCGCGTTTCATCACTTCAAATATGAAATGCCCCTCATTTCTCGTATTTGGATTAACAACCGATCCAAACACAACGCAATGCAACACAACATGCAAACAACAATGCTAATCTATCAATGTTAATATGGCACGCACAAAGTTCTAACATATAAACAATGCATGCATGGAAAACTTAGAAGCTAAGGCCTCAAGGCAAGTGAAGTGCATCACACATGAGGCATACACTACAATGCTCAAATGGTCAAACCACATATGGACAGACCTAAGATGCTCCAAAACAATGGCCAATTCACACCAAAACTTAGGCACAAAAAGGCAAAGAACACATGCTCATGCAACGACTCATCAACAAGGCATAAGGGTGCAACTCTCAAGAGCACCTAAAGAGAGAAAAATATGGAAGTGTGGCAACACTAAATGCTCTGAAATAACATGCCAAATGATGCCAAAACATGCAAATATGACAAATAAGGCATGCTAGTAGGCTCAAAGCTTAAGGCTAGCAAAGGCACTCGTACCATGGCCATATCAAACAAGCCCCAAAGGGCCAAGATGACCGAAACAGTCCCAAGACATGTCAAAACAGTACCAAAACATGCATGGAATAGAGCTAACACATGCTAGAATGGAAGGCACAAAACATGACGCATACAAGGCCAATGAGTGGGATTACACTACAAGTGTAAGAAGCAAATGAAGGATGCTCTAACCAACCAAAAAAAGAGTTGTATCATGGCGAAATAAGACCCAAAGCACACTGATATGGTAGTCCAAAAGCTTAGGCAAGATGGCATACATATTGGCTCATGTTTAAGGCATAAAGCATAACTTTCCAAAAGCATTGAAAGAGTGACACATGTGAATGTATGACAATGAAACATGCTCTGCAATCATATATCAAATGATGCTAGATCATGCAAATAGCCCAAGCAATGTATGCTAGTGGACACAAAACACAAAGCTAATGAGCAAGATTGAACTATGGCCATACAAACCAAGGTCCAAATGATTAAGACCACCCAAAATCGAGCTAAGGCATGGCAAAACATGAGTAAAAGCTTGCTGGAGTGGAGCCAAAAACATGCTAGAATGATGGTCCAAAGCATGATGCATGTTAAGGCTATAAGGAGGATTGCACTACAAGGGTATAAAGCATGCAAGAGGCAATCAAACCAAGCCAAAACAGAGTTAAGACATGCTAAAATAACACCAAAAGCATGCTGAGATAGTACCAAAACATTCTAGAAAGACATGCTACTTTGATGAGCCATCAACACAAGCAAACAAAGGAAGAGGAGACGGGACAACCCCCACCCATTTGGGGTCTCAAAACACACTTTCTACCACTAAAAATCCATTGGATTTCAGTGGCTAAAAGGCCAAGAGAAGGTGATCTCGAAGGCCTAAAAGGATGGCACAAAACAAGGCCAAACAAGGCACAAAAGGGGGTAGACCACCCCCAACACCAAAGGTGCATCAAACAAACACTTTAAGCACTTGAAAAGAGAACTTTTTATAGTTGAAAGCTAAGCCAAAAGAAGCATGCAAATATGGCTAAGTAAGCAACTACAACAAAACTTTAAAGAGGCTAGAAACTCACCCTTGAAGAACAACTTTAGAACAACAACTTCAGAGGCAAAAACTAAGCTTAAGCCACTCAAATGCAACCTCCAAGAACCTCAGCCCAATAGTGAAGGTGTTTCACTAGGTGCTTTAGTGCAAAAGTGTGAAGAAAAATCACTTTAAGGCACAAACAAGTTCAAATATATATAGAGAGAGGGAGAAATATAGAGAGAGAGATATATATCTTGTCTCTAATGCAAATTTTAGAACCTCTGGAAAGGGAGAAGGACCCCCCTTCTTATAAAAATCCAAGTCCCAAGCTTGTTGAACAAGCTAGGAGCTTCTTAAAATCCCTCCATACACGTGTATAGAGGATGAGTTCTGTGCTCACCAGCTGGCACAACTGGCAATAAAACATCTGCAAAAGCAAATAAAAAGGTCTCAGCCAAAAGGTATGGCCGACCGGCCACTAAAGGTGCCGACCGACCATCAAAGGTGCCGACCGGCCACCACTTATGGCCGATGGAAAGAGGACATGGCCGATGGGCATGAAGCCTGGCCGATGGGTTGGAGGGCTGGCCAAAAAGCCACCCCCTTCCCACAGAAACAAAACCACAAGCTCTTGTTCCACAACCAAGCCTAAAACAGACAAGTTGAGAGGCTCCAAGGCAAGGCGCGCAGCCGAGACCTTCAGAAACTCAAAACGAACATGAGCATGGATGATCATCGAGTGTTCAAACGATGACGTCCAAGCCATGAGGACGATCAAAAATGGGGTGTCTACAGCGATCCTGAGCAGTTTTTGGTTCTTCAATTCCTTGGGGTGCATGAAATGCGACCCCGAGCGATTTTTGTTTCTCAATTTCTCAAGATGCGTGAAACGCAACCCTGAGTGGTGTTTTCTTTCCTCGTCTCTTGTCTTGGCGTGGTTAGAGTGTGTTTTTGTCTTTTTACATAAATCTTGTGTTGGTTTTAAGCTTGAAGTTGCTCATTCATTTGTTATTATCTTGTTATCTTGCTTATCGCATTTGTTATTGTTTATTGCATCATCTTACATGAGCATGAGTTTTCAAAATAGCCGGCTTGGCGAAATGTCTGAGTCCTACTTTCAAAGTTGCATTATGCATGTCATTTGCATTTTTGGCCCAGAACTAAGCTAGTTTGATTCCTTGCAAAGGGATACATATGCAGCCTGTGGGCGCAACCATTTCTTTCTGTCTGGATTGTTTATCTAAGTCTTATGGCCTTGTCAAAATGGGTCATCTTTGGACTTTGACATTCACTCACGTCATTTCATGACTCCAAGTTTTGTCAAAGAGGGGCAACTGTAGACACCCCATTTTTTACGGCCCTTACGACTTGGATGTCATCGCATGCACACCCGATGATGAGTCTATATGCTCGTCAAGTGCTCGAAGTCCTCAGCGGAATGCCACAACTTTGAGCCCTTCAAACCCTGCACCCCTGTTGCCTCATTCTAGGACCAGACCTTGGTTCTTCAAGCCTGCAACCCTTGGTGGCCTGCCGGCTACCTTTTTGGGCTACCAGCCATCACTCTTGGTTGTCGGCCACTAATGTGGCCTGCTGGCCACCAATGTCTTTTGCAGATATTTTGTGACAGCTGTGCCAGCTATTTGCACAGATGCTTGCATCTGCTTCCACGTGTAGGGCTAGATGTTCTTAAAGGGAATTCGTGTTTCTATACATAGAGGGCCTCTTTTTCATGTTTTGGGGTTAGAAAAATTTTAGAGCAAAATTTTTCCTCTCTCTACAATTCTCTCTCTCTCTTCCAAATTTCTACACTTTAGCCTACATATCCTTAACCTTTGCCTATACACTCTTAACCAAACCTTCTCATCTTTGAGTTGATGTACTTTTGAGCTTGGTTTGAGCTCTTGAAAGGTGTGTTGTCTTGATTTGTTGCCTAGAATTGGTCTTCTCTTCAAGAGGTATAAGGCTTTGCTCGTTGCTTTGTTTTATTTGCTTTTATTCTTGCTGTTTTCCAACTATTTTATGGCTATAAAAACTCTATATTTTTGGGCTGAAACTTGGGTTTTAAGGCCATTAAAGGTTGAGGGGTGGTTCACCCTTCTTTACACCTTGTTTTGGAGGCTTTTATCCTTGTGTTTCCCATCCTTTTACTATCTGTTTTTGAGCTTTTAAACACTATTTTTTAGAGTTATTTCAGTGGCCAAAATCATGTTTTGAAGTCCAAAATTGGAGGGATTAGCCTCCTCTCCTTGTGTCTTACTTACTAGACTAGCTTGTGCTATGTTTTAGCATATTAATCTAGCTATTTTTGTCATAATTCCAGCATATTTTAGGACTTATTTTAGACTGTTTGAGCACTATTTTTGGTTGATAATTGCATTTGAGCTTTTTTTTTTTTTTTTTGCATGCTTGTGATGTAATTGTCCTCGTGAGTTTGGTGTTCTAGGCCTTAGACAACATTTTATTTGAGTTGATTGCATTTATTTATAGCTTTCCATACTTGTGATCACTCTTAATCACCTCTGCAGCCTCCTCCTTTTCTTGGCGTTTATTTTTCTTTGAAAGTGGTTCAAAATACTTGATTGTTTAAGCATGAGCTTGAAGTGTCATGCTTAATGGTTTAATCCCTTTGGGGGTTCATTACCAATGGTATGATGTCTCTTTTATGCCTAAAACAACACTTGGTATGAGCTTTCTTTCCATTAGAGGACTTAAACTCACCATTGGACTCAATGAATTAAAGGATGATTGGTAATTTAAAATGGGGTAATTAAAAATGGGACTAAAAAGGTGCAAGATAATAAAAAGTGTTGTGTTCAATCGGACGTTAATTGAACACATGAAAACTTGGGCCATTTTATACTTACTAGTGATGAAATGATTCAAGTCTTCAAGGTCATCACTTCCCTTGATCTTTCATGATAGGGAGGTGGTTTTTGCGTCTTGTTTTGTTGCATTTATTGAACTTGCACACTTGGTTTCATAAGCCATCATGCAATGAAATTACATCCATTGATGGTTTGTGAACTAAGTTTACTACTCCTTTGATTTGTTCATGATAAGGAGCAGTGAGTTGTGCAGACAACCCTTGAAAATACCCTGTGCATGCTCTTTTTGTTCTTTGTTGCAGCAAGTGGAACCCTGCAGCAATGGCCGGCAGGCCATCACTGGTAGTCGGCCGACCATCATCAGTGGATGGCTGGCCCTTTGCTAGCCACCAATGAAAATTCAGCAGTGTGTTTTTTGAGTAGAGCAGAGCCATTCTGGAAGTGGACAAAAGTGTAAGTGTTCTATTGTGTAACAGAGGCCTTCTGGAAGCAAAACAATGGCGTTTTGGGTGGAAACCGAGCACGTGCATGAGCATTCCTCACATACTGAGCATGTTTAAGCTTAAATATTTAGTTTAGATATGTGTTGTATTTCATTAGTTGTAGCTAGTTAATTTTGTAAAGTGTTGTAGTTAATTAGTTAGTTAACTAGTTGTTTGATTCCGTCTTGTAATTAATTAGTTCATTTGTTGATGTAATAATTAGTTAAGTAGGTTAGCTAATTTAATTTGTGTTATAACAATTAGCTTAGCTTTAATTAGTTAGCTAGTTGGCTAGTTTATTTATTCGGACTCTCCTTCGTGAGTGTGTAATGTAATAATGTGTATGTTTTCCAACCTCACATCTTTCTCCCTTTTATTTACTAGCTTATGATGGTTAGTTTAGGGACATCATGTTTTGTTTAGCATACTTCATGTTTGCATCCACTTGTTTTGCATACACCGAGGCTCAGTTCATCATTCTACTTGCATTGTCGTTTCAATACTTCTTTGTATATATGCTTAGACTGCATGCTATTTAATTCATTCATATGTCATATTAGTAGTCGAGCCTATTAGTTGCATATCGCATGTGTTGCATTAGTCATATCGCATAGTTAGGAATCATGCATTTTTCTAACTCTTTTCTTTTTGGCTTGGAGTACTAGGTGAGCCTTTACTCGCTTTAGCATATCGCATGCGTGTGATTGTTACCATATTTAGCATGCTTGCCATGAGGTTAAGTGCTTAAGTGTTAAACTATTTGGATGCCTATGGATGAAGGCTTATTGCTTGAATTGGAATAATTTGAGTAATGTTTATATGCGATCACTTTTTTCAAGTGGTACATATTCGAAACAAATTTCAAAAACAAACATGAATCGAAATTTTCCAATTCTTGCAAGTTAGTCTATACTTGTGTGTGTGCGCATCACGTAGTAATGCTAGCCTAATAAATCGGAACAAGAGCATATCATGTACATAAGATTCATATCTTGATTAGTAGATGCCGATCTTTGATCAGGTGAGCGGGAGTGCTCAATTCATGACCTTCACCTCTCGTACCTAAGTTCCCGAGCTGAGGCAATCTTGGTGATGACGGACACGTGGCCTTTGGCATGAGTCACGAGTTTCCTAGATTTCCCAAAAATATTTAGGTGGTAACTCTGTATCTAGCAAAGTAATCCATTTTTGGCATTTTTTATTCAAAATCAATTTTTCAAAAGATTTGCTGGATTGGGACTCTTTGGTGATTATCTATTTCACATTGCACTCATGGAATCAGATTCAAAATAGCGGGAGTCCAATATCGGGTGCGTTCTATTTGAGTGCGGCCGAGCTTCCTTTGTAGGATTAGTTGGGGCTACGGTGGTGACGAGAAATAACTATAGTGGACATGTCTCTTGGACTTCTTGTGTTTTCTTGAGTTTAGGGTTAAAATTAGTTTAGTTATTTATTTATTTATTTTTTACCCTAGTATTTTGACAATTTGGCATAGTGGGCTATTTTTCAACTTTACATTTTTTAAGTTGTTTGACTAGTTGTTGCTACTTTAATGTTGGAGGTATTTGATAGTTATGAAATTATGGTGGATGGTTTGGTTGGCGTTTTGTTAGTTTTTTTTTTTTTTTTTAATCCCTTGTAATCTTTTTAGCATGGAAATTTACTTAAACTTTATGGAGACGAGAGCATTTAGATTTTGTTTCACCTCTAGGATTTGGATGATGGAATATTGACTGAGTATTTAATTGTCCAAATTTGGGGTGTAACAGTTTGGTATCAAAGCTCTAGGTCAGCCTAGACTTATGAGAGTTTAGGTGATCCTCAGATTGTAGAAACATGGGTTAGCTGGTTTAGTTTGGTGGTTGAATTTATTCTAAATATTTATGAATGAATTCTTTTTGTGTGTTTAACTTGAAAGTGATGGCTGGAAGTTATCTTTAGTCTTTTTCAAAAGCCCATTAGAGTACTTTTTGATACTGGTACCTCTCATTCTTTCATATCTAGACAGTTTGTAGAAAGAGAACATCTTGTAACTACCTCATTGTCTAGACCTATTCGTGTTAAGACCCCTTTGGGAGGGGTAGTTACTCTCTATGAGATGTGTAAAGATTTTGAGATTGATTTTGCGGGCAGAGTCTTGTATGTGGACCTAATTGTGTTAGGGTTTGAGGGATTTGTAATTATTTTGGGTATGGATTGGCTGCAAAAATACTTTGTGACTCTAGATTGTGTTAGAAGGACTATAAATATAGATATTCCCGGTATGCCACAGCTTACCCACACTTCTAGCGATGGAGAAGAGTAGGTGATGACGAGTTTTCTATTCTCGGTAGAAATCCCTAAATAGGATATTAGTGGGGTAGAAGTGGTACGTGAGTTTGAGGATGTATTTCAGGAGATACCTGGACCTCCACCTTGACGGGTAGTAGAATTTCGCATTGACTTAGTGCCAGGAACTGCACCGATTTCTAAGGCGGCATACAGAATGGCGCCTAAGGAGCTTGTGGAGATGAAGAACCAGCTGGAAGAGATGCTTCAGAAGGGGTTCATTCGTTCAAGTAACCCCCCATGGGGAGCACTCGCGACTTTTGTCTCCAAGAAAGATGGCACTCTCCGCATGTGCATAGATTATAGAGAGCTGAACAAGGTGACTAACAAGAACAAGTATCCGCTATCTAGAATTGATGACTTGTTTGATTAGTTGGAGGGAGCAGCTGTGTTCTCTCAGTTTGATCTCAGAACAGGTTACCATTAGATGGGTCTGTCAGAGGAAAGTATACCGCTTACTGCTTTTCAGACTCAGTATAGGTTGTACGAATTTCCGGTAATGCCTTTTGGTATAACCAATGCTCCTGCCTATTTCATGGACTTGATGAACAAAATTTTTCAACCGTATCTAGATAAGTTTGTGATTATCTTCATAGATGATATCCTGGTGTATTCTAAACATGAGGAAGAACATAGAGAACACTTGAAAATTGTGTTGCAAACTTTGAGGGAGCAACAGTTATACGCTAAGTACAATAAGTGTCACTTTTAGGAGAAATAAGTTCGGTTTTTGGGCCATGTTGTGTCCAATTAGGGGATAGCGGTAGATCTTGAGAAAGTTGTTGCGGTCAAAGAATGAAAGTAGCCCATGAATCCTTCAGAGGTGAGGAGTTTTTTTGGACTAACCGATTATTACAGGAGATTTATAGAGAAGTTTTCTGCTATTGCAGCACCCATGACCAAGTTGACCCATAAGAATGTAAAGTTCTTATGGACAGATAATTGTGAGAAAGCTTTCCAAGAGTTAAAGAAGCAGTTGACTACAGCTCCAGTGTTAACTATACCAGTACAAGGGGAAAAGTTAGTAGTGTTTACTGATGAGAGTGGAACTGGTTTGGGATGTGTGCTGATGCAGCATCAGAAGGTTGTATCTTATGCTTCTCGACAGTTAAAACCTCATGAGAGACAATACCCTACTCATGACTTAGAGTTGGCAGCAATTGTTTTTGCATTGAAAGTGTGGCGACACTACTTGTTTGGGGAGCGCTTTGAGTTATATATAGATCACAAGAGCCTCAAATATCTTTTTTCTTAGAAAGAGTTGAACATGAGGCAACAAAGGTGAGTTGAATTCAGTAGTTATGATTTCAAGATCCTTTACCACTCGAGAAAAGGAAATATGATCGCAGATGCACTTAGTCGACAACATGGGATTATAACTTCTTTGATGATTCGGGAATGGAAGTCCTTGGAGTTAATTTCGATGCATGATGTTCAACCAATAGAGAGTGTTTAGAGGGCATATATTGGTAGTTTGACCGTGCAACCGATGTTACTGGGTAAAGTTCATTAGATGCAGTATTTCGATGGGATCCTCGCCAGCAAGCTCAATGACCTTGTAGTGGATTTGATCGATGATTGTCCTACTGATTGGTCTATGGACTCAAATGGGGAATTGCAATTCAGGGGCAGGTTGTGTGTACCTAACATTGTTGAATTGAGAAAAGAAATTATGGATGATGCCTATAGGTCCCGATATGCCACTAACCCTATTGGGACTAAGATGTATCATGACCTGAAAAGGACATTTTGGTGGGAAGGTATAAAGAAGGACGTAGGAGAGTATGTTTCTCAATGTTATGTGTGCCAACAGGTTAAGGCAAAACACCAACAACCGTTTGAACTTTTGCAGCCTCTCGAGATCTCTACTTTGAAATGGGAGTACATCTCTATGGATTTTGTGGATGGATTGCCACAGTCTAAGCGAGGCAATGAATCTATTTGGGTGATAGTGGATTGACTCACCAAGTCTGCTCATTTTATTCCTATCAATGTTCACCGAACTACGGATAAACTGGCTAGGCTGTATATTCGAGAGATGGTGCTACTTCATGGTGCACCGGTTTCTATAGTTTCAGATCGTGATCCGTTGTTTGTGGCAGAGTTTTGGGAGAGTTTTCAGAATGCTTTGGGGGCTAGGTTAGACCTGAGCATGGCTTACCATCCTCAGATAGATGGGCAAACTGAACCGGTAAATCAGATCTTGGAAGATATGTTGAGAGCTTATGTCCTCGATCTTGGTGGTAGTTGGGAAGAACACTTGCCATTGGTGGAGTTTGCTTATAATAATAGTTATCACTCAAGTATCGGGATGGCACCCTTTAAGGCTTTGTATGGGTGGCCATGTCGATCACCTGGTTATTGGATGGAGATAGGAGATGCGCCGTTGTTAGGGCCAGAGTTAGTGAAAGATACCACAGAGAAGGTGAACATTATTCGAGAACGTATTAAGACTGCATAGAGTCATAAGAAGAGTTGCACTAATAGAAAATGTAAGGGGGTTGAGTTGAATGTTGGAGATGTTGTGTTTTTGAAGGTCACGCCGATGAAAGGTATCATGCGTTTCAGAAAGAAGGGAAAGTTGGCACCTAGATTTGTGGGACCATACTAGATCACTGAGAAGATTCGTAATGTGGCTTACAAATTAGCCCTACCACCTACTTTAGCTATGATTCACAATGTGTTCCATGTATCTTTATTGCGAAAGTGTGTGCAAGACCCTTCCAAGTAGTATAACCAGAAGTGTTAGAGATTAGTGACGATCTAACGTATATGGTGCGACTGGTTACTATTTTAGACCGGGATGTAAAGCAGTTGCGGCGCAAGAAAGTGAACTTGATGAAAATGCAATGGAGCGAAGATGATAACGATATCACTTGGGAATTAGAAGAGAAAGTTCCGCATATGTATCCGGAGCTTTTTGCTTAGTACTCTCTCCTATCGAATCTCGGGACGAGATTCTTTTGAGGTGTGTATATTGTAGCAACCCTGATTTTTCGTAAGTCGTTATTATTATTACTTTATATTATTTTTGGCTTTATTAATTGGGTGGATATATAAGAATTTGATGTGGTGTTTAATTAATTTAATGTGATAGTTAATTATATATCAGTAATTCGAATATTTATATATTTACATATTTGATATATAAAAAAGGTGTTTTATATACTGATAAAATATATATCATATTTATTTATGTTATATTTATGTTGTATTTGTATTATATAATATAATAGCTATTAGGTTATATAATAAGTGATTAGGTTATAATCTAAAGAAAAGAAAAAAAGAGCCTCGAGAAAAGAGAGAGAGCAGCATAAGGCGAGAGAGAGAGAGAGAGAGAGAGAGAGTTTAATCAGCAAAGAAAAGAAAAACCGAGAGGGAGAGAAAGAGAAAAGAGAGATGGCGGGGAAGAAGAGAAAATGAGAAAAGATAAGAGTTAGGGTTTTGTTTTGGTGGCTCCATTAATTCTTGAAATATTTCTTTGATCTTCAAAAAATAATTGTGAGTACAAAACCTACTTCCCTTGATTTATGTTTAATTCGTTGTTTTTATTTATTTATTTATTTTATTTGATGTTGGTTTGATTTTGTATTTGTATGTAGATGATGGATTGATTTTAATTATTTTGATTAGTTGTGCATGCAAGGTTTAGAATTTTTATTTGTATTTATTTTATAGTTGTAATCACACTCATGGATATATGAAATTAAAATAAACTTAAAACCCATACATAAATTTCTTACACTCCATGACTCTATGGATTGTTATTTTATTTGAGTGTTGGTGAGAAAGAGTGTATAAAAAAAAGGTGAGGATTATGAGATTTATTGGAATGCCTTACGCTTGGCATTGTTATGTTTGTCCTCATGAGTAGTTGAGAGATTATGTATATATATATTGTTACCTCGTTCTCATGAGTAGACAAGTGCTTTGATTTACACGCGTACGTATATGCTAACCATCCGGAGAGTATGGGTCAAACTCGGGACGAAATTCCCATGCAAGTTTGGCTTCAGAGCAGTGTTAGGTATAAGGGAGGCACATGGGATATATGTGTAGGCCGGAAGTGAAGGGCCGAAGTGGTGGAGTTAAGGTACAAAGAATTAAATATGAATTTATTGGTATAGTTTGAATTGTATTGATTTGTACATCTTGAAATATAGTAAACGACCTTGTTAAATTACGAAATTTGGGCTGAGGCATGTATACATAATTCTAGACAACTTTTGTGTTTTAACTTTTTACTAAAAAGATCGATTGGAACTAGTAATCGGATTATCTTGGTTACAACAGTGTTTGTTCATTTTAGCAATGGAGATTTTAGATGCTGCTTTAACCCATGAAACAAGCTCATTTTTATTGGTTTCGTGAAAAATGAAGTAAAACATTATTCTGAACATTTTTCGTGTTTTGAACTTTTCCGAAAAAAATCATCTTAGGATAGTTTCATTTCGTTTTTAGCTTTAGATTTTTAGTTGAATTCCATTTAGGTTCTTCTATCAAGTTTTTCTCTCAACCTGCTCAATTTCTACTAAATTCGTTTGTAATGGATTTTAGGAAATTTGATTCCGTATGACTTTTGTTCATTGAATTTTGGTCAATTCAAATTATTTAAGCATGAAACAATGCATTTGTTTATACTTCTTCAACGAGTCACTTATGATTAAATTATACTAACTTTTTTTTTTTGCAGAATGGTGGGTCTTACTAATTTTTTTAATGCAGGGCTGACCTACCATATTTTTATGTTTATTTTTTTTATTTTATACTCAATTTATATAGTTGTGTATGAGTAAGAAACTAAACATCACCGTATCTCAGGAAACTACCCCTTCGTCTTGGTGTAGGTGGAACTACTGTCTTATCCTGTAACAAGAATTAAATGTTTTTTTTTTTTTTGTGACTAGTGGACACGCGTGTGTCAAATATTTGTACTCATACCAGTATACTTGTATACTGACCCGTTTTGTCTCTTGGCATCTCGAGTGCGTTCTATTTCAGCGCAGCCGAGCTTCCTTTGCAAGATTAGTTGAGGCTACGGTGGTGACGAGAAATAACTGTAGTTATTGGACATGTCTCTTGGACTTCTTGTATTTTCTTGAATTTAGGGTTGAAATTAGTTTAGTTATTTATTTATTTATTTTTGACCCTAGTATTTTGAAAATTTGGCATTGTGGGTTATTTTTTAACTTTACATTATTTAAGTTTTTTGACTAGTTGTTGCTACTTTAATGTTGGAGGTATTTGATAGTCATGAAATTGTGATGGATGGTTTGGTTGGCATTTTGTTAGTTTTATTTTTATTTTTTTATTTTTTTTATCCCTTCTAATCTTTTGAGCATGAAAATTTACTTAAACTTTATGGAGACGAGAACATTTAGATTTTGTTTCACCTCTAGGATTTGGATGATGGAATATTGACTGAATATTTAATTGTCCAAATTTTGGGGTGTGACACATTCAATCGATAAAAAGTATTATTTCAGAAAACAACATAATTTATCAATCAGAAAATAAATACAATTGAACATATTCTTTACAACAGTATTACTCACAGTGGGCTTCTCGATACACGTTACTAATGGTTCAACGTCCGACCTAAACAAATAAAATCAAGCATAACACAATTACAATCACATTCTTATAATACTACTCAATTCGATTGTTTGATCTCTATTCGTTTTCTCTTGTCCGGTTCTCATTCTATTCTTCATTTTGTTTCTTGTCTTTAAAATGCACATGAATGTATTGCATATGGAAAAACATTTTGAAACGATGCAAATGGACGCCCAAAAGGTGGAAAAGAGGAGTGGAAACAAAACCGGGACCAACCTAAGATCCGCATGTGTGGAACCTTCCCCATACGTGCCTCTCGTACATGCAATTTAAGCAAAATGCTCACTCACCACTGCCCTGTTTTCCGTACGTGCGGGCTCCAAGCCACACGTGCGGTGCTGTTCCAAAAACAGTCCGAAATATGCTTCAGTTTTGGCGCTAAATTTGGCAACCTTAAACTCCATTTCCAAGCAATTCAAGCCCCAAAAACATTCAAAAACACATTAAACTAAACATATCAAGCTTTAAACAAAATTCATGACTTCAAATTGAGGCTCAAATCCATGCGAAAAGTTCAAACTCTTGAAGTTACAAACAAAAGCATAATCTATGCAAACATTAGCTCCAAACTTTGAATTCTTGGAGTTTCCTCCTTAACTTTCAAAACTCATGCAGGAAATTAAATGTAGGAAGAAGGCTTTATGGAATTATGCCATGCATGTAGAATTTGGGAGTTAATTCACTCATTCCTCTCATATGAAACCATGCATGTAGAAAGTCTCTCATTACATGAACCCACTTCACTTATGCTTATATTTTCTTGTCTAATCTTAAATTCTTTAATTTATGAGCATAATTCTTCAAATACATGAAATTAGGGAGGAGAATTCTTACCTAAAGTGAGTGAATTGTGAAAAATAAAGTGTAGTTGCAAAGGTTCTTCAAGCTTCTCTTTCCTTTCTTTTTCCTCTCTTCTTTCTCTATGTTGAGTTCTTACTCTCAAGTCTATCCCTCTCTCTCTCTCTCTCTCTCTCTACGTGTAGTACACCAAGGCCACCAACTCTCTCTTATTTCCCCTTTTCTTTCTATTGTTGATTTTATTCTCTTGTTTATTATATTCTCTAATCCAACTTATCCTAGCATTGAACTAACTTAATACAACTTAGACTTAATAAATCATATTCAAGCAAATTAATTTATTTCTTATCATGTTATGATCTTAAACTAAATTTAAATAAATTAATGTGAATTAGGCTCTAACTCCTATCCTATTATTTAATTTCACCTTGTCAAAATTAACGAATCAAACAGGTTTAAATTTTCACTCTAATGTATCTGTCCACAATAACACAATACAAATAAGTACATGGCAATAGCACTTCATAACATATAATAAGATAATTAACAATAAGCATTTAATTAATATAATTAATTTGCTCAATTAAGGAGGTTGTTTCCACATATCTATAACCATCAAGTAGCTTATCTTTATTTTAATTCTCATAAGGTTGCAAAGTTAAAACCTAGAGTTCTATGGCGCATTATTGTATGTTGTCTTGTAAATGCTTAGGGTTATGTGGCACATTATTGTATGCTGTCATATAAACTCTTCGGGTCATGTGCTTATAGGTGAGCAGCCTTGTGGGAGTATAACTAAGTTACATAAAGTTTTCTTAGTAAAGGTGACGTAAATAGAGTTCTGGAACTCTATAAAATAGAAATTTCCAATATCCTAGGGACAATTAGACCGACGTGCTTACTACTAGATTACTCTATTAGAGAAAAATACTCTGCATTCTTAGTTGCGTGGTAACGAATGTGAAAATTTTTCACGTCATCACTAGGTGATTGAGAGGGAAGCATTCATGATTGCTCCGCAAGATGATAAGGAGCCTAGGATAATGCCAAAGGCTCTCTAGTTTCCTGTTTTTAGAAAGTAGATTAATGTTGCACATTTTAAGACAAAGTCTTTGAGGATTAACCATTTCTAGGATTTGGTTGACTTTCCGCTATGACGCGAAATTGTTCTTAAGTTATGCGTGATTTGGATAATCATTTTTTGAGGCGTAAGGCTTGCTAGATACTAAAAAGTCGCACCATTGAGGAAGGTGTAGACCATGAGAAGACTTCCTTCTACAGAGTGAAGTTACTTCGACTTAGGCTACGATTGACATGAGTTCGGAACTTTACTTTGTGGACATTGTGACCCAACTTCTCGTTGGAGAATTGGATAAGTAGATCCATAGGGATTTACCTTTTGCTTTTATAGCGAAAAGTTAGGCGCACAAAAATATTGCTAGTCTGCTCACAAATCAGAAATGATGGCTATTCTGTGCATAGATCAAAAAAAGCAGCTAAGATTTAAGTTGTGTCAGAATAGATCTGAATGGGTGACTAGCTTTTTGAAACCCAGATTTAAGGGTGTCGACCCTTGTAGATTGGGTATTGATTTACAGGTGTTCCAGGTGTCAACCCTTTCGTAATTGGGTGTCGACCTTTGTGCTAGAAGTCTGAACTTTGTATACTGAAATTTAGTGTCGACCCATGTCATTCTTGGTATCGACCCTTGCTGCTGGATTGTCTGAGCCTTGTATACTGAAATTCAGTGTTGACCATTGTCATTCTTGGTGTCAACCCTTGGTACACTAAAATTTGGGGTCGACCCTTAGTTGCTGCAACACTTAAGCATTGTGTACTTCATTCTGGTGTCGACCCTTGCTGTCTTGGTGTCGACCCTTGGACCTATTTAAAGCACAAATAGTGTTTTGCATACATGTGCTAATTCCATGTTTTTGAGGCACCAATATTCATAAGAAATTGACAAATTTGAAGCATTCATCTATTAGAAACAATGAAGAGCAATAATATAATATTATTTTGAAAACTTTGAATAAATAATAAGTTCAAAATATTTGTCGATAATCAAAATCAATAAGAATTTAAATTCAAATAACCTTGGGGCTAACAATCTCTCCCTTTTTGATGATGACAAATATATGAAAAGTTTTCAAAGTATGAGTTTCAAAACAAAGGCATTAAGAAGTGTTTTTCAAAGAGTTTTGTGAAATAAAGGATTTAGAAATCGAGATCAAAAACTCCCTCTATAAAAAGGGCTTTATGGCCAAATCATTTTCAAGTCAAAAAGCAATATAAATGCATAAATAGAACAAGCTTAAGTATAGCAATACTTCCCCTGTCAATGTGCATTGTATCATTAGCAAATATGAACTGTTATCGCTTTAATTTCAATGAATGAAATCACAAGCTATTATGCCAATCGGAAACAAAATCAACAGTAAAGAATGATCAATACAACTCAAACAATGTGTTGTGTTGCTATTGGTGTAAAGTGAACATTCAACAATTAACAACTGAATCAAATTAGCATTACATCAACATGCATTTGATCATTTACAGCTTCTAACAAAATAATTACATCCAACTTCCAATAATAGTTCATTTACAGCAAAACAATGTATCAATACTATTCTTCTCCCCCTTTGTGTCAAACTATCTATTATCAACAACATCTAAAAGCTCAAAAGTTTTCTCCCCCTAGTGTTAAACAGATTATCAAAAACTATCAGTTGTAAAAGTCAAAACAACAAATAACATCTAACATTCTTCTTCCCCTTTGTCATTAGCAAAAAGAGAGGGGTAAAGCTTAGCGAAACGGTGGAGGATTACTGGGCCAATGGGGTGCTGCTTCGCACCAACCTTGTGAAAACCAAAGCATGAACTTGCGAATTTGTTTGCCGAGGTCGTCATCCCAATACTGTTGGAAAATCTGGCGAAACTCTTCATTGGAATGCTTGAGCCCATACACGCCGATCACCATGCTTTCCACACTAGTTTTTGCAGCTTCAATGGCGTGGGCTTGCTGGATCTTCATTCTATCAATATGATGCTGCATTTTTGTTTGCTAAGAAAGTTGTGGGACCAAAGAGGCAAACTGATCCACTTTATGTTCTAAGACAGAGGAGGATGAAGCAGATGCAGAATGGGATAATGATGGAATATCAGAAGCAAGGACAGATTGGGAAGACAAGTTGAGGTTATTAAGCCTCGAATTAAGTTCAGCAATCCCAACAAATAAGGGACCTTGAATAAGAGAATCAAGGTGATCAATTTTGAGAGAGTGAGAGAGAGAAAGAGAGCAGGGGGGAGAGGTTAGATGGAGGTGGTGGAGTAGAAAAGGAAGGTCTAGGAGTGGAGAATTGAAGGGAGAAACGACTAGGTAGAGTGAAAGGAGATGGAGCAGGAGTCGAAGGAGTATAGGAAAAGGCATGTTTTTTTGGTCTTGGTCCACACATTATTGATTACAGCCATAACTGGCTGGGTCTCAGGGAACTTTTTCTTCACCTTTGAGATTGATTTTAAAATGTTTGAAATTTTTTGTGAAAATCATCCCGTAGGGATGGGCTTGGTTGCTTTGTTTGTATGCATTGATAATACAGTGACATACCAAAAACCCAAAATCAATGAGGTAACCAGTGGATAAGGCCCAGATAAGAGAAGTACGACCAAAAGTAATAGCATCAAAATGACCAGACCGAGGAATGATATTGTGTGTCATGATATGATGTAAGAGCCTCAGTTCCAATGAAAGATCTTTTCTAGAAATAGAAATGTAACGGTCTAGGGTTGGATTGTTAGTGAGATGTGTGTAATTTAGCGAGTTTATGCTAACAGAAAAGGACACTCTATGGCCATCATTGGAGGTTTTCATAATAGAGTTAATAATAGAGGGTTTCAAAGTAAAAGAGACACCCTTCACAAAACAGTCTAAACTATTTGGAGAAGATTCCTCATTATATGAAAGATTAGTAAAGAATTTTTTAATGAGGGTTGGATAAACATCACAGTCTAGTTTTAAGAGGGAGGACCATTTCTGATTATCAAACCAAGTTTTGACAGGAATAGAATGATTTTCAAAGAAATTGATGTTAATAGTGTGACCAGAAAGTACCTTACGTGGATTAAAAGCCTTGTTGAAGGCTGATTTCCAGTCATTGTTCTTGAATCGAAGAACAGGAAGATTGGAATAACAGCATTGGAAATGGTGGAGGTTCGAGATCGTTTCTGAGATGGGTTGATGGAGAAGCTTGAGAATCCATGGAGGATAAAGGAGAGAGATTGCGAGAGAGGAAGAGGGAAATCGGAATGGGAATCGCCGGCTGAAATCGCCGGAATAGAAAAAAAAGGCTAGGGCTAGCGTTTTGCATGTTGTCGAAAGAGAATAGGAAAAGGTCGCTAGGTATCTATACCCTTTAGATGGTGTCAACCCTCGCGAAGAGAGAGGTCGACCCTTAGAAGGTGAAGAGATCATGCGACAAAGACTTAGCCAAAGGCAGGTGTCGACTCTCACGATGAAGGGGGTCGACCCTAAAAAACAATGTCCTCAAACACCATCTAGTGTCGACACCTTCGAAGAGAGGTGTCGACTCTAAAAAATAGTGAACTAAAACACATCTGGTGTCGGCACCTACGAAGGAGGGTGTCGACTCTTATCAAGGGAAGCACAGAACTAGTTCACAGGGTGTTGACCTTATAGAGTAGGAGGTCGACCCTAAAGGGTCCTGAAAGACCAACAAAAAGTGTTTTTCAATGCAGATTTCAGAAGACAGCACAAGAACACAAATATTAACATCATAAGAATATTTAACATGCCAAGCTCAATTCGAATAAAGGAGAATTGTTCCTCATTGAGAGGCTTGGTAAAAATATCAGCCAATTGTTGACTTGTAGGCACAAATTCGAGTTCGATGTCACATTTAAGTACATGATCTCGTAGAAAGTGATGCCTTATTTCAATGTGTTTAGTGCGTGAGTGTTGTATAGGATTTTTTGAAAGATTAATGGCACTAGTGTTATCGCATTTAATGGGAATGTGATCAAAGAGAAGTCCAAAATCAAGAAGTTGTTGTTTCATCCAAAGCATTTGAGCACAACAACTAGCGACAGCAATGTATTCCGCTTCAGCGGTTCATAAAGAAACATAATTTTGTTTGCAAAACCATGAAGTGAGTGAATTTCTAAGAAAATGACAAGTGCCACTAGAGTTTTTTCGGTCAAGTCTATATCCCGCTAAGTCGACATCCGAGTAACCATAAAGATCAAAAGCATTTGTTTTAGGGTTCCAAACACCCAAATGTGGAGTACCAGCAAGATATCTAAAAATATGTTTTACTACGGTGATGTGTGATTCTTTTGGAGCAAATTGAAACCATGCATACATACAAACACTAAACATTATGTCGGGTCTACTAGCAATTAGATAGAGTAAGGAACCAATCATACCACAATATTTCTTTTCATCTGCTGGTTTACCTTACTCATCTTTGTCGATTTTAATCGATGTGCTCATTGGAGTTGTTGCAGGCTTGGATAAGTCCATTTCAAACATTTTGAGGAGATCCTTGATATATTTGGCATGACATAGATGGATTCCTTCTTGGGTTTGTTTTATTTGCAATCCGAGAAAGTATGTCAACTCTCCCATCATACTCATTTCAAATTCGCCCTAAATATCCTTAGCAAATTCCTTGCACAAAGATTCATTAGTAACACCAAATATGATATCATCAACATAAATTTGAACAATAAGCATATCATCATTTTTTATTTTTATAAACTGAGTGGTATCAATTTTGCCGCGAGAAAAACCTTTGTCAATAAGAAAATTGCTCAAGCGTTCATACCAAGCTCTAGGAGCTTGTTTTAAACCATACAAAACTTTTGAAAGTTTAAAAACGTGGTCCACGTGTTTGTGATTTTCAAAACCAGGAGGTTGTTCAATAAAAACTTCCTTCGAAATATAACCATTTAGAAAAGAACTTTTTACGTCCATTTGGTCAAGTTTAAAATCTTTAAGCATGCAAATGAAAGCAACATGCGAATGGATTCAAGACGAGCAACGGGTGCAAAAGTTTCATCAAAACCAATGCCCTCTTCTTGGTTATAACCTTGAATTACAAGTCTAGCTTTGTTTCGAGTAACAACACTAGATTCATCCATTTTGTTTCTAAAAACCCATTTTGTTTCAATAACAGAATGATCCTTAGGATGAGGAGTCAAAAACCAAACTTCATTTCTTTCAAACTGATTTAACTCTTCTTGCATAGCAGAAATCCAATTTTCATCGTGTTCAGCCTCAGAAAAAGTTTTTAGCTAAATTTGAGAAACAAATGCTAAATTACCACACACATTATGAATAGAAAAGCGAGTTCTTACACTTTGTGTGGCATCTCCTATGATGAGATCCTTGGGATGTCCATGAGTATACTTCCATTCTTTCGGTAGATCGTCTTCCTTCATTGGGCGAGCATATTCTTTTTGGAGATTATCCATAGAGACTTCAACATTGGGTTCCGAAGAATGAAGTTCATCATTTTCTGATAAGTAAATGCCTTCTATTCTTGGATTAGAATCTGCAATACCATTACTAACAATATTATTGGAAACATAAGAGTTAGATTCATCAAAAGCAACATGTACAGATTCTTTAACAAGTAAAGTTCTTTTATTAAACACATGATAAGCTTTACTAGAATTGGAATAACCAAGAAACATGGCTTCATCAGATTTTGTATCAAACTTACCAAGATTATCTTTATTGTTATTGAGTACAAAACATTTACAACCAAATGGACGCAAATGTCCAATGTTGGATTTTCTACCTTTCCACAGTTCATATGGGTTTTCTTGAGAATGGGTCTAATCATGGCACGATTAACCACATAGCAAGCTGTATTAACAGCTTCCGCCCAAAAATATCTAGGCAAATCATTTTCGCAAAACATAGTGCGAGCCATTTCCTCAAGAACTCTATTTTTCCTTTTAACCACACTGTTTTGTTGAGGAGTTCGCAGAGTAGAAAATTTGTGATCAATGCCATACTCATTACAAAATAGAATAAACTCATCATTATCAAATTCTCTACCATGATCACTTTTAATACTACAAATATAAAGACTAATCATATTTTGAATGCATTTACAAAGAGCAGAGAATGTAGAGAAAGTATCATTTTTATGCGACAGGTAAATCTAGTATAATCATCCACACAAACAAGACAATAAGATTTACCACCAAGACTTAAATTCCTAGATGGTCCAAACAAATCAATATGCAACAATTGTAGAAGTCTAGATGTAAAAATAACATTTTTGGATTTAAAAGAAACTTTTGTTTGTTTACCTTGTTGACAAGCATCACAAAGTCCATTTTTTTCAAAATCAATTTTTGGTAATCCAATAACTGAATCAAATTTTGAAAGCTTTGAAAGCAAGTCCATATGAGCGTGTCCTAACATTTATGCCATAACCAACCTGATTCATTAATAGAAAATAAACACTTAACATCATGATTGGAAGATAAACTATGTAAATCAAATATATACACATTTTCATGGCTATGACCAACAAATAACACTTTGTTATCAGCAGAATTCTCAATAGTACAGTGAGATTTTTTGAAAGTAACACGATTACTGTCACGACCAAAACCCGCCCCCTTAGGTTAGGCGACGTAACCGGCCAGTAATCCTGGGATTACCAAAGGCCTCTTAACAAAATAACAAAATACAAGGGGCTGCGGAAGCAATTATACAAAAATACAAGGTCCATAGAGCTGTGAAGACATACAAGAGACAGATAAGTTTTAAACTTATATATTGTCAAACTTCCATAAGACTTGTATCACCATACATATAATGTCATGAGCGACTTAGCCCAGTGTACAAATAAGCAAAACAAATAACAAAACATCTTCAATAGGTTCACGAAACTTGGCTTCTCACAAAGGAACCTCTCCAGAGGCATAATGGTTAGCTGACCCAAAAACACTCCAGACAGCAACTTACGCATGGTCACACACCTGCTCACCTACAAACATAATATAAATAGTAAGCGGTAGCCCAGTGAATAATAACAGAGTAAAGAGTTTAAATGAATGATGTCCATAACAAATTCAGAAATCAGAGTTCATATCAAAAACAGATTTATATTCATATTCTTATTCAAATCATAGACAGAAATCGGAGTTCATGCTTAATCATACATGGTACATCCATTAGCGTTATCATGCTTTCCAGTTCCATTAAGGAACCTTCGATACCGGGAAACTTATAAGATACTTAAGCCACGGTATTATTACCCTCGGGAAAGGGCCTTGAGACCACGGCATTGTTATCCCTGGGCAAGGGCCTTGTGCTTATAGACCACGATATTATTACCCCTGGGCAAGGGCCTTGTGCTTAGGATACCACAAAAACTTGTTAAAAATTGGACATTCATCCATTGATACAGAACATAGCATTTCAGAAACCAGATCATTTCTTGTCATATCATATAGGAAAATACTTAAACGTTAACATAGCTTTACAAAGTTATTACTCACAGATGGATCCACTTGCAGAATAGACAAATTGGATAACTTGTGGCACGTGACCTACACACACATAATGAAACACACACTCGGTTGGTACTTAACTTCTTTCATTTCATTCTTAGTGTGTTTCTAGGTCTTAACCTCTTATTGTGTCTTAATCATGGCCTAGGAATGCCTCGGATGCAATGTGGATGCCAAAATGCACTTTGGAACTCTTAACAAAACTTGCTGAAAACAGGGGTCACGCTCGAGCGGACATGAAAACATGTGAGGGGTCACTCGAACGCAGATTCCCTCGGTCGAGCAATCTGTAAATTCTGCAAAAGTATTGGTTGTGTGAAATTTCCACTCGACGACTGCTTGACGATCACTCGAGCGTATGACTGAGGTCTTCGCTCGAGCGCAACTTTTGTCGCTCGAGCGGTCTCCAAAAGGTGCAAACTTCTGGGAGCTTGCATTTCTCGCTCGAGCGAACTTCTGGTCGCTTGATCGGAAGTGCAAGATCACAGAGTGGTCGCTCGAGCGCAGCTTCTGCTGCTATAGCAGAAGTGCAGAATCTAGAATTTCCATATTGCACTCCCAAACTCCAAACTCGAATCATACACATGAAAACTCATCTTTTTGGGCCAAAACTCCAAAAAAACATTTAGAAACTTGCAAAATACCATGATTTGAAGATCATTTCACTAAATCAAGGCCCCAAAGCATGCCAATTGATCAAAATTCCAACTTGAAGTTTATGAATATGCCATGAACATGACTTACACGAATTTCTTTGAACTTAGGCTTTCCAAAACATGATCAATTAAGGTCAAATGGTAAGAAATATGATGAATTCTCAAAACCAAGTCAAGATAGGCACATGCATGTGAAAATTCTTTAGAATTAAACTCAAAATGCCATGATATATGCATGCATGCATGATACACTCCGATAGTCAACCATCTAAGTTCAATTCTTACATTACACTGCTCAATTCTTGTATCATCCAACTTAATTCTCTAGAGTTCATGTCCTATACATCATGATTGTACAATCTAAAGGTTGAATTCTTACCTAGGCTTGTCAATGATGCTCTAGATGATCAATTGTTGGAAGTTCCAAGCCAAAATCTCTAAGTTCTCTAGCAATCCTCTTAATTTGAGCTCAAACTCCTCTTCTCTCTCTCTCCCACGTTTGGTTTGTGTGTGTGCTCAAAGATGTGTTGAAATGAAGAAAAAGAATGAGGGGAGGTACAATAGGTGCCTTATACAAGCTTGGATTAAGGAATTCATTAATTAGGCTTAATTGAGCATTAATTATTCTAATTATTTTGCTCTGAATCACATTTCAATTGAACCTACCATAATGTTCTAAAAATTCTAAATAGCACATAAATCAAGTCAATTTCGTAATTAGATGCCAATATGGCCTTCAATTCATAGAACCAAACTGAATCATGAACAGATATTCCTACGATAGACAGATATAAGCACAATAATGTGACACGCATGCAATTAATTCAGAATTTCACCTTAATTACTGATTAGGCTTATTTAATCATGAATTATCGTTAATCAGAGGTCAGGGTTGTTATGGTTTTCCCCCCTTAAAGAGTTTGGTCCTCCAAACTCGAGTTACCTTCATTTTAGAAGAATGTTGGATTCAATGGAAACAAATATGGATATCTCTTCATCATATCTTCTTCTGTTTCCCATGTAGCATAAGTTCCTCCATAATTCTGCCAATCAACCTTCACTAATGGAATTTTCTTGTTCCTCAATCTCTTGATTCTCCGGTTAACGATTTGAATTGGTTTTTCTTCATAGATATAATCATCCTTCAAAAGTACATGTGTTGGCTCAATAACATGGAATGGATCCCTTATATAGTCCCAACGTATTGAAACATGAAAGACATTGTGCTTATTTTCCATAACTGGAGGCAAGGCTACCCGATACGTCACCGGGTTAATTTCTCAAGGATTTCATAAGGCCCAACATATCTCGGTGCCAACTTACCCTTCACTCCAAGCCGAGTCTAGCCTTTCATTGGAGTCACTTTGATAAACATATGATCTCCGACTTCATATTCTCTATTACACCTTCGAACATCGACATAACTCTTTTGGCGGCTCTGTGCAGTTTTCAGACGTTGTTGTGTCAATTTCACTTTTTCAGTTGTTTCTTGCACAAGTTCCGGTCCTAACAACGGTCTTTCACCTACCTCAGCCCAACAAATCGGAGAACAGCACTTTCTACCATACAAAGCTTCATACGGAGCCATACCGATACTCGAATGGTAGCTGTTGTTATACACAAACTTGGCCAACGGTAAGTAGGTTTCCCAATTTCCTTGGAAATCTAGGGCACACATCCGTAACATATCCTCTAAAGTCTGATTGGTTCGTTCAGATTGGCCGTCTATCTGTGGGTGGTAGGCACTACTCAGTCGTAGTTCAGTTCCCAAAGCCTGTTGTAAACTTTGCCAAAACCTTGATGTAAACTTCGAATCCCTGTCAGATACAATAGATATTGGCACACCATGCAATCTCACAATCTCACTTATATAAATATTAGCCAACTTGTCTGCATTATAAATAGTTTTAATAGGCAGAAAATGAGCAGACTTAATCAATCGGTCGACAATGACCCAAATAGAATCCATACCTCGAGAAGAGCGAGGCAAACCCACAATGAAGTCCATTGTGATATGTTCCCATTTCCATTCTAGTATTGGGAGCGACTGAAGCAATCCAGCAGATCGTTGATGTTCAGCTTTAACTTGTTGGCAATGCAAACATCTAGCTACAAAGTCAGTAATACTCTTCTTCATTCCAAGCCACCAAAAATTCTGTTTTATGTCATGGTACATCTTTGTATTCCCCGGATGCATAGCAAATTTTGAATTGTGAGCCTCGATCATAACACGTTTAATTAAATCAGAACAATCCGGTACACAAAATCTATTTTGAAATTTTAACACATCATTTTCAATCATGAACCCGAGCCTCGGCTTTGAGTCAATTTCATCAAAAAATTTCTTCCAGAGCTCATCTTCATGTTGTTTCTCTTTAATCTCTTCCATGATTGCGGGTTGAGTAGAAATGGCGGCTAAGATCCGCCTCGTTCATACGGTACAATTTCAATCTCATTCCTTTCTAGATCACATATTAATTCTTTCTGACCAGTGAGTAAATATGACAAATTACCCATGGATTTTCGGCTCAAGGCATCTGCAACGGTATTGGCTTTTCCCGGATGGTACAAGATTTGCAAGTCGTAATCCTTGATCAACTCAAGCCATTGTCTCAGTCTCATGTTCAGTTCCTTTTGGGTGAAGAAATATTTGAGGCTTTTATGATCAGTGTACACTTCACAAGTCGCACCGTATAGATAATGTCGCCAAATTTTCAAAGCAAATACCACAGCTACTAATTCAAGGTCATGGGTTGGATAGTTCTTTTCATGAAGGCGAAGTTGTCGAGAAGCATAGGCAATCACTTTTCCATTTTGCATCAACACACACCCCAAGCCCTTATAGGAAGCATCACTACAAATTTGAAACCCATCAGTACCATTAGGCAAAGTCAAAATTAGTGCAGTTACTAACCTGGTCTTTAACTCTTGGAAGGCAGTCTCTCTTTGATCAGTCCAATCAAATGGTGTAGCTTTCTGTGTCAATTGAGTGAGTGGCAAAGCAATTTTGGAAAAATCCTTCACAAATCTGCGATAATAGTTTGCAAGTCCCAGAAAACTTTGAACTTTTGATACATTTGTCGGTCTAGGTCAGTCCACAATAGCTTCCATTTTCTCTAGATCAACGGAGACACCATCCTTGTTGATTACATGCCCCAGAAATGCCACATTATCAGGCCAAAATTTACATTTGGAAAATTTTGCATATAACTTCTTTTCCCTTAGGGTCTGTAAAGTAATTCGTAGATGATTTTCATGTTCTTTCCTGCTTTTAGAATAAATCAATATATCATCGATGAACACAACAATAAACTCATCAAGGAATTGTTTGAACACTCTATTCATTAAGTCCATGAATTTTGCAGGTGCATTAGTTACCCCAAATGGCATGACTAAGAATTCATAATGCCCGTATCTAGTTCGGACAGCAGTTTTCTCAATGTCTCCTGCTTTCACTTTTAGTTGGTGATATTGTGCTCCTTGAAGTTGATCAAACAGGTCATCTATTCGGGGTAGTGGGGTATTTTTTCTTGACAGTTACTTTGTTCAACTCATGATAGTCAATACATAGCCTCAAAGACCTATCTTTCTTTTTGACAAATAACACTGGAGCACCCCAAGGTGAAGTGCTCGGGCGAATAAACTTCTTGTATAACTATTCCTGAAGTCAAGTTTTCAATTCTTTCAATTTAGAAGTGGACATTCTATACGGGGTTTTAGAAATTGGTTATGTCCCGAGTACTACATCAATGGTGAACTCAATTTCCCTATCAATTAACTTCCCAGGTAGGTCATTAGGAAATATATTAGGAAATTCACAAGCCACAACAATATTTTCTGCACTAAAACTAGCCAAGGACATAATCAACACACAACACCAGTAGCCTCGACAACCTTTTCTTAACAATTTCCTGGCTTTCATAAATGAAATCAAGTATGGCGAAGGAACTACCCCATTTCCAATAAAAACAAACTCAGACATACCAGGTGGCCTAAACACAACAGATTTACTCACACAGTCAATGGTGGCACAGTATTTAGTCAAACAATCCATACCCAGAATACAATCAAAATGATCAATGCTCAAGGGCAGCAAATCAACATACAATGTCATATCACCAATCGTCATATCACATGCCGGATAAACATAAGCACATATCATAAAACCCTTAGACGGTGTAGACACAAATAGTAAATAGTTCATAGGTTCTAATGGTCTAGTTAATTTCTGAGAAAAAGCATGCGATACAAATGAATGCGTGGAACCAGAATCAATAAGCACATAG
Organism: Camellia japonica; assembly: GCA_030407325.1. NCBI lineage: Eukaryota > Viridiplantae > Streptophyta > Magnoliopsida > Ericales > Theaceae > Camellia > Camellia japonica. Next base: position 44,855,655 of record JAPPVO010000031.1, on the reverse strand, counting down.
GCATTCTGAGCATAGATAGAGATTATATCGGACACCACTGACTCAGTATTCTGTACATCCCCAAGTACTAATGCAAAAACCCAGCCTTGTCTCAAAGTTTCTCCCCCAGTATTGGCTCTCACATTCGTTATTGGTGCAGGAGTAGACTCGGCTGAACTTGCCACAAGACTAGTATCGGACAATCTCTAATCATGTGGCATGTCTTACCACATCGAAAACAAGAGCCAGAAGCATGGTGACATGTGCCCTTATGCTTCCTTCCACATTCTGGACAACCTGGCACAGACCCACTGCTTTGGCTTGAACTACTTGAAGATCCAGTATTTTGCCTTTTGCCTACAAAGGATTAATGGCCCTTTCGAAAATTGGATCCAAATCTTTTTCTTCTCCATTCAGTTGTTGGAGCATTGGTCTGTTTCTTTGCTGCTAGTATGGCCTCTGCCATCAATGCCCTATCAAGCACTTCCATATAAGTAGGCAATTTCAATACGCCCACTCGACCAAACACTTCCAGATCTAGTCCTCCCTCAAACTTTCATGCTTTCTTATAATTCGTGTCCACCATATGTGGAGCAAACCGAGCCAATTCAGTGAATTTGGCTTCGTACTCAACTACGAACATTCTGCCTTGCTTAAGTTCTTGAAATTCTAACACTTTTCGATCTCTAAAGCATTAGGAAAAATACTTGTTATAGAAAATCTCATTAAACTGAGTCCACGTCATATTCCCATTATTAGTTTGAATCAATAACCACCATCTCTGAGCTTCGTCTTTTAACGTGTAGGTGGCCAAAAGAACTTTTTGTGCTTCAGAGCAAGGAAACATTTCAAATAGTTTCTCCATTTCGAGCAACCAGGTTTCAACCTTTAAGGGTTCAATACCACCCAAGAAAGTCGGTGGTTTCATCTTTATGAACTTCTGAGTTAGGTTGATAATGTCATTGTTATCCGGTTCAACTTGCACCAACGAAAGCGGGGGAGGCAAAGGTTGTTGCTTTTGTTGCTATGTCATTGCTTCAGTTAAGGTTGCGAGCATTTGTTCCATTCAGCTCATTCGAGCCTCAGAAGACCCTACTGTATCATCACTTCTTGTATGTTCCATTGCTATAGGGAAACAAGAGAACAATAAACATAGGCAAATAGTTCTTTTCATAGTGTTCGGAACAGTCATTCCCAGTTCATTCATTTCAATTTCTTATGTTCATGTTCAGATGCAGTTTTCTCATGTACAAAAATTAATACACACTCACACATGCAGATGGAATGCCCTAACTCTTACTAGAGCATCCTATAGCTCATATGGACTCGTGTGTGTGGTATAACGTGTGCTCTGATACCACTCTGTCACGACCAAAACCTGCCCTTTTATGTTAGGCGACGTAACCGGCTAGTAATCATGGGATTACCAAAGGCCTCTTAACAGAATGTAGACACCCCATTTTGACCGGCCCTAAGACTTGAGCGCTTTCTTTTGATTACCCGATGATGACAATTAGATTGTGTTTCTCACAGAATCCTTAGTAAGAGAGATGGAATTTGAACTTTAATCCCAACCTTCACACATTTTTGGCCAAACTATTTTAGACCTTAAAACCCTCTTTTCAAAATATTTTTTCAAATGTTTCTATGATGTTCCAAGGCTCCCATTTCAATTAAAATATTGCACTTTTCAGTAAACCGAGTAAGGACAATTGGAAATAAATGGAAGGAAGGTGAACTCTTTGAAAAAATATTTAAAAACATCTTCTTTATAGGTTTGGATAGGTTTGGATTTGAAACAAATAGGAGGGGATGAAAGAAAACTAGTTTAGGAAAAGAATGAGCATCAAATCATTAAGAAGGAAATGAACAGCCTTTAATAAATTAGGCATATCTCTTTGTACACATGGAATTTAAATGTGATACCACCACCATTGGAAATTAAAATTTTGGGGCTTCAATTTAGACCCAAGAATCACCTAAACTCGAATCCGAATAAGGGAGATATGCCCGTTTGAAGTTGGGCTCTAAGAGCAGATTTTGTTGATCTGGAAATGAACAGCCTTCACTAAATTAGGCATATCTCTTTGTACACTTGGAATTTAAATCTAAAACCACCATCATTGGAAATTAGACTTCTGGGGCTTCAATTTAGACCCAAGAATCACCTAATAACAAGTCCGGATAAGGGAGATATACATGTTTGAAGTTGGGCTGTAAGAGCTGATTTTGTTAAACCAGCCCGAAATAGCATCAAACCATTTTTTTTTTTCGTTCGGTTGGGACACCTCATTAACTCAATTTTTGATATATTCATCACCAAATATATATACACTCAGCCTCCATTATCTAAGGCTTGATCCATTAGAGATAATGCTCCACTTTTGTCTCCCATTAGCTCCATTAGTACTCCATTAGCTTCAATATCTTCCTTTTGTCTTCCACCTTTTCTTCCACCATTTCTCTACTTGCTTAGCCTTGCTTAGCTTATAAATATACATCATATTGTTGAGAGAAGCAAGTGGATAGATTAAGAAGAAAACATATGAGCCAAAGAAAAGAGGAAGAAAAGAGAGAAAATTTGAGTTTTTGAGCTAAACACACTCCTATCTTCCAAAACACTTTCAAGCTTCCATAGCTACTGAAATTCCTCATTTCCATACACCAAAACCACCCCAAAAATTCTGATATAGCCAAAGATCAATTGCCTTGATCATAAAGAAGAGTGTTTAGTGATTGAAAGTGAGAAAAATTAGAGAGTTAGCCACTTTCCATACCATAAACTCCATAAACTCCATAATTTCGAATTGTGGATTTGAGAACACAATTCGTACACTTGAGGGTGATCAAGAGGGAGTTTGTGAACTAAGGAGTTCATCCTTTCCTTGGAAGGTGAATTTCACAAACCTTTCAATTTTTTGCGTTTCTTACTTATTTTGCTCTTTTGCTTTGATTTATTGTTATATTGTATATTGTTGTAATCTAATTGAAAGTGGTGAATTGAAGTCCCATATATTTTGCTTTTAGCATGAGAAAGAGACCTTCCATGCTAAATGGCTTAATCTCTTTAGAGGTTCATTACTAGGGCATTACATCTCTCTCATACCAAGAACAACTCCTTGTTTGATGCTTCTCTTATTTTAGTGGTCATAACTCTCATTTTTAGACTAAAATGACTAAAAAATGGCAAGGTAATTAAAATGGCTAATAAAATTGGACCAAAAGAGGCATAAGATAATAAAATTGAGTTGGATTCAATCAGACGTCATATTGAACCCATTGTCTTTTTTTACTTATTTTGCTCTTTTGCTTTGATTTCTTGTCATATTATATATTGTTGTAATCCAACTGAAAGTGGTGAGATGAGACTCTTATAGATATTGTTTTAGTTTTGTTTTTATAGTTGAAATCTAATAAAACAGAGTTTGGCTGAGCTTACCAGGCTACTCAACCCGTTAGTTGGCCGGCGAGCCTAAAAGTACATCATCATGCCCGCAACCTTCATGACCATGCCTGCAACTCTCGGCAAAACCGGATAGCCTTCCGACATTAAGAAGATCAACCTCTGATGGTCTTTGAGGCACTTGAAGCTACCATTTTTTTGTGTTTATTTTATTTTGAGTGTTTGTGAGGATTTTTATATTGTGTTGTAATATTTATTCATCTCCTTCAAATTTGTAATATTTAAAATGTTGTAATAATTCCCCACCCTCGCTTCTATCTATCCCGTTCTTTTACTCGCTTTCTTTATTTGTGAATATGCATTATATTTTGTTTTTCATTATATCCATGCTTTGCATCCATGTTTCATGCATCTTGATTCGGCTAAGTTTACATTTGTGGATTTAATCAATTCCTATGTGATTATGTGCGCTACCTCATGTTTTTGAGATGATTTACATGTCATATCTTAGAAGCCGAATCTTTAGTTGAATCTCATGAGTGAATTGCATTAGAATTCTTTTGTATATAAGATCATGCATGCTTTACTAACTTTGTTTTGTAGCTGTTTGCGGGACGTCGGTAAATATGTAAGTTTTTATAGTTTAGCATCCCGCTTGTGTGTGTTTTTCTTATTATGTTTAAGCATCCTACCATGTGGCTACTTGTTTACTTGATATAACTGTATGAATGCCAATGGATGGAGGTTGTGTTGCTTAATTTGGAATGATGTTGATTTTTCATGTTTGTAACTCAATTTATTTGGGTTGTACATCTTCAAAACTTTTTCAAAATACATGAAATCAAATTATTCCAAAATGAATGGCATAGTCTATACTTGTATGCTTCGCATAGTAAATTTTAGGATTTATTAAATAATCAGAACATGAACATATAAAGAAAATAAAATTCATATCATGGTTTAGTAAAGGCCGATCTTTTGATCAGGTGAGCGGGAGTGCTCAATTAATGACCTTCCCTCTTCATACCTAAGGTTCCGAGCCAAGCATCCTTGGTTACGACGAACAATGGCCATGGCACGAGTCACAGGTTTCCTAATTTTCCCAAAATAAATATTATGTGGTGACTCTGAGATCTGATGACGCAGTCTATTTTTGACAAAATTGCAATAAAATGGATTTCCAATAAAATTTTCCAAATTTGGACTCTCATCTACGTTTTACATTGCACTCGTGAGACTAAATCAAAGAAATCAAGGGTCCGAACTATTTAACGTACACGGGTACCCCCCGGGCATGTTATAGTTTCTGGCGACTCTGCTGGGGAATTTATGAAACCTTAACTCAAACTCCATGATATGACTTTTACTTTCACTTATATGTTTATTGCATTGCATGCATTGGTGCACTTAAAGTCCCTGTGTTGCCCAGATACTGGTGGGAGCATAAGCACACTTTTTGTGACACTGCACCTATCTCTATGTTACTTTAGAGGCCTTGTGTTATAACCTTTTGAGATCTGAAGGTTCTCAGACTTTGAACAGAGGCTATATTGACTCTTCTGATTTCCTAAGATCTTCATTGGTTATGACCCAAAGGACTCTTTTGTAATGTCACCTTGACTTTAAGCCCTAAAGTAAAGCCAACCTTGTGCATATAATAAGCTATAGTACCTACCAAAAGTAGGACAGGATGCTCTCCCATTTCTAGGATATATGATACCACTTGTTTGAATAGTGAAGCCCTAAATCATTTCAAGCTAGGACAAGGTAACCCTATCCCCATAGGGGTGTTTGTTCTCTTTCTTGCTATGTGCAATGTATAAGATCGATGCAGGAGATCTCAAATTCAAATGTGTGGTTTAGGCATTTCAGTTTGTGGGGTTGAGTTCAGTGTGTTAGCATGAGTTAGCAGTAATCAGTGATCAGTTAAGTCGAAACGTTATTAAAATTCTAATTGAGGGGGTCTCATTGTTTTTGCAAGGTAGTTTGCAAACATAGCTTCAGACAGGCCTGATATGCCCTAAGTTTTGTGGACTCGCTCTAGCAGACTTTGCAAAATCTAGGATCTTGTTGATGGTCAGCCAGCGTTAGTCTCTCTCCCGCCAGTTACTCAAAGAAGAAGAAATAGACAGTCAGTAGCACCAGTACAAAGCACTCCACAAACACCTACCCGTTCTCAGTCAATCAATTCACCAGCATCTAGTTCACCAAGAATGGCACAAAACACAACACCAAACGCAGAGGAATTCACTACCATGATGATTCTCATCCAAAGGACTATAGACACTATAAACCAGAGGATGGCTGCAGAAGATGAAGTCATTACCGATCTACAGCGTACATCTGGGGCATTAGCATCAACTGTGCATCTGATCCCTACTGCTCAGCTAAACCCAGATCTACCCCCACCAGTTGAAAACCCACAGGTCTCAGATCCTCAGGAAATGTTTGCACAGGCTCCAACTTACAGGCCCTTGGCACAGCCCCATGGGGAACTCCTTCCCTTTGACATCAACAATAATGATCCGGCCATGATAAAAATTGTCAGGCTAGAGAAAGTGCTGAAAAAGTCTCGAGGCTTCAATTCCATTTCGGATATTGAAGACGGGTATACCGAAGCCTCGGTCAGATTACTGAAAAAATTCAAAATGCCTCATATTGATAGATTTGGCTGGAGTGGGGACCCAATTGTGTATGTTCGCCTGTTTTCAGATGTATTGAGGCTGATGGGCCAAGCTCAAAAATTGTCCTTGTTTGGCAAAACTTTGTCAGATGTGGTGGCTATTTGGTATGCCAAGCTGGAGGAATCTACGAAAAGGAATTGAGAGGAGCTGTCTGAGGGGTTCGTTAACCAATATTCATATAACACTCAGATAGAGGTAACCATCAGTGAGCTAGAAGTAACTACCCAGAACCCCAAGGAACCTTTTATCAACTTTGTCACCAGATGGAGGGCAAAGGTGGCCAGGATGACAAATAGACCCTTTAAAAGGGAGCAAGTCCGGTTGGTGGTCTTGAATCTCGAGCCCGATATGCTACAAAGAATGATACTGGCGCCGTTGTCTACATTTGCTTCACTACACGAGTTGGGGGTCCAAATTGAAAGTGCATTCAAAAAAGGCATCATCCAAAGAACCAGCGAACCTGAGAAGAGGCCATTCACCAGGAGTACCAATGCTAGCAATAGCACTATTCCTCAGCTAGCAGAGATCAACACCATTGCTATAGCATCCAAAATGGCCGATCCTTTCACCACCACAACCTCACGAGCCACTGGTCTAAACCGAAATCAAATAACCTTTACCCCCTATATATGAGTCCAGCTCATGCTCTTAAACTCCCTATAGAGAAAGGGCACATTAAGCCTCTCGAACCTTGACCTCTCCCTGACCCACTCCCACTAAGACACGACCCTACCCAGTACTGCATCTTTCACCAACAACACGCTCATCCCACCGATCGGTGCTACCCCTTACATTATGAGATCCAAGATCTCATTGACAATAAAATCATCGCCCCACCCTCCAAAGCAAATGTGACCACTAACCCACTTCTCGCCCATAACCAAGTCCCACCACGCAAAAACATCAACCTAATCCATATATTGCCATCCACCTATAACCCCAGCATATACATCACCCCAACCCATTTACCCAAGCCTGATGTGTTCATTCCAGAAAACACGGACTTGTGTATGATGGATGCACCTGAACCCCAATCTTCTCAGCCCCTAAAACTTGAACTCCCTAATAGTCTAATTCTAGTCCAACCCACTCCAAAGAGCCCGGGCCAACCAGTTCATCAAGACCAAGTCGGTTCAACTACCTTGTAAGCACCAATAGCCAAACCCACTACTTCTGAGCTGTTGAGCATGATTGAAGATCTTCAAAGCACTGTAGCGGATTTAGCCTTTGGGATCTTGGCTCCGTCATCGACCACATCACGTGCCAAAAATTTCACGTCAAAAAGCTCCCCAATCTTAAGGTGAGCTACTATTGGAAAGGGCCAACCCGAAGGTATCTTAAGTCTGGGTGATGACATGTCAACAACAAGTGGACCTCGCTCTGATATAGCCACCCAATCCCTTGCCAAAGCTGAAGCAAGTTGCAAGAACGAAGCTAGGGCAAGTATTGATCCTTGTGCACATCTCCGATGGGCTATTGAGGCTTTAAAATTCAAAGGGTTGAACAAACAGCAAGTGCTTACAGTTGTTATAAAAACTGTGGATGACGCTTTTATCGCTCAGGTTGGGAGCATTTTGAAACAGGGGGTAAGCCATGAAAAGGGATGTCATACCAGAAATATCCCTTCCAGCTCTAGTCCTACACTCGTAAGAGATCATCAAACCCAATCAACACCTACCGACCCTTCTGTCAATACTTCCAGGGCTGATAACCGCATCTTCAATCCCCTTTACATGACCTTGTCTAAAGCTCTCCAAATCCTCATGGGACAAGGCCACCTCAAACGCCTTGATTTTCGACCTCTCCCTAATCGCCTTCCAGCTAGGCATGATGCTGCTAAGTATTGCGCCTTCCATCAGCAACTCGGCCATGACACTGACCGTTGTTTTTGCCTTCGCCGTGAACTTCAAGACCTGATTGACAACAAGATCATCACTCCACCAAGTTCTACGAAGTCTGTCAACACTAGGTCAATGAACTTGGGGGATAGTGCGATTGGTCCTGTGATCAAAGGTGAACCACCTGCTGATGGCACATATTTTACTCCAAACATGGTGGATGGCACACACTGATTTTAGCAAATTGGAAATGCTTTTTGTTTTACTTTCTGAACTGGGTGTTGAGTTAGTCTTGTTGTGTCAGAGTGTGGTGATCTCGGGAGTGTTAACCCGGGTATCACTGTTCTGTTTGTGTTTGTCTTGTTATTTCTTTCTTTCGTTTAAGTCTGTTTCAGTCATTGAGCCAGAAGATCTGAATGAAACAGCAGTAATTTTCACCTGCTTCTCTGTGCCTTTAAATCATCGCATTTACCAAAGTTTTTCAAAACTTTTTCCAAAACTATGATGAAAACACAGAGGAAGAAATTCCTCTACACTTGCAAATTTTGATCGACTAAGAGGAAAAGAGGTGTGCTAAGCCCTTGATGAACGAGATCATTTCTATTAATGTGGGTACTGAGAAGGATCTTGACTTGGTCCAGATAGGTTCTATATTGTCTTCGTACATGAGCGATTAGTCACTTTGTTAAAAGATTTCAAAAAAAAATATATTTTTACGTGGTCCTATGAAGACATGCCTGGAATTGATCTTGAGATTGTACAACATAGGATCCCTCTCGACTTGAGGTCCAACCTCCTTAGCTTTCAAACCTTGATTCAGATTGTTCAGTAATCAACCAAAGTCTAAGGCTTTCATAGTCGAAATGGGGGCAGCCCTTGAACTAGGGGCAATAAGGTCAGATGTGATTCAGATTAGAAACAGCCCTTGAACTAGGGGCAATAAGGTCGGATATGATTTAGATTGGAAGCAGTCCTTAAACTAAGGGCAATAAGGTTGGATGTGATCAAAGATTTAAAACTGGATCATTTCGTAATGAAGACCGCCCAAAAAGTCAAAACCCAGAATTCGGGAGAAGAAGGACAATCGAGTTTCTATCCACTACACTAGGAGCAAATTCAGACCCCATTAGCCTAGTCCCTACATCATCATATCTATTTGGTCAAGTGTAGCAGTCATTCTTATAGATTTAGATGGCCTAGAGATCTCACAACCAATCAACATAGACAAGCTAAAACGAAAGTACCACCCTTGAGAGGCTCGCCGAGTTGAAAACCCGGAAAGGCGACCCTGGCAAAAGTTAGAGCAGTAAAAAAAAATAGAAAATGAAAAAAAAAATGAATGAAAAAAATAGAAAATGACAAAAAAATGCAAAAAAAATAGAAAAATAAAAAAATGAAAAAACTCGCAAGGTTGAAAACCCGGAAGAACGGCTTTGGCAAAAGTTAGAGCACAAAAGGAGAGTGTTAATACCAGAGTGAACCTTAACCAGAACCACATATGGCCTGATTCCTATCTTTGGGATATATAGGCAGCTTCATCTTGAAGTTCAGCCTTAATCATTTTTCAACTCACTCATCTCGTCCATGTTTGATTGGTGTATCTTTATTCGACTCGGCTATCCATATTTGATTGGCTCGTCCCCATTTGATTCAGTTGTCCTATTTCTCCATCATGACGGGTTCAGTCGCAAGACGAATTCAGTTGTGCATCTCAAGGGTTGATTTCATGTTGATCGAGTAGTGGTCATTTGCGAAAATAGATTTTGAGGACTTTTAATGAAGTTCAAAATTTTCTCAAAAATTATTCCATTTTTCCAAAGCTCAGACCATTCTTTGGATCAAAAAGAGAAAATTTCCAGTGCTCATAACTTGGCTCCTATGATTTCAAGACAGAAAATGGAACAAGTGTGCTAATTTACCTCTCATGTTGATCAAAATCGCTTTAGCATAAAGGAAAAACAAAAAAGGGCAAAGTAATGAACAAGGGGTACAGTTGAGTCAAGTTTTCTGTCCTTTACCCACACTGTCGAGTTCTCGTCACCTTAATCAAGCAATCACCAGAAAATGCACAGTAGTTATTGCCGGCGATGTTTTGTTTTGTGTCCATTTTATTCTGTCAAGCGTATAGGGGTGCGTTTGGGATGGTTTTTGCTTTGTTTTCCTTTCATTGAGTTGTATTTTGTGTTTTAGTCAGTGATAGGCTCAATATTCAGTTCAGAATTCATTAAAATGCAACCATTTTCAAGTTCAAAATTCAAAACAAAATGATTTTTATGCTCAGTATTATGCCATCCGGATTTGCAGAACAAACTCATTTTATTAATGCCAGGGATCAACCCTGATCAAAGTTGTACAAAAAAGAGTTGAAGCTATAGGTGCCCACTCCAAACAAAAAACAAAACAAACAAAACAAAACAAAACAAAACCAAAAAAAAAAAAAAAAAGAGAGAGAGTAGCATTTTTTCAGATTCCGGCAGTGGCCTGGCGGTGACGGATACATGCCGACTTTCCTTGCTGATACCTTATTTGCTCGATTCTCCCACTGATCACTTATTCTTGCCTTCATTTTGGGAGGCTCTTGAAGACCCTGCCTCCATGTCTACAAAACCACCGAAAGAGATGATCCCTCGTTGGACATCAAAGGTAGTCCTATTATGAGCTGCGATAGTCACCTGCCGTTTTAAATCCTTGATTTGTTTCTTCAATCCGCTAACTTCCCCTCTAGAATCTTTCTACATACGTTGAAGTAAAGAAAGTTGTGCATTCAATCGATGCACCTCATTCGTCCTGCGCTCCAAGTGATGGGACAAATTGGAGACCGCAGTCACGGTCTCCATGCATGCTTTCAGCGTGAAAGAATTGGCCTCAATGTCAGACTGAGCAGCCATCAATTGCTTGACTGGCATTGCAGGGAAGTTGAAAACTGGGGAAGGATGAGGGGCACGCGGTTGAGACGAGCAGTTAGAACAGTGAACTCTATTGTAGACTCATTGAGGTCTGGAAAAGAGAAGAGAACAGTAAGAGGCCATGTCAGATGAGAGGGATGCAAAAGAGGGGTTGCAAAGTAGGTTTTACAGCCTTTCGTCTCTGCTTAGCTCTCTGCTCTGCCTCCCCTGCGAAACTCAGATTAAAGAAGAGGATGAAGCCAAAGAAAAAGACAAAGAAGGAGGAAGGCCGAGATGACCATTGACAATCAGGGCAGGATTGGATAGCCTGTCGGTCAGGCGCCACGATTGTTGAAATCGCACGCCAGACACGACGCTCGAAAAAGATGAAGGAAGAGAGAGAGAGAGAGAGAGAGAGAGAGAGAGAGAGAGAGAAAGAGAGAGAGGAGAGAGAGATATGTATATGTATACATATACATATGTGTATGTACAGATTATGTACGTATATGTATGTGTACATGTAACTTTATATATTTTGCCTGTATATATATATGTGTGTGTGTCTGTCTCCGTATATGTATATAGCTTGCCTTTTTGAAAACAAAAAAAGAAAAAAAATCATTCTACTATACCTTCTTCCACTCGCGTGAGACACGTTTGGACTTCGAATTTACCTTCGCTCCTTTCACGTGAAACGTGTTACGATTTGATGTTTACCCAGTTAAAACCTTAGCCCTCTACGTATGAGCTACGGCTAGATGCACCTGGTGTTCACACCATCTTTCCTCCTCTCGGGTGAGACGCGTTTGGATCTCAAGTTCACTATTCCTCCTCTCGGGTGAGACGCGTTTGGATCTCAAGTTAACTTTCCTCCTCTTGCGTGAGACACGTTTGGATCTCAAGTTCACTATTCCTCTTCTTGTGTGAGAAGCGTTTGGATCTCAAGTTCACTTTCCTCCTCTTGTGTGAGACACATTTGGATCTCAAGTTCACTATTCCTCCTCTTGCGTGAGACACGTTTGAATCTCAAGTTCACTTTCCTCCTTTCGTGTGAGACGTGTTCGGATTCGTCTACTATTTCCCCTCTCGTGTGACAAGCGTTTGGATTCGTTCACTATTCCTCCTCTCGCATGAGAAACGTTTGGATCTCAAGTTCACTTTCCTCCTCTCGCGTGAGACACGTTTGGATCTCAAGTTCACTATTCCTCCTCTCGTGTGAGACACGTTTGGATCTCAAGTTCACTTTCCTCCTCTCGCGTGAGACGCGTTTGGATCTCAACTTCACTATTCCTCCTCTCGCGTGAGACACGTTTGGATCTCCAGTTCACTTTCCTCCTCTCGCGTGAGACGAATTTGGATCTCAAGTTCACAATTCCTCCTCTCGTGTGAGAAGCGTTTGGATCTCAAGTTCACTTTCCTCCTCTCACGTGAGACGCATTTGGATCTCGAGTTCACTTTCCTCCTCTCACGTGAGACATGTTTGGATCTCAAGTTCACTATTTCTCCTCTCGCGTGAGACACGTTTGGATCTCAAATTCACATTTCTCCTCTCACCTAAGACACGTTTGGATCTCAAGTTCACTATTTCTCCTCTCGCGTGAGACGCATTTGGATCTCAAGTTCACTATTCCTTCTCTCGTGTGAGAAGTGTTTGGATCTCAAGTTCACTTTCCTTCTCTCGCGTGAGACGCGTTTGGATCTCAAGTTCACTATTTCTCCTCTCACGTGAGACGCGTTTGGATCTCAAGTTCACTATTTCTTCTCTCGCGTGAGAAGCATTTGGATCTCAAGTTCACTTTCCTTCTCTCGCATGAGACGCGTTTGGATCTCAAGTTCACTTTCCTCCTCTCGCGTGAAGCGCATTTGGATCTCAAGTTCACTATTTCTCCTCTCGCGTAAGACGCGTTTGGATCTCAAATTCACTTTTCTCCTCTCGCCTAAGACGCGTTTGGATCTTAAGTTCACTATTTCTCCTCTCGAGTGAGACGCGTTTGGATCTCAAGTTCACTTTTCTCCTCTCGCATGAGACGTATTTGGATCTCAAGTTCACTTTTCTCTCTGCGTGAGACACGTTTGGATCTCAAGTTTACTTTTCTCCTCTCGCTTGAGACGTGTTTGGATCTCAAGTTCACTTTTCTCCTCTCACATGAGACGCATTTGGATTTGTTCACTATTTCTCCTCTCGTGTGAGATGCGTTTGGATTTGTTCACAATTTCCTCCTTTCGCATGAGATGCGTTAGGTTATTGATTTACTTGGTTAAAAACATCAGGTGCGCCTGATGTTCACACCATCTTTCCTCATTTTGCGTAAGACGCGTTAGGTTGTTGTTTCACTCGGTTAAGAACATCAGGTGCGCCTATTTTTCACACCGCCTTTCCTCCTTTCATGTGAGACACATTAGGTTGTTGATTTCTCTTAGTTGAGGTCTTCCCTCTCTTTTCGTATGCAACACAAGGAGATGTTTTTGATTGGTTACATCGTCTCGTTATTCGCTTACTTCTTTCTGTGTGAGACATGGCTTGCTTTTTGTTTTGATTTAAGCTTTTCATTCATGTTATCACATTGCTCATTACATGATCATAAGTTTTTCAAAAATAATCCGCCTCACAAGGCGTGTAAGTCTAATATTTTTGTGTATATCATTTTGCAACTTGCCCCTGAACTACGTAGGTTTGATTCCTTGCAAAGGGATATGTAGGCAACCTTATGGTTCAACCACTTGCATTGCATCTTGTTTCTTTGCCCATGTCTTACGGCTTTGTCAAAAGGGTCGTCTTCGGGCTTTGACATTCACTCACATCATGAAATGACTTTGAGCTCTATCAAAAAGGCGCAACTGTAGACACTCCATTTTGACCAACCCTAAGACTTGAGCACTTTCTTTTGATTACCTGATGATAACAATTAGAATGTGTTTCTCACAAAATCCTCAGTAAGAGAGTTGAAATTTGAGCTTTAATCCCAACCTTCACACATTTTTGGCCAAACTATTTTAGACCTAAAAACCCCCTTTTAAAAACATATTCTTTATAGGTTTGGATAGGTTTGGATTTGAAGCAAATAGGAGGGGATGAAAGAAAACTAGTTTAGGAAAAGAATGAGCATCAAATCATTAAGAAGGAAATGAACAGCCTTTAATAAATTAGGCATATCTCTTTGTACACTTGGAATTTAAATGTAAGACCACCACCATTGGAAATTAGACTTCTGGGGCTTCAATATAGATCCAAGAATCACCTAAACCCGAATCCGAATAAGGGAGATATGCCCGTTTGAAGTTGGGTTTAAGAGCAGATTTTGTTGACCTAGAAATGAATAGCCTTCACTAAATTAGGCATATCTCTTTGTACACTTGGAATTGAAATGTGACACCACCACCATCCAAGAATCACCTAAGAACGAGTCCGAATAAGGGAGATATGCCCATTTGAAGTTGGGCTCTAAGAGCAGATTTTGTTAAACCGGCCCGAAATAGCATCAAAACCGTTTTTTTTTTTTTTTTTTTTGGTTCACTTGGGACACCTCATTAACTCAATTTATGATATATTCATCACCAAATATATATACACTCAGCCTCCATTATCTAAGGCTTGATCCATTAGAGATAATGCTCCACTTTTGTCTCCCATTAGCTCCATTAGTACTCCATTAGCTTCAATATCTTCCTTTTGTCTTCCACCTTGTCTTCCACCATTTCTCTACTTGCTTAGCCTTGCTTAGCCTATATATATACATCATATTGTTGAGAGAAGCAAGAGGATAGATTAAGGAGAAAACATTTGAGCTAGAGAAAAGAGGAAGGAAAAAGAGAAAAATTGAGTTTTTAAGCTAAACACACTCCTATCTTCCAAAACACTTCCAAGCTTCCATAGCTACTAAAATTCCTCATTTCCATACACCAAAACCACCCCAAAAATTCTGATATAGCCAAAGATCAATTTCCTTGATTATAAGGAAGAGTGTTTAGTGATTGAAAGTGAGAAAAATTAGAGAGTTAGCCACTTTCCATACCATAAACTCCATAATTTCAAATTGAGGATTTGATAACACAATTCCTACACTTGAGGGTGATCAAGGGGGAGTTTCTGAACTAAGGAGTTCATCCTTTCCTTGGAATGTGAATTTCACAAACCTTTCATTTTCTTGCATCTCTTACTTATTTTGCTCTTTTGCTTTGATTTATTATTATATTATATATTGTTGTAATCTAATTGAAAGTGGTGAATTGAAGTCCCATATATGTTGTTTTTAGCAAGGGAAAGAGACCTTCCATGCTAAATGGTTTAATCTCTTCAGTGGTTCATTACCAAGGCATTACATCTCTCTCATACCAAGAACAACTCCTTGTTTGATGCTTCTCTTATTTTAGTGGACATAACTCTCATTTTTGGACTAAAATGACTAAAGAATGGCAAGGTAATTAAAAGGGATAATAAAATTGGACTAAAAGAGGCACAAGATAATAAAATTAAGTTAGGTTCAATCAGACGTCATATTGAACCCATGTCTTTTTTTATTTATTTTGCTCTTTTGCTTTGATTTCTTGTCATATTATATATTGTTGTAATCCAACTGAAAGTGGTGAGTTGAGACTCCCATTGATATTGTTTTTAGTTTTGTTTTTATTGTTGAAATCTAATAAAACAGAGTTTAGCTGAGCTTACCGGGCTACCCAGCCCATTAGTTGGCCGAGTAGCCACCTAAAAGTACGTCATCATGCTCGCAACCAGTCACGGGTTTCCTAATTTTTCCAAAATAAATATAAGGTGGCGACTCTAAGATTTGATAACACAGTCCATTTTTGACAAAATTGCAATAAAATAGATTTTCAATAAAAGTTGCTAAATTTGGACTTTCACCTACGTTTCACATTGCACTCGTGAGACTAGATCAAAGAAATCGAGGGTCCGAACTGTTTAACGTGCATGGGTACCCCCTGGGCATGTTACACAGAATAAAAGAATACAAGGGGCTGCGGAAGCAATTATACAAAAATACAAGGTCCATAAAGCTGTGAAGACATACATGAGACAGATAAGTTCTAAACTTATATATTGTCAAACTTCCATAAGACTTGTATCACCATATATATAATGTCATGAGGGACTTAGCCCAACATACAGATAAGAAAAACAAACAACAAAACATCTTCGACAGGTTCACAAAACTTGGCTTCTCACAAAGGAACCTCCCCGAGAGGCACAGTGGTTGGTTGACCCAAAACACTCCAGGCAGCAACTTAGGCCTGGTCACACGCCTGCTCACCTACATACATAATATAAATAGTAAGCGAAAGCCCAGTGAATAATAACAGAGTAAGCGAGGGTGCTCAATTAATGACCTTCCCCTCTCATACCTAAGGTTCCGAACCGAGACAACTTTGGTTATAATGAACAATGGCCTTGGCACGAGTCATGGGTTTCCTAATTTCCCAAAATATTAGGTGGCGACTCTGAGATCTAATGACGGAGTCCATTTCTGGCAAAATAAAAATTTTGGCAATAAATAGAAGTTGTCAAATCTAGACTCTCATCTATGTTTCACATTACACTCATGAGACTAGATCAAAGAAATCAAGGGTCCGAACTATTTAATGCACACGGGTACCCCCCGGGCATGTTACAGTTTTTGGCGACTCTGTTGGGAAATTTTATGAAACCTTGACTCGAACTCCATGATATGGCTTTTATTTTCAATTATATGTTTATTGCATTACATGCATTGGTGCAGTTAAAGTTCTTGTGTTGCCCAGATACTAGTGGGAGCACAGGCCCACTTTTTATGACACTACACCTATGTCTACATTACTTTGGAAGCCTTGTGTTATAATCTTTTGAGATCTGAAAGTTCTCAGACTTTGAAGAGAGGCTAATATTGACTCTTCTGATTTCCTAAGATCTTCATTTGTTATGACCCAAAGGAGTCTTTGGTAATGTCACCTTGACTTCAACCCCTAGAGTAGAGCCAACCTTGTACATATAATAAGCTATACTACCTTCCAAAATTAGGGCAGGATGCTCTCCCATTTCCAGGATGTATGATGCCACTTGTTTGAATAGTGAAACCCTAGATCATTTCAAAGTTAGGACAGGGTAACCCTAACCCCCATAGGGGTGTTTGTTCTCTTTCCTATTATGTGTTATGTGCAATGTATGGGAATTCTCATATTCAGATGAGTGGTTCAGTCATTTCAGTTTGTGGGGTTGAGTTCAGTTTTTCAACATGAGTTAGCAGTAATCAATTGAGCTGGGACGCTAATGAAATTCTAATTGGGGGTCCCGTTTTGTTTCAGCAAGGTAGTCGAGCACTATAGCTTCCGAAAGGTCTGATATCCCCCAACTTCTGTGGACTCGCATTGGTAGACTTTGCAAAAGTGCAGATTTGGTTCAGGGTCAGCCAGTGTTAGTTTCTTTGTCACCAGTTACACGAAGAAAAGCAAAAGCTTCATCAACTGTCCAGAATACCCCTTCTTCACTTGCTAGATCATCACTACTCAACTCACCAGAATCAATGATGGCTCAGATTCCATAAAATATAGCAGACATACTATTGGCCCTTCAATGGAGTATGGATACCGTTTCCACTATGATTGCTGCCCAAGGCACTACTCTTGCCGCTCAAGGCAATACTCTTGCTGAACTGCAACGCTCATCTGGGGCGTCCATTACTCAACCATCTTCGATGACTCATCCAGTTCCACCTCCACCTCCACCAGCTGACAAGTTTCCTGAACTTAGCTCACCAGAAGATCTGGGGGTTCCTGCACAAACTTCAGGAGGATCATTTCCCCTTCCACAACCAGTGGGAGGGCTCCTTCCCTCTGAAGCACCCGAGTCTGACTCAACTATGTTGAAGCTGGCCAAGTTGGAAAAACTTTTCAAAAAGGCACAAGGAGTCAATTCAATCCCAAACATTGAAGACGGGTACACTGAGACAACTATGAAGTTGCCAGAACGGTTCAAAATGCCACACATTGATAGGTTTGATGGCTCCAGCGACCCAATGGTGCACATTCACCTGTTCTTTGATGTCTTAAATCCTATAGGTTTGACTCGTCTGCAAAAGCTCTCTTTATTCGGATGAACTTTGTCAGGAGTGGCTGCCATCTAGTATACCAAGTTAGAGGACTCGGTAAAACAAAGTTGGGAAGAGTTGGTCGGGGCCTTTATCACCCAGTATGCTTATAACATCCAAATTGAAGTGACTACTCGAGAATTAGAGGCCACCCATCAAGAGCCCAATGAAAGTTTCGTGGCCTTTATCACAAGATGGAGGGCAAAAGCAGCAATGATGACCAACAGACCACTTGAAAAATACCAAATCCGTATGATAGTCAAAATCTGCATGGAAAGATGTTACAAAAAATGATAGACCTCCCACTCTTCACTTTTAATGAATTAAATGAGATAAGGGTCCAAATAGAGGAAGCTATCAAACAAGGAATCATTGTGGAGGATAAGGAACCTATTCGAAAGCCATTTGGTCACAGTTCCAATGCTACCACCAGTGGTAGCAAAGCTGTGAAGCCCTCTGAAATCAACTTGGTTGCCACCACCACTAAAATAACCGACCCCTTTGCTCATGCTGGCCCGCAAAACACAACCCGAGCCCCAAGCAGAACATTCACCCCTCTCCATATGTCACTCTTCAAAGCAATGAACATCTTGACAAAAAGAGAGTATTTGAAGCCTTTGGACCCCCGACCTCTTCCCGAACCTCTCCCAACCAAACATAACGCTACCAAACATGGTGCTTTCCACCAACAACCTGGACATGACACAGACAGTTGTTTTCGCCTTCGTCATGAGATCCAAGATCTCATAGACAATAAAGTCATAGCTCCCCCACAACCACCAAAACCCAACGTCACTACCAACCCGTTGTCGCCCCATGACAAAGTTCCACCACCTCCTCATCTTAACCTCATCCATACACTTTCATCCACCTTTAACCCCAGTATCTATATCACACCCACCCATTTACCAAAACCTAAGGTACATATTCCAGGAGGCACCGAGTTATGTATGATGGATGCACCTCCAACCCAGCCAAAACCCAAAATCCCTATGGTGGTAGCGGGCAAACTATCAGAGAAAAAGTATGATCCTAGCCGGTATATTGTTCCCAGTGGTCAACTAAAGCTTGAGGTTGATCTCTCTGACTCATTTTCTATTAATGTTGTCAAAGAGGATGTACTTGCACAGGGGTTGGATGACTTGGCTGACCTAGAGGAGGACTTGGCTAATCTCCATTTCTTTGAAGAATTAGACCTTGGGAATGTACAGATGGGATAGTGGGAACCGAAGAATTACAGTCACGGTTGGTCAAGTGGTGACGAAGCTTCTGATGAGGAAACTGAAAGAAAAGATGATGAATTGCGACTTGATTTCGTAAAACCTGTTGAATGTGGTAAAGGAAAGAGTTCTAGAGGAAAAGAAGAAGAACCAAGAAGCCATTCAAAGCATACTGTGGGAATGATTCAAGCAGTGCTAGATAATTGCCTTTCGGTCAACGAAGGCGAATAGTGGGATGATAATAACCTACAGCTCGCCCACACTGATAATGAATAGGTAAACAATGTGCCAGATGAGACTTGGTATGCAGATGAAATTGATCATTTGACCAGGAGTGGGCGCTACTTCAAGCCTCCACATCTAGACCAAAGAGAGCCCTCTGGAAAAGATAAAAAGGTAGAGAAAGAGAAAGAAAAAGAAAAAGAAAAAGAGAAAGAGGTAGAAGAAGACCTAGTTCTAAAATAATTGAAAAAGATCCAGGCAAACATTTCCATTTAGGGTCTTCTCATGGCTTCCCGAGAATATCGACAGGCAATGTTGTCAATGTTGAGCAAGGCTAAGCTGTCAATTAATACCACTCCCAAGCAATTATTGTCATTAATCACCCCGAGAGAAACCATCCCAACAATAACTTTTGCTGACAAAGAGCTGCCACTAGAAGGATCAAGACATAATAAGCCTTTGTACGTATCGCTGGAATGTAGAAAGAAATGGATCATGATTGTTCTGATTGACACCGGATTAGCCATCAATGTCTTCCCTTCCCGCACTGCTTATGTAATCGGGCCAAAGCTGACAGATTTCATACCCACTACTCAATTGATCCGGGCCTATGATAATACTAGTCAGGAAGTGATGGGAACAATCAAAGTACAAATAACAGTGGGTCCATCTGAGTACGAAGCTGAATTTCATGTCATGGATGTTCCCACAACATTCAACTTGCTATTAGGAAGGCCCTAGCTTCATCCGATGAAAGCTGTATCATCTACACTACATCAATTGGTAAAGTACCCATATGATGGAGGAATTGCCACTGTTTTCGGAAATTCATCCATTCATCCTCTCCCAGAAGTCACAACACCACTGCTAGAAATACAACATAGGGAAGAGGATGTGTTCCTATCAAGTTTTACATTGGTAGAGGCCCAGCTAGTTCAAACGCTCATGGCAGAAGACGAAGGTGTATATATTAGTGCCCAATCAATCTATTTCATGAGTAAACTAGGTCACATTCCAAGGATGGGATTGGGACAAAGTGGCAGGAAAGGTATTACTACAACCAGTGAAGTACCTCATAACCCACATGCATTTGGATTAGGGTATGCACCCACGGCTGATGACTGGAAAAGGAAAACTGAAGAGATCAGGAAGAGGATCAAGGCCAAGAGAACCGGACGACAGTTTGAATTGGTTCATAAGCCAATTCGTGGGACCTTGAATAGACGCTTTGTCCGCCAAGGAGAAGACTTCCCTTTCTGTGGTCTTCTTGAGCCTTGGTTTGATCGAGTAGAGAGGAAGAGATACCCTGAGTTTGAGATCTTCTTCGATCATCAGCTCTCCGATAGTGACGAGGAGTGGGTAGATCCTAGCATCGACATTGGACAAGACAGAGAAGTCAGCTCGGAAAGCAGCACAGAGGAAATCCTGGGTCTAACACTGGTTGATTTACTGACAGAATCGCATACTAGCACTGAACCGATGAATTTTGGGGATATGACCATTGCCATGATCGGGGAAGAGGTACCTACTGACTGCTCAAGCTTCATCATGGATACAGTGAATGGCTCACAAATAAATTGGCATTTTAAAAAGAGTCGTAATGAGAGTTCTGAATTGGCTATTGAGTCTAAGTAAGGTGGGCATGTGGGATTGGAGTCAAATTCAAGTTTGTCTAAGCTGTCTGAGTCTTCTTTTTCTTTCTCTTTTGAATCTTTTGCAACTTGTGAGCCCGAGGCTTTGAATGAAGATGTTGTGATTTCCGCTTACTTTTCTATGCCCATAGTTCATAACGTTGACCAAAATTTTCAAAATCTTGATAAAAACGAAGAGGAAGAAATTCCTCGGGCTTTGAAAAATTTAATCGACTGGGAGGAAGAAAGGCGTGCTAAGCCATTAGTGGATGAAATTGTTTCTGTAAATGTGGGTACTGAGAAAGATCCTCGCTTGATCCAGATTAATTCTACATTGTCTTCAAAGGAACGTGAACAATTAGTTGCTTTATTAAAAGAATTCAACGATGTTTTTGCATGGTCCTACGAAGACATGCCAGCAATTGACCCTGAGATTGTATAGCATAGGATCCCTCTCGACCTTGAGGCCCGACCTGTCAAGCAGAAGCTTCGCAGAGTTCATCCAGATTGGGGCCTTGAAAATTAAAAAAGAGGTTACCAAGCAAATCAATGCTGGGTTTTTGCTCGTATCAGAATATCCTACTTGGTTAACCAATATTGTGCCAATTCCGAAGAAAGATGGAAGAATCCAAGTTTATGTTGACTTCCGGGATTTGAATAAGGCTAGCCTAAAGGATGATTTCCTATTACCACATATTGACGAATTGGTAGACTTCACTGCAGGGTATGCCTTACTATCATTCATGGATGGTTTTTCAAGGTATAACCAGATCCTTATGGCTCTAGAGGATAGAGAAAAGACAGCATTTACCACACCATAGGAGACATATTGCTACAGGGTTATGCCATTCGGTTTGAAGAATGTCGGGGCCACTTATCAAAGAGCCGCTACCACTCTTTTGCATGATATGATCCACAAGGAAGTTGAGGTGTATGTAGACGACATGATTGTCAAGTCTAAAGATCGGGAAAGCCATTACACCTCATTAAAGAAATTCTTTGAGAGAACTAGGGAATACAGGCTAAGGCTGAATCCACAAAAATGCACATTTGGGGTAATTGCGAGCAAGATGTTGGGATTTCGGATCACACAGCGGAGAATTGAAGTTGATCCATCTAAAATTAAGGTCATCTTAGAAATGCCGCCACCAATGACTAAAAAAGAGGTGCGGGGTATTCTAGGAAAGGGGCAATTCATAAGGAGGTTTATTTCAAAGTTAACCTTGACTTGTGAACCACTGTTTGGTCTCCTAAAGAAAGGAAAGAAGTTCCAATGGGATAATCGATATCAGTTTGCATTCGAGCAAGTCAAGCAGTATTTGCGGAATCCACCTGTGTTATCACTGCCTAAGCCAAGGAACCCGTTGATCCTGTACTTATCAGTGACTGAATCAACTATGGGATGTATGCTTCCACAAGAGTGGGATAAGAAAGTAGAGAAGGCCATCTACTACTTAAGTAAAAAGATGCTTGAATATGAGACCCGCTATACTCCTTTGGAAAAAGCTTGCTTAGCTTTGGTATGGGCCACCAGGAAGTTAAGACACTACCTGTTAGCTCACTCGGTAATTCTGGTTTCAAGATTAGACCCAATCAAATATCTCTTTGAGAAACCAACACTTACCGGTAGGCTGGCTCGTTGGTTGCTTTTGCTTTCTAAATTTGACCTTAAGTATGTCACTCGTAAATCTGTCAAAGGAAGGGTCATAGCAGAATTTTTGGCTAATTACCTAATTGAGGGAGGACAAGATGTGGAGTACTCATTCCCAGATGAAGAGGTCATGTAGATGGAAGAAGACACTTAGAAGTTGTACTTAGATGGAGCATCCAATCAATTTGGCTATGGGATAGACATATTGCTTATAGTGCCGGATGATTCCCATATCCCCTTAGCTTTCAAACTCTGATTCAAGATATCCAACAACCAAGCAGAATATGAGGCATGCATTGCCGGATTGGAAGCAGCCCTGGAACTAGGGGCAATAAGGTTGGATGTGATCGGGGACTCAAACTTGGTCGACTCTCAAGCCAACGGAGATTGGAAAGTTAAAGAGGAAAAAATGAAAGTCTATCATCAGACCTTGGACATGTTGATCCCGAGGTTCGAAAAATTGACTTTTACACACCTGGTAAGAGAGAACAACCGGTTTACTGATACGATGGCAACCCTGGCATCAATGATAGATATACCGGTCGGGGTCAAGATGTGCCCGATCCTTATAGAGCAAAGGTACACCCCAGCGTATGAAATGATAGCCGCAATGGAAGAAATTCAAGATGAAAACCCTTGGTACTTTGATATTTGGAATTTTCTGGAAAGTAGTACATACCCACAAGGGGCAAACGACAGAGACAAAAGGAGGATACGGCGTCTAGCCACTCAGTTCGTCATTTATGGAGATAAGCTATACAAAAGAGGACATTTGGGAATGCACAAGCTGTGTGTAGAGGAAGAATAGGCAAAATGTGTCATGGAAGCCATCCATGGAGAAGAGTGTGGAGCCCATATGAACGGTATAATGCTAGCCAGAAAAATCCTTAAACAAGGATACTACTGGTTAACCATGGAGAGTGATTGCATCAATTTTGTTAGGCGATGCCACAAATGTCAAATCCATGTCAATCGCATAAACATCCCACCATCCAAACTCTACAACATGACTTCGCCTTGGCCTTTCTCAGTCTAGGGCATAGATGTCATCGGGCCAATCACACCGAAGGGTTTAAATGGGCATCAATTCATCTTGGTTGCCATTGACTATTTTACCAAGTGGGTTGAGCACAATCGTATTCAGTGTTAAAAGCATCACACGTGGCCAAATTCATCAGGAACAACATCATCTGCAGATATGGGGTACCAAATGAAATAATTTCAAACAATGGCTCACACTTCAGGGGAGAAGTGGTAGTCCTACTTGAAAAATATAACGTGGCTTTTCACAAGTCATCAACATACAGGCCACAAACCAATGGAGCCGTTAAAGCTGCAAACAAGAACATCAAAACCATTTTGTGTAAGACGGTGGAAACCTACAGAGATTGGCCAGACAAACTGCCTTTTGCACTTTGAGGATACAGGACATCGATCCGAACGTCTACAGGGGCAACCCCTCACTCTTTGGTATATGGAATGGAGGTTGTTTTGTCGATTGAGTTGGAAGTGCCTTCATTGAGGATTATGGCTGAATGTCAGATAATGGCTGAATGTCAGATAACAGAAGCTGATTGGCAACATAATCGATTTGAGGAACTGATGCTATTTGATGAGCGAAGATTGAAGGCGTTATACCACATTCAAGGGTATCAACGCAGGATTGCCAGAGCATTCAACAAAAAGGTTAGATCCAAGAATTTGAGGGAATAGGACTTAGGGTTGAAAGACAACCGAGCTCCTATTCACGACCCTAGAGGCAAGTTTAGACCCAATTAGACGGGTCCCTACATCATTAAATCAATCTGGTCAGGAGGAGCAGTCATTCTCATGGATTTGGATGGTTTGGAGTTCTCACAACCAATCAACATGGACAAGCTGAAGAAGTACTACCCTTGAAAGGCTCGCTGGGCTGAAAACCCGGAAGGGAGACCCAGGCAAAAGTTAGAGGAAAATATATATATATATATAATATAAATAAATAAAAAATGATGACAAAAAATATATATATATATAAATGATGACAAAAAAAATAGAAAAATGAAAAAAAGAAAAGCTCGCAAGGTTGAAAACCCGAAAGGGCAGCTTTGGCAAAAGTTAGAGCACAAAAGGAGAGTGTCAATACCCAAGTGAACCTTAATCGGTACTAGGTATGGCCTGATTCCTATCTTTGGGATACGTAGGCAGCTTCACCTTGAAGTTCGGCCTTAATTATTTTTCAACTCACTCATCTCGTCCATGTTTGATTGGTGTATCTTTATTCGACTCGGCTATTCATATTTGATTGGCTCATCCCCATTTGATTCAGCTATCCTATTTCTCCTTCATGACGGGTTCAGTTGCAAGACGAATTCAGTTGTGCATCTCAAGGGTTGATTTCATGTTGATCGAGTAGTGGTCATTTGCGAAAATAGATTTTGAGGACTTTTAATGAAGTTGACTGATTTTCTCAAAAATTATTCCATTTTTTTCAAAAACACAAACCATTCTTTGGACCAAAAAGAGAAAAATTTTAGTGCTCATAATTTGGCTCATATGATTTCAAGATAGAAAATGGAACAAGTGTGCTAATTTACCTCTCATGTTGATCAAAATCGCTTTAACAGAAAGGAAAAACAAAAAAGGGCAAAGTGATGAACTAGGGGCACAGTTAAGTCAAGTTTTCTGTCCTTTACCCACACTATCGAGTTCTTGTCACCTTAATCAAGCAATCGCCGGAAAATGCACAGTAGTTGTCACCGGTGATGCTTTTCCGTCGAGCGGTCGACCGGTGTTGCTCTATTTTGCGTTCATTTTGCTTCGACAAGTGCAAAGGGGTGTGTTTTGGGATGGTTTTTGCTTCATTTTCATTTCATTAAGTTGTGTTTTGTGTTTTGGTCAATGATAGGCACAATATTCAGTGCAGAATTCACTAAAATGCAGCCATTTTCAAGTTCAAAATCAAAACAAAATGATTTTGGTGTTCAGTGTTGTGCCATTCATGCCATCCAGATTTGCAAAACAAACTCGTTTTATTAATACCAGGGATCAACCCCGATCAAAGTTGTACAAAAAAAAGTTGAAACTATAGGTGCCCACGCCAAACAAAAAACAACAAAAAAACAAAAACAAAAACAAAAAAAATAATAAGAGAGAGAGTAGCATTTTCTCAGTTTTCCGACAGCAGCTTAGCGGCAAAGATTACAACCGGCTTCATTTGCACACAGCTTCCTTGCATGATTTTACCATCAGCTGCCTCGCTTCATCTTTACTCTTTCGAAGCTCTCGAAGGAGATTATTCCTCACCGGCCATCAAATTGGTTATGCGAAGGAACTCCAAATTGGGCCACAGAGGTGGCCTGTCGTTTCAGTTCTTTATTCTGCTTTTTCAGTGCACTAATTTCTACTCGAGATTCCTTGTACATACGTTGAACTAGGGAGAGTTGTTCAGTTAACTGATGTACATCAAACATCCTATTCAGCAGTCAACGGGATAAGTTGGAGACCGTAGTCACAGTCTCTACACATGACCTCAACGTATACAAGTTTGCTTCGACGTCAGACTGTGCCGCCATTATTTGCTCAACTGACATCGCTAGAAAGCTGAAAACAGGGGAAGGAGGAGGAGCCCACGGTTGAGATTCAGGGGAGTCAAAATCGATCATCTCCATCATGGACTCGCTCAGGTCTGGAAAAAGAGTGAGAGAACTGTGTGAAAAGGCCATGGCAGAGGAGAGTAATGCAAACGAAAGAGGTTGTAGAGTGGTGGTAGAGAAATTTTGCAGGCTTTTGCTCTACCTCTCTCTTTCGCAGACCTCAATTTAAGAAGAGAGCGAAGAAGAAGGAGAAGAAGACAAAGAGGAGAAACATTAGGATAAGGCATTGAAGAATCGGGGCAGTCTGTCAGTCAGGCACCGTGATTATTGAAATTGCGTGCCAGACATGATGCTCGAAGAAGATGAAAGAAGAAAGAGAGAGAAAAAAATAGGGGAAGAGGAGAGAGATATGTATATGTATGTGTACGTGTATATGTGTATAATATATTATGTACGTATATGTCTGTGTACATGTAACTCTGTATATATTTTCTTCATATATGTATATGTGTGTATTCGTATACATATATAATTTTCCTATGTGTATATGTATACGTATGTAATACGTATTTTGTATATCGTTCGTGTGTATATGTAACATTCCCCCTCTCCGTATGAGATACGGTTAGGTACGCTGTTGATTACACCACCTTTTCACCTTTCACGTGAGACGTGTTAGGATTTGACGTTTACCTAGTTAAAACCTTCCCCCTCTCCGTGTAAGATACGGTTAGGTACGTTGTTGGCTACCCCACCTTTTCACCTTTCACGTGAGACGTGTTACAATTTGATGTTTACCTAGTTAAAACCTTCCCCCTCTCCGTGTGAGATACGGTTAGGTACGCTGTTGGTTACACCACCTTTTCACCTTTTACGTGAGACGTG
Organism: Camellia japonica; assembly: GCA_030407325.1. Lineage (NCBI taxonomy): Eukaryota > Viridiplantae > Streptophyta > Magnoliopsida > Ericales > Theaceae > Camellia > Camellia japonica. The sequence continues at coordinate 44,828,606 of JAPPVO010000031.1, read as the reverse complement.
TTAGGATTTGACATTTACCTGGTTAAAACCTTCTCCCTCTCCGTATGAGATACGGTTAGGTACGCTGTTGGTTATACCACCTTTTTACCTTTCACGTGAAACGTGTTAGGATTTGATATTTACCTGGTTAAAACCTTCCCCCTCTCCGTATGAGATACGGTCAGATATGCCTATTGGTTACACCACATTTTCACCTTTCATGTGAGACGTGTTTGGATTCGTTCACTATTTCTCCTCTCGCGTGAGACGCGTTTGGATTTGTTCACTATTTCTCCTCTCGCATGAGACGCGTTTGGATTCATTTACTATTTCTCCTCTCGTGTGAGACACGTTTGGATTCGTTCACTATTTCTCCTCTCGCGTGAGACGCGTTTGGATTTGTTCACATTTTCCTCCTTTCACGTAAGACACGTTAGGTTGTTGATTTACTCGGTTAAAAACATCAAGTGTGCCTGATGTTTACACCATCCTTCCTCCTTTCGTGTGAGACACGTTAGGTTGTTATTTCACTCGATTCAAAACATCAAGTGTGCCTGTTGTTCACACTGCCTTTCCTCTTTTCGCGTGAAACGCGTTAGGTTGTTGATTTCTCTTGGTTGAGGTTTTCCCTCTCTTTTCGTATGCAACGCGAGGAGATGTTTCTGATTGGTTGCACCGTCTTGTTATTCTTACTTCTTTCCGTGTGAGACATTGTAGACACCCCATTTTTGACTGGCCTTAAGACTCAAACGTCATCGATTGAGCGCTCGGTAATCGTGCATGTTATGCTCGTTTAGAGGTTTCGGAGTTTTGGCTGAGAGCCTTGCCTCCGGGCCTCTGAACTCTTTTGTGCTTCGGCTCGGTTTGTGGACCGACTCTTGTTTCTCTTCCCGGAGGGAGGAAGAGGTCTTGTAGACCATCTCTTTGTGGTCGTAGACCACTTTTCCCGTTTGGAGACTAGTTTTCGATTTTTTGGAGCCTTTGGCCGTGCGCCTTGTCTCGGGACTGCTTAACGTTCTCCGTTTGGCGTGGTTTTTGAACCACACCTTGTTGCCTCTACCTAGAGGAACACTGTGGTCTGGGAGACCACTTTTGTGGTCGCATACCACTTGTGGTGCTCGTAGATTAGTTTTCGAGGCTTTCGGCCGCGTGCTTTGCCTCCCGATCTCTCGTCTTGCATCCACTTTGGTTTGTTTTTGGTACAAACCTTGTTTTCCTTGTTTGGAAGGTGGTCCAAGGGTGGGAGACCAGTATTTCTCCTGGCTGACCACTTCTTCCTCTGCCAGCCAGTTTTCTGGTCGGACAACTGGCTTTCTTGGTCTTTGGGCCATCTTTTCTGGTTGGCCACCACACCACTGCATTGTTTTCATGCCCTGGACTCTCTCCCATCATGGCCAACCATTTTTTGCTCTCAGAGGCCACTTGAAGTGGTCGGCCGACCACTTTAAGTAGCAAGCCGACCACTTCAGGTGGTCGGCTGCTTTTTGACACCTTTTTGGAGATATTTTCCTCCAGCTGGAGGACATTAGGGCCATCCTCCATACACGTGTATGGAGGGATTGCCTTGGTGCTTAGCTTCTCCCAGAAGCTTTGCCTTTTCTCTTCTATAAGAGGGAAGCTCCCCCTCCCTCCTCTAGGTTCAGAAAATTGCCCTTAGAGAGATACATATTATCTTGTATCTATCTTGCTTGGTTCTTCATTTTTGTGCTTCAAAAGTGTAGATTTGTCTTAGTTTAACACACAAACACACACTCAAACACCATCCTTGGGTAGCTGAGGTGCTAAGGAGTTGTTTTTGGTGTTCTTGGACTGATTTAAGCTCAAAGAACTTGCTGGAGTTATAGTGGTAAAGAAGGTCTTCACGGGTGAGTCTTTGACCTTTAAAACCCCGATTCTTGCTTAAGCTTTTGAGCCTATTTTCATGCTATTTTGAGCTTAACTTATAACTAAAAAAAGTTCTGTATTTAAGTGCTTAAAATAGTTGTTTAAGGTCTCTTTTTCGTTTGGGGTGATTTACCCCCTCTTAGGCCTGGTTAGGCCTTATTTTGAGCCATCCCTTTAGGCTCTTGGTGAACCCTTTGCATGACCTTTCTACCACTATTTCAGTGGTGGAAAGGTGGTTTTGGTGTCCTAAATAGGAGAGGGCCATCCCCTCTCCTTGTGTCTTGTTTACTTGCTTCATATGCCTCATGTTTGACCACCTTTGTTAAGCTTGTATTGGCCATAGCTTAGCTTGTATTTGTGGTTATTTTGCTGAGGCATACCATTGTTTTTGTTTAGTTTGGTCACCCCATGCATGGTTAATACACTTGTAGTGTAAATCACACAAACTAGCTTTGTATGCCTCATGAAGTAGCATGCCATTCTAGCTTGTTTTCTTTCCATTTCAGCATGTTTTTGGTGATGTTTTGCCATGTCATGACTCTGTTTTGGTTTGGTTTGGTTGGCCCTTGCATGCCTCTTGCACTTGTAGTGCAACCCCTTGAAATAGCCTAACATGCATCATGCTTTAACATGTCATTTTAGCATGCTTTTGGCTTAGCTTAAAGAAGATTTTGTTCATGTTTTATCATGTCTAAGGTCTGATTTCAGTTGTTTTGGTCATGCATGACTTGCTTTGTATAGCCTTGGTTCAACCTAGCTTGTTAGCTTTGTGTGTTGAGTCCTTTAGCATGCTTTACTTGGACTATTTCAATGATTTGGCATCATTTATTATGTGATTTCAGTCCATGTTTCATGGCCATGCATTCACATTTGTCACTCATTCAATGCGTTGGAGGGTTTGCCCCTTTATGCCTTAACATGAACCATTGCGTATGCCTTCATGCCTTAGCTTGCGAGCCATCATTTCAGTGTGTTTTTGGGGTTATTATGCCATGATATAACTCTGATTTTTGTTGCTTAAGTCATTCCATGCTTGGTCCTAATAGGTGTAGTGTAATCCACCCTATTTGCCTTGTATGCATCATGCCTTATGCCCTCCATGCTAGCTTATTTTGGCTTACTTCCATGCATGTTTTAGACTCATTTTAACATGTTCTAGGACTGTTTTGGATTGCCTTGGTCACATGCTTCATGTTTTGCATAGTTGTAGCACAAATGCTCTTGCTTGCCTCAAGCTTTGAGCACCATTGCATGCTTCATTTATGTTGTGTACATGATTTGGCATCACTTAACATGACATTTCAGAGCATTTAGCATTGCCATGTTCCTACCTCAATTATGCTTTAAGTGCCTTTGAGTGCTATGCATTGTTGCCTAGTTTATACCTTAGCTTGTATGCTTGCATGCCTAGGTATTTGAGTCCTCATCTCAGCATGTTTAGGTCCTTGTTTTGACTTAATTAAGCTCTGTCCATGCTTGGTTCATGCTTTTGTGCCATGTATTGCATGCCTCCTTTGTAGTCCTCTTTGCTAGTTTCATGCTTTAAGGACTCTTGCATGCTTCACTTGCTTTGTTTGAATGATTTGGCATCATTTCTTGTCTAATTTCAGTGCATTTAGTGTTGTTACACTTTTGCATTTATCACTCCTTGAGCCCTCTCGAGAGTTGCACCTTAGTGCCTTAATTGGTGAGCCAATTGGCATGCATGCTTGTATGTGTTTCCGGTGCCTTCATTTTAGCATTATGGCCTCTGTTTTGGCATGGCTGAGGTCTATCCACATTCAGTTTAAGCCCATTGAATACATGGTTTGCATGATGTTGCATGTTTGGTGTATTGCATATTGTTGCCCTTGTTGCATTGCATTGTGCATGCATGCATTACATTGTATTTAGAATCTAAAGTTGCTTTGCATTGAGCATGCATGCCATCGAGCATTGAGTATGCTATGTTATGTTGCATTGCATGTTTGCATATTAGAGTCACATTGTGTATGTCATGCTTGTGTTGCATTGTGTTTGGAATAGGTGTTAATCCAAACATGGGAAATGAGGGGCGTTTCATACTTAAAGTGATGAAACGTGCCTCAATTCTCGGTCACCGACGCTCTTGATCATACATGATGGAGTTTTAGGCTTTATGTGTTTACTTGTGCATTCATTTCCATATTGAATTGTGCAACTTCGCCTCTCAGCCATCATGCATTAAAATGCACGATTGGTGGCCCGAGGGTCGAGAACCACACCCCCTTGAGTTCATGACATGATAGGGAGGGTGGTTGTGCACACATATCTTGCAAATACATTGCCATGCCCTTTCTTGCTCTCTGTTGCAGCAATTTGCAGTTCAGCAGCAACAACTGGCCGGCCAGCCAGAAAAACTAGCTGGCCGACCACTTTTCTGGTTTTTCAACAACCAAAAGTGGTCGGCAGGTGTCTGGAGAGACCAAAAGTGGTCGGCCACCCTCCCACAGGTTTCCCTAGGTGGAGTTTCATCTTTCTGGAGCTTGGTGCAGTGTTCTGAGAACAGATGAAAACAGAGGTAAATCGGGGCATCGCATTGGATTTCCGAATGAGGCGACCGGGCTTGCATGCATTCCTCTCCCTCTGAGGCTCCTGATGTACTGCTTTCCTTAGCTGCCATGCTTAGATAGCTCGCTTTTGCTTTGGTTTGTACTTTAAGTAGTTAATGCGTTAGCTATTCAATTCGTTTTGTAATAATTAGTTAACTAGGATTAGTTAATTAATTTGTTGTGTAATAATTAGTTTAATTAGCTTAGATTAGCTAGTTAGCTTCTTATTCGGTCCCTCCCTCGAGAGTGCGTATTGTTGTAATAAGCGTGCGTGTGTGTGATGCATGTCTTCCAACCTCCATTTCTTTCTCCTTTTTACTTAACCGCTTACGATTGTTAGTTTTAGGGCATATTTCGTTTAGCATACCTTATGCTTCTCATGCGTGCATCCATTCATCTGTCTTGCATGCACCGGGCTCGGCGCATCATACTAACTGCATTGTATTTCAATTTCTATTTGAATACATGTATCAAAGTTGCATTTTCACATGACATTCTAGAATAGCCAAGCCTATTTTAGTTGCATTTTTGCATGTGTTGCATTAGTCATCTTAACATGAACTAGGATCATGCATTGATTTCTAACTAGTTCTTTGTTTTGGCTCGGAGTACACTGTGAGTGTTTACGCTTTAGCATACTGCATGTGTGTTAATGTTGCCATGAAAGCATGCTTACCATGAGGCTAACTGCTTAGTTGATTAACTGCCTGAATGCCTGTGGGTGAAGGTTGGATTACCTGAATTGGAATAATTCATTGAAATCCGCGTTTTAGCCTACTTGCGAGTAGCAAACTTCAAACCATTTTCCAAACAAACAGATATTCGATGCTTTGTTCCAAATTAGGCGATCTAGTCTATACTTGTTTGCTGTGCGCATCACATAGTAAGATTAGCTAATTAACAGGAATAAGAGCACATGTGTTTTCAAAAACAAGATATCATGCTTAGTACAGGCCGATTTTTGATCGGGCGAGCGGGGGTGCTCATTAAGTGACCTTCCCCAATCGTACCCAAGTTCCCGAGCCGAGGCAACTTTGGTGATGACAGACACGTGGCCTTAGGCACGAGTCAGGATTTCCTAAATTCCCCCCAAAATAAAATATTTAGGTGGCGACTCTGTATCTGGCAAAGCAGTCCATGTTTGGCACGTCTTTATTAAAAATCAGTTTTCCAAAACGATTTTTCAGATTTGGACTCTTTGGTGATTTATTGGTCTCACATCGCATATTGTGAGATTAGATTCAGAACCGTGACATTTGAGTCCGAATTGTGGTAAGCCCAATGAATAGAACGAAATCCCACCCCATCTCTTCGCGCGCGGAGCGCCAGGACGTTCGAGGTGCGTCCACAGACATGACTTGCTTTTTGTTTTGATTTAAGCTTTTCATTCATGTTATCACATTGCTCATTGCATGATCATAAGTTTTCAAAAATAATCGGCGTCGCGTAGCGTATAAGTCCAGTTCCCAAAATCTTCCTGCACATCATTAGCATCTTGCCCCTGAACTACAATGGTTTGATTCCTTGCAAAGGGATATGTAGGTAACCTTCAGGTTCAACCACTTGCATTGCATCTTGTTTGTTTGCCCAAGTCTTACGGCCTTATCAAAAGGGTCGTCTTCGGGCATTGACATTCACTTACGTCATGAAATGACTTCAAGCTCTATCAAAGAAGGGCAACTGTAGACACCTCATTTTGACCAACCCTAAGACTTGGGCGCTTTCTGTTGATTACCCGATGATGACAATCAGAATGTGTTCCCCAACAATCCTCAACAAAAAAAAAATGGAATTTCAACTTTAATCCCAACCTTCACACATTTTTGGCCAAACTATTTTAGACCTTAAAACCCTCTTTTCGAAATATTTTTCTAAATGTTTTACGATGTTCCGAGGCTCCCATTTCAATTAAAATATTATACTTTTCAGTAAACCAAGTAAAGACAAAGTGCAAATAAATGGAAGGAAGGTGAACTCTTTGAAAAAAAATATATATTTAAAAACATCTTCTTTATAGGTTTGGATAGGTTTGGAGTTGAAGAAAATAAGAGGGGATGGAAGAAAACTGGTTTAGAGAAAGGATGAACATCAAATTGTTAGGAAGGAAATGAACAAGCTTCACTAAATTAGGCATATCTGTTTGTACACTTGGAATTTAGATGTGAGGCCACCACCATTGGAAAGGCGACTTCGGGGGATTCAATTTAGCTCAAAAATCACCTAAAACCAAGTCCAGATAACGGAGATATGCCCATTTGAAGTTGGGCATGAGAGCAGATTTTGTTGACTTGGCCTGAGGGAAATGAACAGCCTTCACTCAATTAGGCATATCTTTTTCTACACTTTGAATTTAGATGTGAAGCCACCACCATTGGAAATTAGACTTCTGGGGCTTCAATTTAGACCCAAGAACCACCTAAAACCAAGTCCATATAAGGGAGATATGCCCGTTTAAAGTTGGGCTTAATAGCAGATTTTGTTGACTCGGCGCAAAACAGCAGCAGCCCCGTTTTTCTTGATTTTGGTTCGGTTGGGACACCCCGTTTACCTATTTTCTGATCCATTCAAGTGCATCCACTCATCCTCCATTATCTCCACTCATCCCCCATTGTCAAAAAGAGGTTTTGTTTACATCCATAAAGGAGTATCTCATGCAACCACCTTGAAAATTTGCCCTCCTATCACATTCTTGTCTCCCACCTTCTTTTTGACCTTCACTCTCCCTCATTGCCTATATAGAATGATCATATTGTAAGAGAGAGGGAGGACCACGAAATTGAAAAGAAAAGAGTGAGAAAATGGTGAAAAAAAGGGAAATTTTGAGTTTTTGAGCCAAAACACTTCTAAGTTTCCATAACTACTGAAATTCCTCATTTCCATACACTAAAACCACTCCAAAAATTCTGATATAGCCAAAGATTAATTACCTTGCTCATAAGGAAGAGTGCTTAGTAATTGAAAGTGAGAAAAACTAGAGAGTTAGCTACTTTCCATACCATAAACTCCATAAACTTCATAATTTCGAACTGAGGATTTGAGAACACACTTCCTACACTTGAGGGTGATTAAGAGGGAGTTTGTGAACTGAGGAGTTCATCCTTTCCTTGGAAGGTGAATTTCACAAACCTTTCATTTTCTTGCATTTCTTACTTATTTTTCTCTTTTGCTTTGATTTATTGTTATATTGTATACTGTTGTAATCTAATTGAAAGTGGTGAATTGAAGTCCCATACATGTTGTTTTTAGCATGAGAAAGAGACTTTCCATGTTGAACGGTTTAATCTCTTCGAAGGTTCATTACCAGGGCATTACATCTCTCATGCCAAGAACAACTCCGTGTTTGACGCTTCTCTTATTTTAGTGGACATAACTCTCATTTTTGGACTAAAATGACTAAAGAATGGTAAGGTAATTAAAAGAGCTAATAAAACTGTACTAAAAAAGGTACAAGATAATAAAATTGAGTTAGGTTCAATCAGATTGAACCCATTGTCTTTTTTTTTTTTTTTTTACGTATTTTGCTCTTTTCCTTTGATTTCTTGTTATATTATATATTGTTGTAATCTAACTAAAAGTGGTGAATTAAGACTCCCATAGATATTGTTTTTCATTCTGTTTTTATTGTTGAAATCTAAGAAAACAGAGTTTGGCCGAGTCTATCGAGCTACCTAGCTCGTTAGATGGCCGGGTAGCCACCTAAAAGTACACCATCGAGCCCGCAACCTTCACGACCATGCCTACAACCTCTAGGCAAAATCGGGTAGCCTTCCGACGTTGAGAAGATCAACCTCCGATGGTCTTTGAGGTGCTTGAAGCTACTATTTTTATTTCATTTTGAGTGTTCGTGAGGATTTTTTTTAATATTATGTTGTAATATTTATTCATCCCCCTCGGATTTGTAATATTTAAAATGTTGTATTAATTTTCCACCCCGCTTCTTTCTATCCCGTTCTTTTACATTCTTTCTTTATTTGTGAATACGCATCATATTTTATTTTTCATTATATCCATGCTTTGCATCCATGTTTCATATATCTTGATTCAGCTAATTTTGCATTTGTGGATTTACTCAATTCCTATGTGATTATGTGAGCTACCTCATGTTCTTCAGATAATTCACATGTCATATTGTAGACACCCCATTTTTGACCGCCCTTAAGACTTGGGCGCTACTGATGGTTTGCTTGGTGATGAAAGATGTGCAGGGCAAAGTTTCAATTTCTCCGGCAAGGAGAGGGCCAAATCCCAACTTCCCACCCCTTTTTGAACCAAAGTTATTTTGAATGGTTTTTAGACCTTAAAACCCTCTCTTTCAAAACTTTTTTGAAATAAAGTTCCTACGATGTTCCAACGCTCGTATTTCGGTAAATGTTGCGCTTTTCGGTAAACCGAGCAAGGACAAAGTGGAGATGAATGAAAGAGAGATGAAATCTTTGAAAAATCTTTCAAAACACCTTGCTTAGGGGTTTGAAGTTGAAGAAAAGAGGAGAAGAGGGGAGAAACCAAGTTGGAGAAGAAGATAGGCAAGAATTGCTAAGAGAGGGACGAGCAGTCCTCGCTAAATCAAGCTTATTTGTCTATACACTTGGAGTTAAGCTATGAGGCCACCACCATTGGAAAGAAGACTTCCGGGGCTTCATTTTTCATTCAAGAATCTCTTAAATCCGAGTCCGGAGGGCGGAGATATGATTGGTTGAAGTTGGGTATCATCCCGGTTGGACCGAAACTGAGCAGTATTCACCAAAATAAGCATAACTTTTTACACAGTTGGAATTTTGATTCAAGGCTGGTTCCATTGGAAAGCTTACTTCTGGGGTTTCAATTTTGACACAAGAATGACCTGAAAAGGAGTTCATATGAAGAAGTTATACCCGTTTGAAGTTGGACCTGCAGAGCAGATTTTTCCTGCCGACCGGCCAAAACAAATGGCCGACCGACCAAATAGATGGCCGACCAGCCAGAAAATATGGCCGACCGACCAAGTTTGCTAGCCGACGACCTTCCGGAGTATTCTACAGATTGAATGGATGCCAGCTGTGCCAGCTGGAATGCACAGACTCTGCTCCCCATGCACGTGTGTGGCTGTTTTGCACCCTTTGCACCCCTTTTGACCCTCTTTTTGCACCCTTTGCTCAAAGCTTCTTGAGGAAGCTTTGACCCTTGTCTTGGCTTCCTCAAGAAGCTTGCACCTTTGCATTAGCTTCTCTTAGAAGCTTGGTCCCTTTGACCCTTTTGTATAACTTCTTTGAGAAGCTTTATGCCATTTCCTTACTCTATAAAAGAAACCCATCCTCCTCCATTGTTTTGGTTCAGCAAAATCAGACCTAATACATACATATAACATATATATCACCCTCTCTCTCTCTCTCTATATCTCCCTCTCTCTCTACATTTGGGTGTGTTAGAGTGTTCAAAGACCCTTGTTCTTGGCCTATTGCACCACACCTCATAGCCATACACCACTACCATTGGACTGAAGTTCTTGGGAGGGTTTATTGAGCTCCAAAAGCTGGTTTTTGGCCCCTGAAGCTGCTGGTCTCGAATTTGGTCTTCAAGGGTAAGTTTCTTCCCCTTTTTAGCACTTTCTTGTACCTCATTTTATCCTATCTTGCTTGCTGATTTGAGCTTGGTGTATAACATAAAAAAGTTCTTTTTTCTTGTGTTTAAGATACTTCATTAAGACCACTTTGGTGTTTGGGGTTGTTTGACCCCTCTTAGGCCTTGTTTGGTCTCATTTTTGTGCATTTTTGTGAGCTTCGGGACCACCTTGTATTGGCCCTCTCACCACTGAAATCCAGAGGGATTTCAGTGGTGGGGGTGGTGTTTTGAGGTCCTAAGAAGGAGAGGGGTGATCCTCTCCTTTGTTGTCTTGTTTACTAGCATGTTTGGCCCTTCAAATGAGCCCTTATTTGCACACTTCTTGAGCTCGGTTCAGGAATTTTTCAGTGGGTTTTAGGACCCCCATAAGCCATTTCCAGAGTTGTTTTGGTCATGTTGAGTGTCCCTCTTGCATGTGTATAACAACCCCTTGCATGGCCTTCCAAAGGAGCACCTCATTCTAACCTGTGTTGGCTCTATTTCAGTGGGTATTTAGTGTTTATTTAGCATGTTTTATCTCTGTCCCATGTTGGTTTGTCGACCCTTGGCATGCATCATACACTTGCTTTGTATTCCTCTATTTTGCCTAGAAATGCATCTTGCCTTTGGACCACTATGCTTGCATATTTTTGGCTTAGCTTTGTAAGCTTTTATGCTTGTTTTAGTATGCTAAGGGACTGTTTTTGGTCATTTGAGTCATCCATGACTTGCTTTGTATAGCTACCATGTAATCCCTCATGAGCCTTGAGTGTTGACCCCTCTAGCATGCTTTATTTGCACTATTTCAGTGATTTGGAGTCACTTATAATGTCATTTCAGTCCTCATGGTATGCTTAAATGTTTGCATTTGATGCCCCTTTGATGCTTCAAGAGGTTGTGCCTTATGCTCCATGTTTAGACATTTGTGCATGCTTCCATGTGTAGGTAATTTAGATGCCATCTAAGTGGTTTTTGGGGCTTACTTTGACATGATTTGGGACTATTTTGATTCACTTTGATCATTTGCTTCATGTGTCATATGATCATGGTTTAAGTCCTTGGGCTAATTCCAAGCTTCTATGCATGCTTTGCTTGTTTTGCTTACTTGGTTTGGCGTCATCTATGACATGATTTTAGAGCTTATAATGCATGCCATATACCTATGTTTGTCTTCTTTTAAGTGTGCTTAAAAGTTGCTTCCTTGTGCCTAAGTGTTGGACCATGTGTGCATGCATGTTTGTATGTGTTTTGGCCTTCATTTCCATGGCACTTGGCCACTGTTTTGGGCCTAGTATAGAGCTGCCCAAATTAGTTTGAATCCATGTTTAACATGTTGCTCAAAGGTTGTTGCCTTATTCCATGCCTTGCATGTTTGTTAGCTTAGGTTGTGTGCCTAGTACATATTACATGTTTGCATACTTGCCTCCATGCTCATGTTGCATGCTTAGCTCACATGCTTAGGTTGCATTTGGCATGCATGCCTTGCCTCTTGATTGAGCATGATAGAGGTTGGGCTCTTATGTGTTTGTGTGCATTACATTTGACATTAAAATGCACAACTTAGCTTCTTGGGCCATCACGTATTGAAATGCGCGATTGGTGGTCCGAGAATCGAGCACCATCCTCCTTTGAGTCATGAACATGATAAGGAGGGTGGTGGTGCAAACATTGCTTTGAAAATGCATTGCCATGCCTTGTCTGCCCTCTGCTGCTGTTAAACAGGTTTCTGCAGGAAGATTTGGCCGGCCGGCCATCTCCAGTGCCGACCGGCCATCCATCATTCCCCATGGCCGGTGGTCATTCCTTCTGGCCGGTGGTGCTCCACAGTGTCCATGAAGCATACCTTGGGAGTTGTGCAATTTTCAGAGGAGCAGAGCAGGGAAAACAGAGGCAAACTTGTGCATGCCGTTGGATTTCCGAGCAAGGCCGAGCATGCATGCATTCATTCCTCTTCCCGAGGCCTTTTACTGCTTTAATAGTTTAATTAATTTGTCAATTAGCTAAGGGTTTTGTAATATTTGATTAGCTAGGGCAGTTAATTATTTATTCGGTTTGTATTATTATTCGGTCCCTCCGAGTGAGGGCGTATTTGTAATAATAAGTGTGGGTGCGTGTGTGCATGTCTTCCAACCCCCACTTCTTTCTCCCTTTTACTTACCTGCTTTGATGGTTAGTATTAGGACATATTTAAATTAGCATACCTTATGCTATGCATGCGTGCATCCATTCATTTGTCTTACATGCACCGGGCTCGGCGCATCATTCTAACTGCATCTGTATTTCAATTTCAAATTGAATACGTGTTAGTTGTAGCATTTCACATGTCATCGTAGATTAGCCGAGCCTATCTTAGTTGCATTCTGCATGTGTTGCATTAGCCATCTTAACATGAACTAAGATCATGCACTTGATTACTAACTAGTTTCTGTTTTGGCTTGGAGTACTAGGTAAGCTTTTATGCTTTAGCATACCGCATGCGTGTGAGTGTTGCCATAACAGCATGCTTACCATGCAACTAATTGCTTATGTGAGATAAACTGTTTGATTGCCTGTGGGTGAAGGTTGGATTGTCTGAGTTGGAAAAACTCGTTGAAATCCGTATTTTAGCCTACTTGCGAGTAGCAAATTCCAAAGTGTTTTTCAAGACAAACGGATATGCAATGCTTATTTCCAAATTAGGCAATCTAGTCTATACTTGTTTGCTGTGCGCATAACATAGTAATCCTAGGCTAATAAACCGGAATAAGAACACATAACGTTTTCAAAATCGGATATCACGGTTAGTAGAAGCCGGTCTTCGAACCGGGCGAGAGGGGGTGCTCATAGCTGACCTTCCCCAATCGTACCCAAGCTCCCGAGCCGAGGCAACTTTGGTGATGACGGACACGTGGCCTTTGGCACCGAGTCAGGGTTTCCTAAATTTCCCTATTAAAAATATTTAGGTGGCGACTCTGTATCTGGCAAAGTAGTCCATGTTTGGCACTTCTTTTCTAAAAATCTGTTTTCTCAAAACGATTTGCCGGATTTGGACTCTTTGGTTCAAGATTAAGAACCGTAACACAAATCGAGTCCGAGCTGTAGCGAGGTCCCCCCGCGGGCCTGTCTACGGTTTCTGGCGACTCTGCTGGGGATTTAGAGAACTTGACTCGAACTCATGATATTTGGTTTTGACTACACTTGTGTGTTTCTTTGCATTACATTTGCATTGGTGCGCCTAGGACACCGTGTTTGCCGTCTGCTATTCCTGAGCGGTTTGCCGGAGGCTTGTCTTGTCAAGGCATGTCCATAAGGCTGACCGGTTGCGGGCTCTGCCAGTATGGGAATACAAACCCCGGTTTTACCGGGGCACCCTTTTCGAGCATTCGACCTAGTGCATATTCGGAACCATAGTGACCATTCCAAACTAGGACAGGTTGCTTACCCGTTTATAGGTTGTTTGAAACCGCTGTGTGCGTAGTGAAACCCTAGCTCCTGACAAAATAGGACAGGGAAACCCTACCCCAACATAGGGGTGTTTTGGCTCTCACTTATCTGCTATGTGCTTTTAGAGTGCGTCTCTACAGGAATGCATGTATCAGTTTACAAGTTTGGGCACTAGGCCTGCGGGCACCAGTTCAGTATTTTGGGTATCAAGCCTGAGGGCATTAGTATTTGGGGAATCAGTTTTACCCGAGGGTATCAGATTTGAGGCAGAATTCTGGGCAGAATTCAGTAGAGAGCACACTCATTCAGCTTTGTTCGTATCTGTTCTGGTGAAATCAGGCTGAGATGCTGCATGTTTTCTCTTTTGCTAGGTAGTCTGGGAACCATAGCTTCAGAGGGCTCTAATATCCCCCGGGTTCATCGAACTTGTGCTAATAAACTTTGTCAGGTCAGAGATTCAATTTAGGGCAAATCAGTGTTCCTTCGCCAGAAACAGGGTAAAAGGGCCAGTCAGGCACAGATCACCAGTTCAGCAGTTACCAGATCAGTGGTCCTTAACAGTCGGACTGAGGTCTCAATTGTTGCCATAGAGATAGATCTACTAGTCAGTTAGATGGATCAGCAGGACACGTCAGGGATGGAGGCAATGATGCGTCAGATGCAAGAAAGTATGAAACTTATGCAGCAAGACGCTGTCCGCCAAGCGGAATTTTCCAAGCAGCAGGCTGCAATCATGGCTCAGCAAGCCGAGCTCATCACTAGGTTGCAACAGCAAAGTGGAGCGTCTGCTTCACATCAAGCTCCTCTCCCACCAGGAGCTCCAGCACCTGGGGAAATGCCAAATGTCCAGGAAGGTACGGGCATTCCGGTAGGGCCGGCTCCGCCCCCAATTTTACCCCAGCTGTCCAAAACACCTACCAATTTACCGAACTCTCCCTTCGAGTTCGAGGTCAACCCTACAGCATTGAAGTTGAGCAAGCTTGAAAAGTTGTTCAAGAAATCCCAGGGGGTAAAGTCCATCCCGGACATTGAGGACGGGTACACCGACGCAGCTGTAACTCTGCCGGACAGGTTCAAGATGCCTCACATCGACCGTTTTGACGGGTCAGGAGATCCCATGGTCCACGTGAGTTTGTTTTCAGATGTTCTGCGCCCGATGGGCTTGACAAGATTACAGAAGCTCTCCCTTTTTGGTAGGACCCTGTCAAGTATTGCGGCCATCTGGTACGCCAAATTGGAGGATTCAATGAAACGAAGCTGGGAGGAGATGGCCGAGGCCTTCGTCGCACAATATTCATACAATACCCAAATTGAGATTACGACCCGTGATCTTGAGACGACGAGGCAGGAACCTAAGAAGAGCTTCTCAGAATTCGTGGCCTGCTGGAGGGCCAAGGCCTCAATGATGACCATTAGGCCAACGGATAAGGATCAGATATGGATGGTTGTACGCAACCTCCAGCCCAAACTAATGCAGAAAATGATCGTGCTCCCCTTCCCTACCTTTTCTGATTTGCATGAGATGGGGGTACAAATTGAGGATGCTATGAAACAGGGCTTGATTGACAGTGACAGGGAGCAACCCAGGAGGACCTTCAACCGCAACGCAAATACAGGCGTAAGCAATGCTGAAAATGCCAGAGCTTCAGACGTGGGCATGGTTACCACCACCACACAAAAACAGCCACCTCATTCACCGGTGTGTCCGGAGCTAGCTCGCAAATAGCCAAAAACCCACCTCAGAGCCAAAGGGTGTTTACTCCACCATACATGCCCCTATCCAAAGCTCTGGGGGTTTTGATCAAGAAAGGGCATTTGAAGCCCCTGGAGCCGCAGCCACTACCAAAGAACCTCCCTCTCTCACACAACCCAGCCGACTACTGTGCCTTCCATCAGCGAGCTGGCCATGACACTGACATGTGCTTTCGTCTTCGCCACGAAATACAAGATCTGATCGACAACAGAGTCACCCCCGCACCAGGTCCTGCAAAGTCTATCGGCACTTGATCAGTGAACTTGTGGGGGATAATATGATGTGATCGGGGGATGAACCACCTGCGGGCAGCACTCGATTAACTCCAGATATGGTGGATGGCATACACTGTTTTGAGCACATTCGCGAATGTTGTTAATTCGTACTTTCTGACTTGGGTATTGGGTCAGTCTTATTATTTTGTTTTGAGTCTGTCTTTTGTTTTGAGTCAGTCTCTTTTGTTTTGGGTTTATCTTGTTGTGTCGAGTCAGTCCTGTTGTATAGAAGTCGGGTGATTCCGGGAGGGGTGTTACCTCGGGCGTCACCATTTTGTTTCGCGTTTGTCTTTTCGTTTTGTCTTGAGTCTGTTTCTGCCAGGGAGCCAGTTATGCCAACAAATTTTGAATGAACAGCAGTGATTTTCACATCCTTGTGTTCGCTTCTGCCTTGTGCCAGTTATGCCGGAGGTTCTGAATGAGGTGACAGCATTTGACTAAGAACTGTGTCTTTTCTGTGCCTTGAATTCATTGCATCGACCTAAGTTTTCCAAAACTTTTTGAACACTGCGGTGAAAACGAAGAGGAAGGAATTCCTCGGGTTTTGCAAAATTTGATCAAACTGAGAGAAAGAGAGGCGTGCTAAGCCTTTTAATGAATGAAATCATGCTTGTTAATGTGAGTACTGAGAAGGATCCTAGCTTGATTCAGATTGGCTCCACACTGTCTTCAGCGCGAGCGATTTGTCGCTTTCTTAAAAATTTTCAAAAAATATTTTGCGCGGTTCTGCGAAGACCTGTGTGGAATCGCTCTTGCGATGTACAGCTTAGGATTGCTCTCAGCCTCGAGACTTAAGCCCTTGCTTTCAAACCTTGAAGCACAATTCAGAATGTTCAACGGTCAACTAAAGCATGAGGCCTGTGTGGCCAGATCAGAAGCGACCCATGAACCAGGGGCGAGAAAGTCAAAAGAAGCTTGCAAAGCTAGAACAGAAGTACCCTTCGAACTAGGGGCAAAGATATCAGATGTGCTCGAAGAGCCGAAGATGAGTCCTCTTGCAAATCAACAGCCACTCTCCTGGATACGGATGGCCTCAAAACCTTACAACCATTTGGCATGGACCAAGCTACACTTTTACCCTTTGAGAGGCTCGCTGGGCCGAAAACCCGGAAGGGCGACCCAGGCAAAAGTTAGAGCAAGAAAGATATATACAAAAAGCAAAAAGAAAAAAGAAGAAAAGAGAAAAAAGAAGAAAAGCAAAAAAGAAAAAAGAGAAAAGAGAAAAAGAAAAAAAAAAGAGAAAAAAAAAGAGAAGAAAAGAAATGAAAAAGAAAGAAGAACAAAGCTCGCAAGGTCGAAAACCCGTGACAGGAGCCTTGGCAAAAGTTAGAGCCTGAAAAGGAGAGGTTAATACCCGAGTGTACCTTAACCCCGAACTACGTAAGGCTTGATTCCCATCTTTGGGATACGTAGGCAACTTCATTCTGAAGTCCAACCGTAAAACACTTCAATTCGACTGTGTCCATATAATGGTTTTGATCATCTTTGCCTTCTCTGTATCCGAGAGTTCGGTTGTAATCATCGCTCCGAGGACTGATTATAATGCGCTGCGATGCCATTTAGACAAGGGGCAACTTTCCGTTGCCATTCAATACACTGCGGTGCCATTCAAACAAGGGGCAACTTTCCGTTGCCATGCAGTGTCCTTCAAACAAGGGGCAATTTTCCATTGCTGTGGGTCCGAGGTTGTGCATCTCAAGAGTTGGTTCCGTGCTTATTGAGCATTGGCCGTTTGCAAAATAGTTTTTGAGAATTTTTACTGAGGTTGACTAATTCTCTTGAAAATTATTCCATTTTTCTAAAACTGGACCATTTCTTGGACCCAAAAATGGAAAATTTTCAGTGCTCATAGCTTGACTTGCATGATTTTAAATCAGAAAGTTGAACAAGCATGTTAATCTAACTCTCATTTTGGTCAAAATTGTTTTAGTAGAAAGTAAAAACAAAAAAATTGCTCAAAATGATGAACTAGGGGCACAGTTGAGTCAGGTGTCCTGTCTTTGCCCCGTTGTCAATGCACTTGCCAAGAAGGGCACTCTACCTATCTAAAAAGGGCACCACTGAAGCTAATCGTAAAAGGACTGAAAGCTCTACCACCCTCCAAGCAGCGAGGTATCGAGCCAAGTGCGAAGCACGAACTGGAATGGGGCAAGATATTCCACTCCATCATCTGGACAGATCTAACCATGTCCAAACTCCCCAGCAGAGCACCGTCAACCGATGTTAGCTGCAGATTTGCTACACACCCAGTTATAGCGCAACCCCTCTGTGGGAGAAACTCACTGTTGTGAGCAGAAGAAAGAGAATCTAGCAGAATGCTAGGGGCAAGAGCCCACAACTTCTTGTCTACCCACTAACCACTCAGGGGAGGGATAAAAAAATGAGAGATTGAAGAATAGAGAGATGTGCATTGAGAGGAAAAGTGAAAAAAGGGCTTTTTCAGAAAACTAGAGATTGAGTGCCAAGTGATGTGAGAATCACAAGTGAGAAAGGGTGGGAAACAATACCCGGTGAAATAGGCTCCCTGTGCACGCCTGAGTGTCGTGTCTTTTTGTTTTATCTCGATTCTTGTTTTGGATCGTTTCGAGTGTTACTCGCTGTGTTTAGGTTGTTTACCTTTTGTTTTCCGTTGCTGAGTCTTTTTCGCTGTGTTCAGTCGTAGGCTCAATACCCGGTTAAGAACTCCTTTCTCAATTTCAAAAATAAATCTTTTTGTGCTCAGAGTGCTGTGCCATTCTCCATATTTGTACAAAACAAGATTCCTTCTTTCATAAACTGCAGGGTCCCCCCTGATAAGTGTGAACAGTAAAACAAGGACCTATTTGAAGCTATGTGGGTTCCAGACTGCGAAGCAAAAGAAAAAAAAAAAAAAAAGGAAAATTTGGAGCATCTTAGTGTGTTTCAACTTCGGCAAATTCCGAGAATGTATTCCGGATGTACCTCTTCAGACCTTGTCAGTGTTCCGAAGAATGAGCGTGCCTCTGCTTCAAGTGTAAGCCTGCTTCAAGTCAAACTGGCAGTCCAAGCAGCACCTGAGGGTTTCACATGCAGATGTTACCTCTCGCTAATATAGACAGGGTGTCCCCTTTTGAGCTGAGTATGTTGCAAAGTCCTCTAAGAGGTAAATCAGAGGCACCAGAGTACATGTTTGATGCCCTCTATTGCATAGAATGTGCACTTTCATATACACTTTTGTTACATGCGTGCCGCGCATCGTTATAATTCATGCATAGAATATGCTTGCTTTCGATCCCGTATAGAATATCCTTTGCTTTCAATGTTGCATAGAATATGCCTGTCTTATGCATAGAAAATGCACTCTTCCATACTTGCATAGAACATGCATTTTATCGCACTTTCTTGTGCATCGTATCTCACTCGCACTGTCTTGTGCACTTATACTTTGTATCTCACTTGCACTGTCTTGTGCATCTTGTGGTTGTATCTCACTCGCACTATCTTGTGCATTGCATATCACTCGCGCTGTTTAGCGTATCGCACTGTTTAGTGAATTTCAAAATCACTTGCGCTATTTAGCGTATCGCACTGTCTTGTGCATTTCAAATCAATCGCAATGTTTAGCGCATCGCACTGTCTTGTGCATCACATCTCGTTCGCGCTATTTTGCGCATCTCATTGCATTTTGCATGCATTCAATCGCGCTATTTTGCGCTTCGCACTGTCTTGTGCACTTTCACATTTCTAATCGCTCGCGCTTTCTTGCGCATCGCACTGTTTTGTGCAGTTTACACTCGTGCTGTTTAGCGTATTGCACTGTTCTGTGCAATTTACTTTCGCGCTTTCTTGTGCATCGCACTGTTTTGTGCATTACATTGTTTCATCCGTGCTATTTTGCACATCACACTATTTTGTGCATTTCATCGCACTGTCTTGTGCACTCGCGTTGTTTAACGCATCGCGCTGTTTAGCGCATCGCACTGTCTTGTGCACTCGCATTGTCTAACGCATCGCGCTGTCTTGTGTACTCGCGTTGTCTAACGCATCGCGCTATTTAGCGCATCGCACTATCTTGTGCATTTGCATTATCTTGTGCACTCGCGTTGTCTAACGCATCACGCTGTTTAGCGCATCGCACTGTCTTGTGCACACACGCTTTCTTGCACACCGCACTGTCTTGTGCACTCGCGCTTTCTTGCGCATCGCACTATCCTGTGCATTTTATTACATACTCTCATCTTGCATAAAGGAAAATGCTTGTATCTTCCGCTTTGAACTTGCATCGCGCTTTCTTGCGCACCTTACCTGCACTTGTTAGTGCATTACATTTCATTCACGCTATTTTGCGCATCGCACTGTTTTGTGCATCCACATCGCATTCTCTTGTGCACCTGCATAGCACTGTTTTGTGCATTCACTCTTGCATTACATTGTTTTGTGCATCTTGTTAGCACTGTCTTGTGCATTCCAACCTGCTTCGCGCTGTTTTGTGCATCTTCTTAGCATTGTTTTGTGCATTCACTCTGCATCACATTGTCTTGTGCACACTGTGATTTTGCATAAATCCAATTTTCAAACCGGCTTCGCGTAGCGTACAAGTCCAATTTTCAAAATTTTCTGGCATATCATTGGCATCCTGCCCCTGAACTACACTGGTTTGATTCCTTGCAAAGGGATACATAGGCAGCCTGCGGGCACAACCATTTATTTATCGGTATTTTGTTTGTTTGTCCAAGTCTTCGGCCTTGTCAAAAATGGGTCGTCTCTGGGCTTTGACATTCACTCCTGTCATTGTTATGACTTTCGAGTTCCGTCAAAGAGGGGCAACTGTAGACACCCCATTTTTGACCGCCCTTAAGACTTGGGCGCTACTGATGGTTTGCTCGGTGATGAAAGATGTGCAGGGCTAAGGTTCAATTTCTCCGGCAAGGAGAGGGCCAAATCCCAACTTCCCACCCCTTTTTGAACCAAAGTTATTTTGAATGGTTTTTAGACCTTAAAACCCTCTCTTTCAAAACTTTTTTGAAATAAAGTTCCTACGATGTTCCGACGCTCGCATTTCGGTAAATGTTGCGCTTTTCGGTAAACCGAGCAAGGACAAAGTGGAGATGAATGAAAGAGAGATGAAATATTTGAAAAATCTTTCAAAACACCTTGCTTAGGGGTTTGAAGTTGAAGAAAAGAGGAGAAGAGGGGAGAAACCAAGTTGGAGAAGAAGATAGGCAAGAATTGCTAAGAGAGGGACGAGCAGTCCTTGCTAAATCAAGCTTATTTATCTATACACTTGGAGTTAAGCTATGAGGCCACCACCGTTGGAAAGAAGACTTCCGGGGCTTCATTTTTCATTCAAGAATCTCTTAAATCCGAGTCCGAAGGGCGGAGATATGATTGGTTGAAGTTGGGTATCATCCCGGTTGGACCGAAACTGAGCAGTATTCACCAAAACAAGCATAACGTTTTTCACAGTTGGAATTTTGATGCAAGGCTGGTGCCATTAGAAAGCTTACTTCCGGGGCTTCAATTTTGACACAAGAATAACCTGAAAAGGAGTTCATATGAAGAAGTTATACCCGTTTGAAGTTGGACCTGCAGAGCAGATTTTTCCTGCCGACCGGCCAAAACAAATGGCCGACCGACCAAATAGATGGCCGACCGGCCAGAAAATATGGCCGACCGACCAAGTTTGCTAGCCAACGACCTTCCGGAGTATTCTACAGATTGAATGGATGCCAGCTGTGCCAGCTGGAATGCACAGACTCTGCTCCCCATGCACGTATGTGGCTGTTTTGCACCCTTTGCACCCCTTTTGACCCTCTTTTTGCACCCTTTGCTCAAAGCTTCTTGAGGAAGCTTTGACCCCTTGTCTTGGCTTCCTCAAGAAGCTTGCACCTTTGCATTAGCTTCTCTTAGAAGCTTGGTCCCTTTGACCCTTTTGTATAGCTTCTTTGAGAAGCTTTATGCCATTTCCTTGCTCTATAAAAGAAACCCATCCTCCTCCATTGTTTTGGTTCAGCAAAATCAGACCTAATACATACATATAACATATATATCACCCTCTCTCTCTATATCTCCCTCTCTCTCTACATTTGGGTGTGTTAGAGTGTTCAAAGACCCTTGTTCTTGGCCTATTGCACCACACCTCATAGCCATACACCACTACCATTGGACTGAGGTTCTTGGGAGGGTTTATTGAGCTCCAAAAGCTGGTTTTTGGCCCCTGAAGCTGCTGGTCTCGAATTTGGTCTTCAAGGGTAAGTTTCTTCCCCTTTTTAGCACTTTCTTGTACCTCATTTTAGCCTGTCTTGATTGCTGATTTGAGCTTGGTGTATAACATAAAAAAGTTCTGTTTTCTTGTGTTTAAGATACTTCATTAAGACCACTTTGGTGTTTGGGGTTGTTTGACCCCTCTTAGGCCTTGTTTGGCCTCATTTTTGTGCATTTTTTGTGAGCTTCGGGACCACCTTGTATTGGCCCTCTCACCACTGAAATCCAGAGGGATTTCAGTGGTGGGGGTGGTGTTTTGAGGTCCTAAGAAGGAGAGGGGTGATCCTCTCCTTTGTTGTCTTGTTTACTAGCATGTTTGGCCCTTCAAAGGAGCCCTTATTTGCACACTTCTTGAGCTCGGTTCAGGATTTTTCAGTGGGTTTTAGGACCCCCATAAGCCATTTCCAGAGTTGTTTTGGTCATGTTGAGTGTCCCTCTTGCATGTGTATAACAACCCCTTGCATGGCCTTCCAAAGGAGCACCTCATTCTAACATGTGTTGGCTCTATTTCAGTGGGTATTTAGTGTTTATTTAGCATGTTTTATCTCTGTCCCATGTTGGTTTGTCGACCCTTGGCATGCATCATACACTTGCTTTGTATTCCTCTATTTTGCCTAGAAATGCATCTTGCCTTTGGACCACTATGCTTACTTGTTTTGGCTTAGCTTTGTAAAGCTTTTATGCTTGTTTTAGTATGCTAAGGGACTGTTTTTGGTCATTTAAGTCATCCATGACTTGCTTTGTATAGCTACCATGTAATCCCCCTCATGAGCCTTGAGTGTTGACCCCTCTAGCATGCTTTATTTGCACTATTTCAGTGATTTGGAGTCACTTATAATGTCATTTCAGTCCTCATGGTATGCTTAAATGTTTGCATTTGATGCCCCTTTGATGCTTCAAGAGGTTGTGCCTTATGCTCCATGTTTAGACATTTGTGTATGCTTCCATGTGTAGGTCATTTAGATGCCATCTAAGTGGTTTTTGGGGCTTACTTTGACATGATTTGGGACTGTTTTGATTCACTTTGATCATTTGCTTCATGTGTTATATGATCACGGTTTAAGTCCTTGGGCTAATTCCAAGCTTCTATGCATGCTTTGCTTGTTTTGCTTACTTAGTTTGGCGCCATCTATGACATGATTTTAGAGCTTATAATGCATGCCATATACCCATGTTTGTCTTCTTTTAAGTGTGCTTAAAAGTTGCTTCCTTGTGCCTAAGTGTTGGACCATGTGTGCATGCATGTTTGTATGTGTTTTGGCCTTCATTTCCATGGCACTTGGCCACTGTTTTGGGCCTAGTATAGAGCTGCCCAAATTAGTTTTAATCCATGTTTAACATGTTGCTCAAAGGTTGTTGCCTTATTCCATGCCTTGCATGTTTGTTAGCTTAGGTTGTGTGCCTAGTACATATTGCATGTTTGCATACTTGCCTCCATGCTCATGTTGCATGCTTAGCTCACATGCTTAGGTTGCATTTGGCATGCATGCCTTGCCTCTTGATTGAGCATGATAGAGGTTGGGCTCTTATGTGTTTGTGTGCATTACATTTGACATTAAAATGCACAACTTAGCTTCTTGGGCCATCACGTATTGAAATGCGCGATTGGTGGTCCGAGAATCGAGCACCATCCTCCTTTGAGTCATGAACATGATAAGGAGGGTGGTGGTGCAAACATTGCTTTGAAAATGCATTGTCATGCCTTGTCTGCCCTCTGCTGCTGTCAAACAGGTTTCTGCAAGAAGATTTGGCCGGCCGGCCATCTCCAGTGCCGACCGGCCATCCATCAGTGGCCGATGGCTTAACCAGTGGCCGATGATCATTCCCCATGGCCGGTGGTCATTCCTTCTGGCCGGTGGTGCTCCACAGTGTCCATGAAGCATACCTTGGGAGTTGTGCAATTTTCAGAGGAGCAGAGCAAGGAAAATAGAGGCAAACTTGTGCATTTCGTTGGATTTCCGAACAAAGCCGAGCATGCATGCATTCATTCCTCTTCCCGAGGCCTTTTACTGCTTTAATAGTTTAATTAATTTGTCAATTAGCTAAGGGTTTTGTAATATTTGATTAGCTAGGGCAGTTAATTATTTATTCGGTTTGTATTATTATTCAGTCCCTCCGAGTGAGGGCGTATTTGTAATAAGTGTGGGTGCGTGTGTGCATGTCTTCCAACCCCCACTTCTTTCTCCCTTTTACTTACCTGCTTTGATGGTTAGTATTAGGACATATTTAAATTAGCATACCTTATGCTATGCATGCGTGCATCCATTCATTTGTCTTACATGCACCGGGCTCAGCGCATCATTCTAACTGCATCTGTATTTCAATTCCAAATTGAATACGTGTTAGTTGTAGCATTTCACATGTCATCGTAGATTAGCCGAGCCTATCTTAGTTGCATTCTGCATGTGTTGCATTAGCCATCTTAACATGAACTAAGATCATGCACTTGATTACTAACTAGTTTCTGTTTTGGCTTAGAGTACTAGGTAAGCTTTTATGCTTTAGCATACCGCATGCGTGTGAGTGTTGCCATAACAGCATGCTTACCATGCAACTAATTGCTTATGTGAGATAAACTGTTTGATTGCCTGTGGGTGAAGGTTGGATTGTCTGAGTTGGAAAAACTCGTTGAAATCCGTATTTTAGCCTACTTGCGAGTAGCAAATTCCAAAGTGTTTTTCAAGACAAATGGATATGCAATGCTTATTTCCAAATTAGGCAATCTAGTCTATACTTGTTTGCTGTGCGCATAACATAGTAATCCTAGGCTAATAAACCGGAATAAGAACACATAACGTTTTCAAAATCGGATATCACGGTTAGTAGAGGCCGATCTTCGGACCGGGCGAAAGGGGGTGCTCATAGCTGACCTTCCCCAATCGTACCCAAGCTCCCGAGCCGAGGCAACTTTGGTGATGACGGACACGTGGCCTTTGGCACCGAGTCAGGGTTTCCTAAATTTCCCTATTAAAAATATTTAGGTGGCGACTCTGTATCTGGCAAAGTAGTCCATGTTTGGCACTTCTTTTCAAAAATCTATTTTTCTCAAAACGATTTGCCGAATTTGGACTCTTTGGTTCAAGATTAAGAACCGTGACACAAAATCGAGTCCGAGCTGTAGCGAGGTCCCCCCGCGGGCCTGTCTACACATATCTTAGAAGCCGAATTTTTAGTTGCATCTCATGAGTGAATTGCATTAGGATTTTTGTATATAAGATCATGCATGTTTTACTAACTTTGTTTTGTAGCTTGTTTGCGGGACGTCAAACATGTAAGTTTTTATGCTTTTGCATCCCATTTGTGTGTGTTTTTCTTACTATGTTTAGCATTCTACCATGAGACTATTTTCTTATTTGATATAACTGTATGAATGCCAGTGGATGGAGGTTGTGTCACTTAATTTGGAACTATGTTGATTTTTCATGTTTGTAAACTCAATTTATTTGGATTGTACATCTTCAAAACTCTTTCAAAATACATGATATCAAATTGTTCCAAAATGAATGACCTAGTCTATACTTGTATGCTTCACATAGTAATTTTTTTTGGATTTATTAAATAATCGAAATATAAACATATAAAGTACATAAAATTCATATCATGGTTTAGTAAAAGGCCGATCTATTGATCGGGTAAGCGGGGGTGCTCAATTAATGACCTTCCCTCTCATACCTAAGGTTTCAAACCGAGACAACTTTGGTTATGACAAACAGTGGCCTTTGCACGAGTCATGGGTTTCCTAATTTCCCAAAATATTAGGTGGCGACTCTGAGATCTGATGACCCAATCCATTTCTGGCAAAAAAAAAAAATTGGCAATAAAATGGATTTTCAATAAAAGTTGCCAAATCTGGACTCTCATCTATGTTTCACATTGCACTCGTGAGACTAGATCAAAGAAATCGAGGGTCCAAACTGTTTAATGCGAACGGGTACCCCCCGGACATGTTACACCTACACACACATAACAAAAACACATAATGAAACACACACTTGGTTGGTACTTAACTTCTTTCGTTTCATTCTTAGTGTGTTTCTAGGTCTTAACCTCTTATTGTGTCTTAATCATGGCCTAAGAATGCCTAGGATGTAATGTGGATGCCACAATGCACTTTGGAACTCTTAACAAAACTTGCTGAAAATAGGGGTCACGCTTGAGCGCAACTTCCCTCTCTCGAGCAGACATGCAAACATGTGATGGGTCGCTCAAGCACAGATTCCCTCGCTCGAGTGATCTGTAAATTCTACAAAAATACTGGCTGTGTAAAATTTCCGCTCGACGACCGCTCGACGGTCGCTCAAACGTGTGACTGAGGTCTTCGCTCGAACGCAACTTTGTCGCTCGAGCGGTCTGCAAAATGTGTAAACTTCTGGGAGCTTGCATTTCTCGCTCGAGCAAACTTCTGGTCACTCAATCAGAAGTGTAAGACCACAGAGTGGTCACTCGAGTGCAGCTTCTGCTGCTCGAGCGGAAGTGCAGAATTTGAAATTTCCTTATTGCACTCCCAAGCTCCAAACTCAAATCATACACTTTAAAACTCATCTTTTTGGGCCAAAAGTCCAGAAAACATTTAAAAACTTGCAACATATCATGATTTGAAGATCATTTCACTAAATCAAGGCCCCAAAGCATGCCAATTGATCAAAATTCCAACTTGAAATTTATGAATATGTCATGAACATGACATGCATGAATTGCTTTGAACTTAGACTTTCCAAAACACGATCAATTAAGGTCAAATGGTAAGAAATATGATGAATTCTCAAAACCAAGTCAAGATAGACACATGCATATGAAAATTCTTTAGAATTAAACTCAAAATGCCATGATATATGTATGCATGCATGATACACTCTTATAGTCAACCATCTAAGTTCAATTCTTGCATTACACTACTCAATTCTTGTATCATCCAACCTTTTGAACCTCTTAGTAATGAAAGCCATTTCTTCATCATCTTCCTTTGAATCATCTTCTTCTTCCTCTTGATATTTTGAGGTAGACTTGAAGGCTATCCTTTTCTTCTTGTTCTTGTCCTCTTCTTCCTTTCCTTCTTGCATAATGAGCTCATGAGTTAGGAGAGATCCCATCAACTCATCAAGGATCAATGTTGATAAGTCCCTTGCTTCTATCACTGCGATAACTTTGTTCCCCAGCTTTTCAGCAATGACCTGAGGACTTTTCTCACAACTTCTGCATTAGTATAAATCTTACTGAGAGACTTCAAACTATTTATAATATCATTAAAGTGAGTGACCATTTGGGAGATACTCTCATTGGGTTTCATTCTGAAGAGCTTATAGTTGTGAACAAGCAAACTGACTCTAGACTCTTTGACTTGAGTAGTTCCCTCAGGAGTTACAACAAGTTTATCCCAAATTTCTTTCGCCATTGTACAAGTGCAAATTTTATTAAACTCAGTAGCGTCAAGTGCACAATACAACATATTAACAGTTTTGGCATTTGCTTGAATATCTTTATAATCAGCACTAGTCCATCCACTCTCAAGTTTGGGAACTTTCAAATCATCTATGATTTTGGTGGGGACTTTAGGACCATCACAGATGATTTTCCAAACCTCATAGTCGATAGATTGGATATGCATAATCATACAGGTTTTTCAATAGTTGAAATTTGTGTCATTGAAAAAGGGTGGTCTGTTTGAGGCTTGACCCTCAGGAAGAGAGGAGCTAGGGGTTGTCATAGATCGCTCTAAGATGGTTAAGTCACAAAACTAGAGACGTGGCTTTGATACCAATTGTTACCCAGGTAGGCAACCCAAGATGGGGGGTGAATTGGGTAATTAAAAAATATGAGTAGAAAATTGATTGCAATTAATCAAGTAAATAAATTCAGCAAGCAATCAATAATACTGAAAAAAGATGTGAAAGAGAGAAGGGCTCAAACACAAAGATTTATAGTGGTTCGGCTTACAAGCCTACATCTACTCCTCAAGGTCCCTCATCGAGAATTCCTTTACTATGAATCGAATTAATACACCACCATGCTTCACCTAGCTTGTGGATTTTTATACAGGACTTACTTTATCTGTTAAGGACCTCTTAACTAAATGCCTCACCTTACTAGTGTTTCATTCAGAAATAAGGGAATAAGGATAAGAGATACAACTGTCCTCTTTTACAAAATATTCCTCTCAAAAGATGAATATGAAAGTAAAAGAGCAGAGGGATATTGGAATATACTCAGATATGAAAATGGAAGTACAATAGAGTATGATAAATGAAGGTTATTGAATGCTCAGAGTTTTTGTGTTGGAGTTCAATGTTTTTAGATCTGGAGCGCTTTTTCATTTATAGCTTCAATGACTTCTAGCCATTTGAGAGAAGCATGGTGAGTCTTCTAGCTGTTGGAGCAAATCATGGGTGATATCTTCTAGCTGTATGAAGCAGAGCATAGGTATACACAAGCTGTCATCGAGTCTTTGGAAATGGAGCCTCATTAAATGCATAAGCTCATAGGTGAAATCTTGGAAGCTGATAATAGAAGATATTGTGTCATAAAAGTTTGCTCATAGATCAAAAATGATGGCTATTTTGTGCATAGATCAGAAAAGTTGGCTAAGATTTGAGTTGTGTCAGAATAGATCTAAATGGGCGGCTAGGTTTTTGAAACCCGGATTTAAGGGTGTCGACCCCTATAGATTGGGTGTCGACCTTTTGCTCTCTTTTCTTCTCTATGTTGATTTCCAGGTGTTCCTGGTGTCGACCCTTTTGTAATTGGGTGTCGACCCTTTGTTTGATGGAAGTTTGAACTTTGTATACTGAAATTTAGTGTCAACCCTTGTCATTCTTGGTGTCAACCCTTGCTGCTGGATTGTATGAGCCTTATATACTAAAATTTAGTGTCGACCCTTGTCATTCTTGGTGTCAACCCTCAGTACACTAAAATTTGGTGTCGACCCTTGCTGCAACACTTAGGCATTTTGTACTTCATTCTGGTGTCGACCCTTACTGTCTTGGTGTCGACCCTTGGACCTGTTTAAAGCACAAATAGTGTTTTGCATACATGTGCTAATTCCATGTTTTGGAGGCACCAGTATTCATAAGAAATTGACAAATTTGAAGCATCCATCTATTAGAAACAATGAAGAGCAATAATATAATATTATTTTAAAAACTTTGAATAAATAAATGAGTTCAAAATATTTGTCAATAATCAAAATCCATATGAATTTATATTCAAATAACCTTGGGGCTAACATCTAGAATGAGTCTAGATGCGAAATTGTAAACCCATTGACTTACTTATCGGTAAAAGCTAGAGCCTCAGCTATTAAGTGAATCCTCAGATTGTCTCTAAGAGAAATAGATGACCTATATTCCTTGATTTTTTGTTGTGGGAGCTTGAAGTACGCTATGTAGGCGTATTCGATATGATGAGTGTTATCTTTTGTAAATGGTCAACTGAGTAGTTTAGACATTGACCTTGCTCATTAGATGATGGATAGGATGCTCTACTAGTAGTGTGTAAATTTGCCCCTCTAAGATTCAATGCGCAAGTTGAGCGCATCTTGAATGAAGGCAAATTGGTCACCAAAATATCTTTAAAGAGGTAATTGTGCAAGAGGTTGTGATTTTGAACCACTTCATGTGAAGCACACATGGTGGATTCCGTTGTATATGCTTATGGCAAGAGGTGCTAATAGGGCTTATGTTTGGAATCTAGAATTACACAAACTGTGGTTGTGTTTTTCTAATCGATCACTTATTTTTGTCAGATTATGGGATATTGATGCTATTATGATTTGTGGCATAATGATTAGCAGATGATGATGTCAATAGGCAAGATTAGCTCACTCACACGAGCAATCGCCCTTGATGCTTAGGAGTGAGCAAGGATGAGACTAGTGGTTTATTTTATTTAGAGCCAAGAGAGGCTTAAAATTATCCACTATGTATGTCACCTTGATTACAACCAAGATAGGGTTGTGTTAAAGACCAAACATGGATGTTAGTACCTATTTTCCATGTTCTGCCTCTTATGATTAGCCAGATGTGAGATCTCATTTGGTGCCTAGAAGGCGAGCAAATAGAGAATTCAGGTTAGGCGCTAAAAAGCGACTCGTGCGCTTAAGAACGACTAGACTAAAATCTGTACGGTATATCGAGTATGACATCATAGGCAGAACATTCAGGTTAGGCGCTAGAAAGCGACTCATGTGCTTAACAACGACTAGACTAAAATCTGTACGGTGTATCAAGTATGACATTACTCTTTGGAAGAGTTACTCCACCGTAACATGTATTCATATTACATGTGCTTGACGACCGAGTAATGAAGTGAGAGAATGGATCGTTGTTTCCTCATTGTGTGAGTCTTACGTGTCATTATTGATATGAATTTCACTTTTGTACCCTTTTGTGACCTTTGACTATGTCAGAAGGTGAGGGGTTGATGTTCTACTACTTTGGTATGTTACCTTCTGTCATGTATGATTCGACCTTAAGGGACATCACTGTGAAAGCAGTCAATCCTAAACTAAATGGCATGAGAGTGGAGGGAAGATCATCTAGTATTACACCTCTGTTGTATATTCACTACCAGCAACTCATATCGCTTTGTATGAGAGGTGGATTGAGTGTGAATATATTGTAAGATTTTGAGAGGGTCAAACATGCTCTTCTGAGGGATTAGACATGTTTTTGGACCGGTGTAATTGGATGGGTCTAGGGTATATGAGACACTATTTTTATTTTCAGGTTGATATCTCTATGCTGCCTCTTTTGAATTTCTAGTGTAGAGCTCCCATATGTACGTGTTCTCAGTGGTCGCACGGTCCACTGGCTAGTATGATCATGTTTGATGGATAGATTGAGATAAAGGAAGCATGGTGTCATGCCAGCCCATGTTCGAGTGGGAGATGTTGGAAATTAGGTTGGGTTTAAAACCCATACCCGATTGGGACGCCCATGGTGGCATGACCCATGACCCATTAAGAGACCCTGTTAAGAGAGATTCATTTATAATCAACTTGTCTTGGGAATAAGTGCATATAACTCACTATCTCATCTCTTAAGGAGATAGAGTTGTGGGTGGTTATAACTCTCCCGCATAATATATGTATTATATTTGTGAGAGTAAGAATTTAACTCGAGGGGTAATCAATAGAGGGTGTTTAGGAAGGAAGTTTTTTGGTTTTTTTTTTATTTTTTTCACTAAAAGACAAATTAGTTACAAAACCAAAAAAAACTAATCCAAACAAAATATTACATCAAACCCCATAATCATTTCATTTTTTCTCTCACAAACATCACATCCAACCAAAAAACACCCAACTATCTTCCCAAACACAAAAAAAAATTTCTCCAATAATATCCTACAACTAAAAAAACCTACAAAAAAACTCACTTCCCAAACACCCACAATATCTCTCTCTCTCTCTCTCTCTCTCTCTCTCTCTCTCTCTCTCTTACCTAGACTCTTTCTTCTTTCTCTCTCCATAGAAACACAAAATAGTCTTTATACTGTGAATAGTGTAGGTAGTTCTCTAGTAGTTCTATTCCACTGCTGGGAATTGTTCAAAGAGGCACGTGATTCGCTCACATGATTCATAGATTCGGTTTGAGCGTAAAAGGTATACCTAAATCTGTTTATTTTCGTTGTGTATTATTTATTATTTTTCCTACACTAACAATTTAAAAATGTGTTTGACATAACCATAAAAATAAAAAATAAAATTTAAATCTAGTCCTGTGCATAGTACGGGTGATATACTAGTAGAGCTTTCTAAAATGCAAAGGATAGTAAATGTACAGTTTGGATGGAAAGGGGTTGTGAATTTATGTTCATACCCTTCCAATAATATCACCTGAGAGTCATGTGGGGGAAGGGGGGGGGGGGGTTTGTTTGCTTCTTTGATGTGGGTTAACTATTGGACTTGATTGGAATTTGACCAGAAATATAAGGGGTTGATTGTCAACATTAAAGGGTGGCAAAGTGTGACAGGTGTAAAGTACATGGTGATAACTATAATTTTCTCTTTAAAAAAAGTACCAAAACTTAACACATTTTATTTTGGAAAAATCACGAACATAAACTTGACTATAATCTATGTAAAAAGAAAAAAAAACACACACACACACTTATTAATATCTATCATTCACTTACAATAAATCTCTTAATTTAAACTTTTTAAATATCAAACAAATAAGAGTTTTAATTACTATTATTTTAACCCAAAAAAAATTCCCATAATACAATTGAAGAGTCAAGAGAGACTAGGCAAGTGATTTCTCCCACCAAGTACCTACGTGGTTAACTAATTGTAAAAAATTTTGTTAAATATATATATTGACTAAAATAATTAGATAAAATAAAAAGTATATTTCTTTATGTACTTTTGAAAAATGTCTCCTAGTGATAAAGAAGTTATGAAACTTGATACCAACCACTCCTTCCTCACCTTAATTATTGTAATTTGAAAAGTTTTAATTCAAAAGCTAAATCTTTGCCCTCTTATAGCCAATTTTTAGCTGGAAAATGAGCCCCTATTTTTGTCACAAACTTTCTTGACTTGGTACCCCCCACCACTCCCCTCTCACCTAAATTATTGACTATTGAAATATTTTGAACCACATTCATTTAAATTATTGTCGTCTTAACTGTTTGATAGTTCAATATCATTATTATTAATTTGATTTTAATTAATTATAATTAATTAAATTAATGAATGCAGAAAGCTAATATTCATTAATTAAACTTTATGTTCACATTTATTAATTTAATTTATCATAATTGACTAAAATTAAATTTATAATAATGATATTGAACTATCAAAACAGCTAAGAGGACAATAATTTAAAGGAATGTGGTCAATAGTCTATAATTTAGGTGAGAGGTACCAAGTCGCTACCAAAGAAACTTCCTAGAAAGTTTTTGACAAAAATAGGGGCTCATTTTCCAGCTAAAAATTGGCTAAGAGGGCAATGATTTAGCTTTTGAATTAAAACTTTTTAAATGACAATAATTAAGGTGAGGAAGGAGTGGTTGGTATCAAGTTTTGATAACAACTTTAGCACTTGTAGACATTTTTCAAAAGTACATAAACAAATATATTCTTTATTTTATTTAATTATTTTAGTCAATATATATATATATGTTTAACAAATTTTTTTACAATTAGTCAGCCAGTGGGAGAAATCGTTTACCTGTTCTCTCTTGACTTTTCAATTGTATTATTGCCAAAACCTTTTGGAACATAAAATTATGATTTGGCTAGGCAAAATGCCTAATAATATAGAAGCCAGTTGGAGTTACTTAGGGTTGTTTGGTTTTTGAGCTAGGCTAAATAATCACAAAATGACAAAAAAAAAATGTTAAAAAATCACAAAAAGTCAAAAATCACAAGAGAACAAAAAAAAAAAAATCTACTATTCCAAAGTTAAAAAGTCAAAAAAGCCAATCAAGAATACCAAACGAAAAAAAAAAAATTAGGCTAAAAAAATCAAAAAAATCAAAAAATAACTAAAAAGTCATTACCAAATGAAGGCTTATGAAAGGGATTTATAACTCATTTGGTATCCAGTCAGAAAAGTCGCATTTTTTTTTTTTAATTTTCTTGTCTTTAGTAATTTTTTCTTTCAAATTTGTGCAAAAAATTTTTATGTTTTCGGTCCGTCTAGTGTAGAAGAATCTAAAAAGTAAAAATAAAAACAAAAACAAAAAAGAAAAAATTAAAAATAAAAAATAAAAGTTCATAAAAGATATGAAAAAGAATGCCAAAAAAAAAAAAAAAATCTTGTTTGGTTTACACGGGTTTTTTTTTTTTGAAAATAGAGTTTTTTGTTTTTAATATTTTTTTTATTTTTAGTGAAATTTTAAAATATTTTAGAATTTTTTTTATTTTTTAAATACACTTAAATTAGATACATTTAAAAAATATAACATTTATGAAAAACTTTAAATAATTCACCAAATAAAAAAAAATAAAAATAAAAATAAATAAATTCAGTATATTTTATATTTTGTTGTATTTAATGATTTTTTAAAAAGATTTTTGTACAAATTTTATACTTTTTAAGTATATCAAGATTAAGCGGATTTAATAAGTTAAAAAAAATTATTTTAAAAACTTACTAAAAATACAAAAATATGAATTAAAAATTAAGAAAAATATTTTTTATTTTTAGTAAAAAAAAAAACTTACTTTTCTTGTTCCTCTAATCGAGTAGATTCTAAAAATTTATTGTGTGTTTGGTTTGTATTTTGAGATAATTTTTTTTAAAAAAAATTGGAGTGAAAGTTTAGAAATTTTTTTGGTTTGTTTGGTTGTATATTTTGAAAATAGTTTTGAAGTTTGGGATGAATTGATATTTTGTTGTAGTGGAGTAGACGTGTGTGAGAGAAAAAATGATTGAGAAAGGGAGAGAAAAAAAAAAAGTGATTAATTGATGTGCAGGAGAGAGAATGTAATTTTGGAAATTTTTTAAAAAATATTTGAACTAAAAAAAATTTTGAAAATTTTTCTCGAAAATTGTATCTTGAGATACAAACCAAACAAGTCCTTAAATTCTAAATTTGTACAAGAATAAAAAAAAATTACTATCACCTGTCATTGTTTTAATATAATTTATTTATACAAATATATATATATATATATTTTTTTTTTTAATTTAGAAACGAATTAAATGCTTCTGAAATAATTGTTTGTTTGTCAAAATTTTCTCAAAAATAATATATCAACCAAATTTTTTTGAATCAGTTTATGTTATTTCTACTTTTGATAACACATGACAGAAATTAAAAGAGAATACCGAACACATCCTTTAAAACTGATTAAAAAACGTTGATCACCATCATGATTTAGAAGGAAAATCTTTCAAAATTTAGAAACACCCGCAAAATTCCCAAGCACCACCAATTAGGTGTGGACCCACCACCACTCACCACTTACCCCACCCCCACCCACACAGAGAGAAAAAACGATTGAGAAAGGGAGAGGGAAAAAAAAAGTGATTAATTGATGTGCAGGAGAGATAAAGTAATTTTGGAAATTTTTAAAAAAAAATTTGAACTAAAAAAAAAATTTGAAAATTTTTCTCAAAAATTGTATTTTAAGATATAAACCAAATAAGTCCTTAAACTCTAAATTTGTACAAGAATAAAAAAAATTTACTAACATCTGTCATTGTTTTAATATAATTTATTTATACAAAAATATATATATTTTTAAAATTTAGAAACGAATATGCATCTAAAATAATTGTTTGTTTGTCAAAATTTTCTCAAAAATAATATATCAACCAAATTTTTTTGAATCAGTTTATGTTATTTCTACTTTTGATAATACATGACAGAAATTAAAAAAGAATACCGAACACATCCTTTAAAACTGATTAAAAAACATTGATCGCCATCGTGATTTAGAAGAAAAATCTTTCAAAATCTAGAAACACCCGCAAAATTCCAAGGCACCACCAATTAGGTGTGGACCCACCACCACCCACCACCAACCACACCCCCAACTCACACCGAGAGAAAAAATGGTTGAGGAAGGGAGATGGAAAAGAAAAGTGATTGATTAATGTGCAGGAGAGAGAAAGTAATTTTGGAAATTTTTTTAAAAAAAATTGAACTAAACAAAATTTTGAAAATTTTTCTCAAAAATTGTATCTTCAGATACAAACCAAACAAGTCCTTAAACTCTAAATTTGTACAAGAATAAAAAAAAATTTACTAACACCTGTCATTGTTTTAATATAATTTATTTATACAAATATATATATATATATATTTTTTAAATTTAGAAACGAATTAAATGCTTCTAAAATAATTGTTTGTTTGTCAAAATTTTCTCAAAAATAATATATCAACCAAATTTTTTTGAATCAGTTTATGTTATTTCTACTTTTGATAATACATGACAAAAATTAAAAGAGAATACTGAACACATCCTTTAAAACTGATTAAAAAACATTGATAGCCATCATGATTTAGAAGTAAAATCTTTCAAAATCTAGAAACACCCGCAAAATTCCAGGGCACCACCAATTAGGTGTGGATCCACCACCACCCACCACCAACCCCACCCCACCCCACCCCACCCACACCGAAGAAAAAATGATTGAGGAAGGGAGAGGGAAAAGAAAAGTGATTGATTAATGTACAAGAGAGAGAATGTAATTTTGGAAATTTTTTTAAAAAAAATTGAACTAAAAAAAATTTTGAAAATTTTTCTAAAAACTTGTATCTTGAGATACAAACCAAACAAGTCCTTAAACTCTAAATTTGTACAAGAATAAAAAAAATTTAATAACACCAGTCATTGTTTTAATATAATATATTTATACAAATATATATATATATATATATATTTTTTTTTAATTTAGAAGCGAATTAAATGCTTCTAAAATAATTGTTTGTTTGTCAAAATTTTCTCAAAAATAATATATCAACCAAATTTTTTTGAATCAGTTTATGTTATTTCTACTTTTGATAAGACATGACAGAAATTAAAAGAGAATACCGAACACAACATTTAAAATTGATTAAAAAACATTGATCGCCATTATGATTTAGAAGGAAAACCTTTCAAAATCTAGAAACACCCGCAAAATTCCGAGGCACCACCAATTAGGTGTGGACCCACCACCACCCACCAACAACCCCACCCCCACCCCCACCCCCACCCCCACCAAGAGAAAAAAATGATTGAGAAAGGGAGAGGGAAAAAAAAAATGATTGATTGATGTGTAGGAGAGAAAAAGTAATTTTGGAAATTTTTTTTAAAAAATTTGAACTAAAAAAATTTTTTGAAAATTTTTCTCAAAAATTGTATCTTGAGATACAAACCAAACAAGTCCTTAAACTCTAAATTTGTACAAGAATAAAAAAAATTTACTAACATCTGTCATTGTTTTAATATAATTTATTTATACAAATATATATATATATATATATATATATTTTTAAAAATTTAGAAACGAATTAAATGCTTCTAAAATAATTGTTTGTTTGTCAAAATGTTCTCAAAAATAATTTATCAACCAAATTTTTTTGAATCAGTTTATGTTATTTCTACTTTTGATAATACATGACAGAAATTAAAAGAGAATACCGAACACATCTTTTAAAACTGATTAAAAAACATTGATCGCCATCATGATTTAGAAGGAAAATCTTTCAAAATCTAGAAGCACCCGCAAAATTCTAAGGCACCACCAATTAGGTGTGGACCCACCACCACCCACCACCACCCACACTGAGAGAAAAAATGATTGAGAAAGGGAATGGAAAAAAAAAAAAAAAAAAATGATTAATTGATGTGCAGGAGAGAGAAAGTAATTTTGGAAATTTTAAAAAAAAAATTTGAACTAAGAGAAATTTTGAAAATTTTTCTCAAAAATTGTATCTTGAGATACAAACCAAACACGTCTTTAAACTCTAAATTTGTACAAGAATAAAAAAAAATTTTACTAACACCTGTCATTGTTTTAATATAATTTATTTATACAAAAAATATATATATATTTTTTTTTTAAAAATTTAGAAACGAATTAAATGCTTCTAAAATAATTGTTTGTTTGTCAAAATTTTCTCAAAAATAATTTATCAATCAAATTTTTTTGAATCAGTTTATGTTATTTCTACTTTTGATAATACATGACAGAAATTAAAAGAGAATACCAAACACATCCTTTAAAATTGATTAAAAAACATTGATCGCCATCATGATTTAGAAGGAAAATCTTTCAAAATGGCACCACCAGAACTGCTGCAGACCCCCAGTGGGGGTCGCACCCCAGTGAGGTGTCGCACCTCCACTGGCCGAAACTCAAAAAAAAAAATAAAATAAAATAAAACAGTTTTTTTTTTTTGTCCAATCACAGCACGCCACCTCACTGGGGTCGACCCCCAGTGGGGGTCCGAAGCATTTTTCATGGCACCACCAATTAGATGTGGACCCACCACCACCCACCACCAACCACAACCCCACCCACACCGAGAGAAAAAATGATTGAGAAAGGGAAAGGGAAAAAAAAATTGATTGATTGATGTGCCGGACAAATAAAGTAATTTTGAAATTTTTTTAAAAAACATTTGAACTAAAAAAAATTTTGAAAATTTTTCTCAAAAATTGTATCTTGAGATACAAACCAAACAAGTCCTTAAACTCTAAATTTGTACAAAAATAAAAAAAAAAATTTACTAACATTTGTCATTGTTTTAATATAATTTATTTATACAAATATATATATATATATATATATATATATATTAAAATTTAGAAACGAATGAAATGCTTCTAAAATAATTGTTTGTTTGTCAAAATTTTCTCAAAAATAATTTATCAAGCAAATTTTTTTGAATCAGTTTATGTTATTTCTACTTTTGATAATACATGACAAAAATTAAAAGAGAATACCGAACACATCGATTAAAAAATATTGATCGCCATCATGATTTAGAAGGATAATCTTTCAAAATCTAGAAACACCCGCAGAATTCCAAGCCACCACCAATTAGGTGTGGACCCACCAACACCCACCCCCACCCCCACCCCCACCCCCACCATAGTCTCTGTTTCGGAGGCCCCTGTCATGGGGGACGGCATCATCACTACACCGGCATGCTTGACCTCTGAACCCCCCAACACCCCCAATATTTTACAAATGTTTTCGGCTGTATTCCCACTTGCATGATTATAAATTTACACTATATATATATATAATTAAATTTATATATTATATGTGATTGATTTATTATTATTATATTTTTTAAAAAGAAAACTTATGAAATTTCCACTAATATCGCCATAGGCATGTGGCAATCTCCTCGGAGAATTACACTTACACTATCAATTAATGAATATATAGATTATGGAGTCTTTTGGAAAGATGTAGTTTTTTACTAATTTTGGGTCATATCACTACTCACATAACTTACTCATAAAGAAACAAAATACGCTAAAAAAAAGCTAAAAGGTGAGCTTTTTACCATTGTTTTTATTTGACAATGTGTACAAAAAGGGAAATCTTATGTTGTACACTCTTAACCCTTTTCACTTTTGTAATTTTTTTTAAATTTCTCTTTAATTTTTGTAATTTTAATTTGAACTGCACTTTAAATCTAATTTCAACTTAGTTCTTCTATCCTAATTGAAGGTTAAGGTTAATAATTTTGAAATAATAGTCAATTTTTTAAGATTTCAATTTAGTTTTTCTATCTAAATTGGAAATTAAAATTAACCATTTGATGACACTTGTCAATTTTCTAAGATATACACAAAAATTAGGGCAAATTAATTCGATAGACCCTCTATTTTGGCTTTTGTGTCATTTTGGTCCCTTGTAATTTCAATTGGTTCAATTTTGATAGTTTAGGGACTAAGTAGATAATTTAGTGATAACTTGAGAGTATAAAGTGTAATAAACCCGAAATAAATAAATAAAAGAGTAATTTACATTTTGTCCTTTTTATGTTTAGTCATTTTTTTACTTTGGTCCTTGCATTTTTTTTTTCTCACTTTGTTCCTTTATGTTTCAAGTTTTTCTTAATTTACTCCTAAAGTAAATTTATGTTTTAAATTAGACCCAAAAAAAAAAATATCACATTAACTTCCATATGACATAAAATGTATATTATTATATTACAGTTTGATTTGTGTCACAAATTTGAGTTAAATACAATAAAATATTTTTATATCATGTGACTATTAATGTGCCAATTTCTGTATAATTTTGA
Organism: Camellia japonica; assembly: GCA_030407325.1. Taxonomy (NCBI): domain Eukaryota; kingdom Viridiplantae; phylum Streptophyta; class Magnoliopsida; order Ericales; family Theaceae; genus Camellia; species Camellia japonica. Next base: position 44,789,220 of record JAPPVO010000031.1, on the reverse strand, counting down.
ATATAAATTAACTTTTGAAATAAGTTTTTTTTTTTTTTAAAAAAAACTAGACTGAAAAAAATTAATGTTGTGTTTGGTTAGAGGATTTGAAAAGGAATTCGGAAAAGGAAAGGGAAAAATTGTGTAAAATTAAGTGAAATACAGGTATATTTTATTTATATTTTACCTACTATTTCTATTTTTCTTCTCAAATCTCTCAACTAAACACAACGTAAAGGTCAAAATTTAAGATTTAGGATTAGGGTTTAGAATTATCCTAAAAGTGAAATAACCGCGTCTCCTATCAAACACGTACACAGTTTTTTCACGATAAGAAGATTATTGGTTTGGTACAATGTCATGGCCCATTGCTCTTTTTTCTTGCCCATTTTTAACGATAAGAAGCATGTATCCTCAATCCCCTCTTTTATTTTGTGGTGGATGTGAGGATTTGGAGATACTGTTGTACGTTTTTATTAAGTTACTATTTGACATCTCTTATTTTAGTATTTTTTTTATTTTATTTTTTCTGAGTTATATACTCTATTTTTTTTTTTTTGTATATTTTCTTTTGATAAAAAATTAAAAAATATATATTTATTTAAATCATTCCAAATACATTTTAAAATTTTCATAAAGATCAAAACCGACCAACAAGCAAAAAAGGCCTGCATTGTCATCGAAATTATTATTGTTATGGAAATTTTCTCAAAAAGCAATTATTAATCTAAATAATCATTATGTTATGCCACACATTTCTTAGCTCGAAAATGGCCACTAATCTCGGCGGCATTGTTTGGGTGACATTTCTTTCATTATGTAAATATTGAACATGAATTTATTCACACACTTGAGTATGTGAATAATACATAAATTTTTATTGGCTTAAAATAGTCAGTCCCAAATGTAAATGAGTTAATTGATAAAAAAAAAGAGTCTGCTCTTATAGGGTCATGATATTTTTATCTATGTTTCTGGTGATAAGAACACGTATTGAAGAGTTACTGAAAAAGTCGTCGATACTAAAAGAGTTGTCAAAAAGTTGCCGGTGGCCGGCAGTAGACAACGGCGGCAGCTAGTGGCAGTAAAGTGAATAAATAGATAACATTAAATGGATATCTAACACGTGTATAAATATGTGACATTTGAAGATATAATTAGATAGATAAGTGATACATATATAAATAGGTGACATTTGAACAGATAGATACATAAGTGTCTTTTTGGACAAATAATATCATTTTGGCTAAAAAAAGATTTACGCCCCGTTTAGGAATATGCTATTTTAGTTGATTATTTGACTTTTTGACTATTTTTGTCTGACTAAAAAAGTTGTGTTTGGAATAATAGTTGGTTTTTTTTTATTTTTTTATTTGATGATTGTGAGAAAAAAAATGAAATAATTATAAATTAGATGTAATCTTTTATCTTAGTAACTATTTTAAGTTATTTTATCTTTATTAACCATTTTAATCAACAAAAAAAATTGGTAGCTCGAATAATCTAGCTCAAAAATGGCCCGACTTTTGACAACACCCACATATCTTTGTACACCCACACCCACATATCTCGTTTCTATTCTGTTCATTTCAAATAAAAAAAAGAGAGATGAAAGAACAGAGTAGAGAGAGTACATACACACACAGAGAGGGAGAGGGAGAGAGAGAGAGAGGAGACCCACGACGGGAGACGATCGACGAACTAGTGCTGCCGCCGAACCACCCACGACTGGAGACGATCGACGGACTGGTGCTGCTGCCGAACCACGATGGGGGACGAACGACGAACTGAACAACTCGTGATCTACTCTGTTTTTTTTTTTTTTTTGATTGATTTTTTTCTTCTTCTTTCCTTCTTCTTCTTCTTCTTCTTAATTTATTATGATGAAGATGTTCATTATGATGAAGATCTGTGTTGATAAATTAGATCTAAAAGATTAATAAGATCTGTGTTTTTAGATCTGTGAAGATCTAAAATCTGTGTTGATAAATTAGATCTAAAATCTGTGTTTTTAGATCTGTGTTGATAAATTAGATCTAAAATCTTCACAGATCTGTGTTTTTAATCTTCATTATGATGAAGATCTAAATTATCAATCTGTTCCTGAAGATCTGTGAAGATAATGAATCTGTATTGAAAATCTGTGTTGTTATGAACCAGATCAATTTTGACTAAATTTTGAAGATGATGGAGATGATGAAGATCTAAACTAAATTTTGACTAAAATCTGTTCCTGAAGAAGATGAAGATCTAAACTAAATTTTGACTTATTAATTTTAATCTATCATAAATCCGAATTTATTTGAACCAGATCAACATCAATGAAGAAGATGAACATCAATGAAGAAGATGAACATCAGCTGAACCAGTGAAAAAATGGAAAAAAAAAAAAACACCAAAACGACGTCATTTTGGTGTCGAGCCAAATTCGAGCCTCCGAATTTCGAGCTACGAATCGGAGCTGTTTAATCAAATAACCTGTAACAACCCACATTTGTGGCTTAGTCATGTTCATGTGCATTCACATACTTTTGTCTTGTTAAGTTAACATTTATGAATCTTGTCTTGTTTTGTACGTATATGATTTGCCTAAGTGTTATATGTATGCTTTGTTCCTCCCTTGTTATGATAAGCCTAAGTTATGTCAAGCCTAAGTCATGTCAAGCCTAAGTCATGCCAAGCCTAGGTCATGTTAAGCCTAGGTCATGCCAAGCCTAGGTCATCTCAAGCCTAGGTCACACCTTTGAACCTCTTACACCTAGGACCACCCTAGAACCACTTTGGTTGACCTCGACCATCACCTAGGCGTATTGGCCGAGATGTTATCATCTAGGCGTCCGAGATCCTTAATCCTTGCACCTAGTGATCTTGTTCTGGGACTGGAATGACCTAGACCGAGGTGTGGCACATCTAGGCCGAGGTGTGGCACAGCTTGGCCAAGTGTTATCCTTCCTAGCCGAGATCATTGAGACCTTACTTGCTGAAGCCTATGTTCTTAGCCGAGATCATTACCTGCCGGAGTGCCCATGTCACCAAGCTTGTTGGATACACTTTGTCTTACACATGTCTTGTCTTTCTATCACCTTTTTGAGGAGAACCAATCCGGTAGTGCCACGTGTCCCAGCAGAGAGTTAAATCAGCCGGCAGAGAGAGAAAACCTATCATTTCTATATCTTTGTTCTAGGTAGAGAGAGAAGCTCTAAGAAGAGGAAGAGGAGTTCTTGAGAGAGGAGTAGATTTCCAAGCTTGATCCCTAGAGATCGAACCGTTAGATCCGTGTTTTAAGGTTAGATTCGTGATCTACTCTTGTTATTCTTTATGTTGATCTAATCGTATTGCATGATCTCGCATGTTTCATGAACCATGCATTGCTTTGAAGTTCAGTTTTAGAAAGAGAAAGTGATATTCAAGTGTTCTTGAAGAAACTATGTTTTGATCCGAAAGTTTGTATCAAGATGCATGTTTTCGTGTTTGTTTTCATATGATCTTTAAGTATGGGTACCCAGGTCCATGTTTTCGAACTCATGCCATGAAATCTTAGGTTTTGAATAAAGAAGTTATGATTTTAGCATCCATGTTCTTCATGTTCATGTTCTTCATGTTCATGTCCTTCATGTTCTTCATGTTCATCAAGGAGGAAACCCAGATTTCCAGACTTCATTTCCCTAGGTGTAATCACCGAGACCACTCTTGCCTAGATCACACACCTAGGCCAAGCATCGTATCTCACCTTGGCCTATCTTGCATGATCACTTGCACCTTAGTCTATCTTGCATACACATCTAGGCTAACCACTGCATCACCTAGGCCGAGATGTTCATCATCTAGGCCGACCATGGTACACCCTTGCCGGCATCTTGTAACACCTCGGCAGAGAGCTGCACACCGAAGCCTAGGTAACCACACCTCGGCCAAGAGGTGTGGGACCTCGGCCAAGACCTCCTGAGTTCACTCAGCTAGGTCATTTTTGCCTAGATCATTTCTGTGCATCCATTCCAGGACCTGGTTGGTACCCAGCATGTTTTCCCTAGATGTTTACCAGCATGTTTTCCCTAGATGTTTTCCAGCATGTTTTCCCTAGATGTTTACCAGCATGTTTTTCCTGGATCATTTGCATGTATGTAAGACTTGTTTTAAGAAGTACATTCAGTAGACTTTGCCATTTGTTTGTAGGACTTAGACCTTTGCTTTGACCCCGACGTCCCAAGAACTAAGTGAGTGGTATTTTTAATAAAGTTATGTTATAAAGATTTGATAAAGCCTTGTTTCGTTTTGATAAAAGTATTTACTCTAGCATGAATGATTATCCCTATTTTTATGTATCAAGTAAGCTTTGTTTTGATGACATTCTTGGAATGTACCATTGTGTTAAAGCGGGCTACGGGCCTAAGTAACACAAGTCCCTCGTGCTGGAGGACTCTAAACTTTCGCAGCACCATTGTGTTAAAGCGGACTACGGGCCTAAGTAACACCAGTCTATCGTGTTAAAAGGATACGGTCCTTTGTAACATAGGTCCCTTGTGCTAGAGGACTCTAAACTTTTGTAGCACCCTTGTTTGAGATATCTCCCTTGCCACCGACGGTCTATGAACGGGTGGATTTGTCTAATCGATTACGGATCGGTTATTCCCTTGTTTTGTTAAGTAAGTAAGCAAGTTTTGTAAGATCAAGATTGATGAATACGGTTCATCCCATGTTTAGATACAAGTTATGCCAAGTACATGATTTGAACAAGCTATGATATGTATGTTTTGCAAAGATCTCGGATGTCATTCATTTAAACCTTTATTACTTGTACTATTCACTGAGTATCCAAGCTCACCTTCTCTATATATATATGTAGGTAACAAGCAAGAAGTCGGCTACGCCGAGATATGTGTTTTGTATGTATGTTATGTCGGCAGTAAGGATGTCGGCAATCTGGAAGATTATGTTTCTTGACTTGTATTTCATGTATTTTGTTTATGTCGGCTTGAGAAGCCCTTTTGTTAAGATGTAATATGTATTTTATATTGTTGTATTCAAGTTGTAAGACTTTAATTAAGATGTATGACATTTCATCGGATCTATGCACAGCTCTTATGGACTAATTAGATTCAATATATTACTTCCGCACTTGTAAGCCCCATATATTATACTCTGATTGTGTGTGATCCTTGTAAGTTGGCTTTCGATAATCTCGGATTATTGGCCATCGCGATACCATTCTACTAGGGGCGATTTGGGATCGTGACATAACCCCTACCCAAAACCTTAACCTTGGCGAGAAATAAACCCCTAGTCTAAGCACTCTATGTTTTTTAGAGAGCGTCTAAGCACTAAAAAGGTATATTCACCCACCTAAAAGTATAGACCCCTCTATTTTTTTTATCAATATCGAAAAGTGTTTATTATACACACATTAAAAAACTAAGGGAAAAAAAAAAAAAAAAGAGAAGTAGAAGAAAAAGTTTGTGAACAAAATCGCAAATTTTGGGTGCCTCGCATTTACTTCCTTTTGGAATTTTCTACCTTCTCCAAATTTTAGATTCTTTTGCCCGATGATATAGGACAAATTACATTTCACCTTTTAGAATTATCACTGAGTATTATTTTATTTTCTTACGAAGTGTTATACTTTGTCACTTTTGCAAAAACTTTTTGCTTAGAATTTGTTACGTAAAAAGAAAAAAAAAAAAAAAATTTGATATACGAGTTGCATATGACATTTTAAATCTTGTTGAATACTAACAGGAGATTGGTTCAGTGGATACGACTTTCAAATCTCTCGCTCAAGGCTTGGGTTCGAGTCTCCATAGTTCCTTGTTGGGGTTAAATATACTCTTTAACGCCTGAAGCACGCAGGGGGCCTAAGCTTCAACCCCGACGTAGGTGCGGTGAGATTTCCTACAGATATGTTGTAGATGCTAAGGGGTAATACTCCCTAACGGATATGTTAAAGTAGCCTATTTGCATATCCATTCGAAACATCTTAAGAAAAAAAAAAAATCTTGTTGAATACTCAAATTGATATTATTTTCTTCTATCCACGACAACTACTGTTGCAATCATAGTGTAAGCAACCATAATTACTGATTTGGGTTGCGGAAATGAGAGAAAGAGAAATTGAAAAGATGGGAAAGAAAATAATAGTATCATTTCAAACATTTTACAATATTTGATGTCATTTGAAAAATACATGTCAATTTCCATTTATTTATATAACGGATTTTCAATGAAAGATTCACATTATTACAAATTAAAATTTTAATATGAGAAAGTGTAACATTTTTAATTGAGGAGAACAAATTGATATTAAGTAATTCAAAAAAGTTAAGTCACTACAAACAATTAAGGTTTTAGAGACCAAAATTTAGAGACAAATTATTTTTTATGGACCAAATATTTTTGTTATCAAAAATATCGTTATTATATTTTTAGCAACAAAAATTAGACATTAGTGATTAATTATTATCCTTTTGGGACCAAATTTTTTGTCTTAAAAAATAAACTATTTTGAGGTCAAATTATTTTGTCCCAAAAAGTCTATTTATTAGTGACATTTTCAAAATTGTCACTAAAAGCCTTATTTTTTACTTTTTGAGATGACCTTTTAACGACTATTCTCATGACGATAGAAATTGGTCCCTAAATATTTTTTGCAACAAAATTTTCATTTTTAGAGACAAAAATATTTGATCTCTAAAAGTCTTATATGTTGTAGTGAGTGTAATTTATCCGACAATATATGACAAAAAGTGGGGGCGTCTAATAATATTTTCTTTATTTATAAATTTTTTTTCCACACCCTACAAATTGTAGAGGAAATTACGCCTCAATTGAGATTTAAAACAATATTTTCAAATTAATAATAAACATTATAAATATTAAAAAGTTAATTCTTAAAAATTTCTTTGGCAACTAATTTTTCCTAAATTGTAAACGCTACATTTGGATTAATTTTTAATTTTTATTCTCTTAGTGCTCGAATGCTGCACACGTCACGCGGTGTAGTTCGGACGATTTTGAGAATAAAATTATAAATCAACTCATGGATAACAGATTGATAAATAATCAAACCGCGGTTTAGACGGTTTGTGGCGGTTTCAATTTATTAATTGATTAAAAAATATTTTTAAACAATTATCAAGCATTTGCATAATATATAACACAAACTAATTTTACATAATATTTTTTTATATATATAACTATTAATTTGCAACAAATTTCATATGTATCGATGCGAATTAGCGATATTTTACACAGGCCTACAACTTAAAGTGAACCCAAAACAAACTCATCTTCTTCTTTTTTCTTTTATTTGCAAAAAACCGTACTCTATTTCTCTCATTATACTTAAGAGTAGTGTCGAACACAAATCATAAAATTTAAAATTTAATTCGCGATTAGTGAATAAATTGGTGCGGATTGGGCTATATTAGCATATTTGAATTTGATGGTATTTTGCACAACTATACAGTAGAGTCTAATTTTCGTTCCGCTCAAATTGAACAAACAAACTTGTCTTCTATTATTTTTTTATTTTATTTTTTTATGAAAATATTTGAGACCTCAAAAAATTTCCACAATAATATGTCAAGATAGATGTCAACTTTTGATTTGTTAAATATCCAATAATTGTGGACACAATTCACTTATCTCAATTTAGTCCAATTAATTACAAATGTTAGCATTTTTTTAATAGAAAATGCGTACATAAGTGTTATATGTTATGTTCTTAAAAGTAAAACTTGGTCTACTTTGTAAGTTAATCTCAACAAACACTAACAATATTATCAATTGGACCAAATTGACAAAAAAATCTAAAATTAAGAGTCAAAATTGAACCAATTAAAAGTGTAATGACCAAAATGACATAAGGGACAAAATGTAGGGACTACTGGTGTAATTTACCTTCAAAATTAACATAAATTTAAACAAAACAACCAAATTATAATTACACTTAAAGTGCAGGAACCAAATTATTTAAATTAAAACTATTTTAAACAACGATAAATATATATATATATATATATATATATATATATATATATATATATATATATTGTGCGTTAAAAAGGTTTTGTTGGAAAGACTTAAATTTTTGGGTAAATAACACTGATCTCTTGTGAAATTTGAAAAAAAAAAAAAAACAAAAACAAAAACAAAAGCAAAACAAACAGACAAACAAACTATAAGTTTCTTAATTTTGATATAATTGCATTTAGTTCTTTTAAAATTTTAATTCACATAATACTTAATCTAATATTTATCAATAATTTGTTGGGTGAATAAATAAAAAGATAATAATATTGTCAACTTTTTTATATGAAAAATATATTTTATGCTGTTTATTTTTGTATTTTTATAACATCTCTATTAGCTTTGATCTATTTAATCATATTAAAAAGAAAGTCAATATAATTATCTCATAACTGGAAGATGTATTTTATATATTTTTTTTAAAATTTTAAGAGACACCAGTGTTAATTGCCCTACATTTTTTTTTTATATATTCTGGTATAAATTTTAGTTGCAGAAGGAGTTATAGGGTGGTGATGGTCGTGGACTTGGAAGGATAGTTCGAGTTTTGGGAGTTAAGCCAATGCAGCCAAAACATAAAAGAAATAAAAGTTCTAATTTTTGTAATATATATATATATATACATTCCTTAGCAAAATTTATCTATAAATCTCATCTTTAGAAATGACAATTCATTTAGTCCCAAAAATTTTCTTCTAGAATAATTAATCCCATTAATTTTGAAAATGTATATTTAATATATTATTTAAAATTAAATTTACAATTATATTCTTATTTCTATTATGTTTCTTTCTTTTTTCTGTTGTACTAGAAAGCTAAGGTACACAATGTATAGGAATCAAATTTGAAATGAATTTTTATATGAGAATTTTTTTTTATTTGGAAAATGTAACGCCCTCAAAATAAACCCATAATATATAACAGCAGCATGCATTGATAAAAGAAAACCAATCATTATCTCATTCATCAGAGTATCATTATTGAAGGATATCACATGTAACATCAAAATAAATGCCCTATGGGCTTACATCTTTCCAAGCTTAACACTTGGGCACAAAAATGTGAATACTAACTCAACTACAAATTCAGCCCTTGGCTTGAGTTTACATGTAATATCAAATGAACTGAAATAACAACTAATCTAAACAGAATCTTCAACTCTAAATCCTTCAAAGCTAATTCCTTGGAGGTAGCACATCACCTGGACCTGAAAATGATGTTCCCGTATAAGGTGAGCCACAGCCCAGTAGAAATATACTAAACCAAATATAAGCATTGAATAAAGCAATAACATTCAATAGATGGACTACACAAAATATCAGTTTCATCATCATACAGTTTCATGACACTAATGTCCATGACACGTTTCACTTTCCATTATTTGTTCAACTTTCCATTTATACAAATATGGCTCAGAACCTGGCCAAATAACTCAACAGAGATCACATCTCTAATTAACAATATTTCCAATTCAATTGGGATAGCAAATAAAGTTAAACATTTCTTATGTCATGATGGATACACATGTTGGTGTTGTATCAACCTCAACCAAAATTTACTTCCATACTTCCCAATTGATACACATTTTAGTGATGTATCAATAACATGTAAAAACACTTCCATAAATCAATAAACACACATATTAGTGGTGCTAATGGAGTCCATCCCCTATCTCCTCCCAAACAATATCCGGTTTAGGAGTCCATCCCCTATCTCCTCCCAAACCGTGGAGTACATCCCCTATCTCCTCCCAACAATATGCATATACAATGCATTAAACACTTGCCATATACCATACTCAATCAATGCACGTATTTTCTGTATTAATTCAACAGTCAAAATCGATGACTTAACCAATGTGATTAGTTTCAGTTTTCCCTAATCCACATGCAATGTCTACAACAATCACGACTATCCTCCACCGATAGCCCAAAACAATTATCTCTAAACAGGAAATAAATGTTATAACAAACATAAACTCAACAATTTCATGGGTGTGTTATTAAACTATCCAACTACACCATTTAAGCTTATAATTTCCCAATTCCATGAATTCAACTAAATTCCCCAATTTTCCTTAAATTAATTATACAAATCAATTTATTACAACAACTAAGGTTTTTCCCAAAATTACCAAACAACCCCAACATATCAAAATACCAAAACTTAGAACAACACCTATAATATGGAGTAGGAAATCCCTACCTCGAAGTGAAGAACACGAATGGAGAAGATGGCGAAAACCCAATGTGCTCCAAACCCAAGATTGTTCAGATTAAAGTGAAGCCCTCGACCCACTCTATCTTTTTAACAAAGGACCTAGGGTAGAAATACACTCTAAGTAGATCAAACCTAAGAGAGAAGGTGTGTAGAGGGAGAGAAAACACGGACCTAGGGTTCTGGAATCAAAAAGAGGATGAAAAAGTGTTTTAAAAACCGCTGCTGCCTATTTAAATAAAACAGGCTCGCTTGAGCGAAGAAGTGGTCGCTCGAGCGACCAGACACAAAGAATACTCGCTCGAGCGAAGGAAAGCTCGCTCGAGCCAACAATACGATGCTTCAGGTCCGCAACCCAGAAGCACGCTCAAGCGACAGAATGCTCGCTCGAGCGAAGAACTCGAAACTCGCTTGAGCGAAGGAAAGCTCGCTCGAGCTAAGAAACCCTGCTCTCAAGTCTATACTAGACGCAATCGCTCGCTCAAGCTAAGAAACCCTGGCTCGAGCGAAGGACCAAAAACAAATAGCTCGCTCGAGCGACAAACTTCTCGCTCGAGCGAAGGACCAAAATTCTGGGCAGCAACCCTTTGCTCCCAAACACTCCCAACCTGTAACCAACCTGCCCAATACATCTTATAACTCAAAAATAAGGAATTAAAGGATGACAACAACAAATATGTAACCACAGAATCTACGGAACGTAAGTCCGGATACAACCACCAAATGGAAAAAGACCGGGGTCGCTATAACCTCCCCCCCTTAAAGAATTTCGTCCCCGAAATTAAGCATAAGTTTTTGAAAACAAGTTTTTCAATTTCCAATGGTATTACATTACAATAATAAACAACTTGACCCAATACCGGTCATTCCATCTCTTACCAAGAGGCATCTCACAATATGTAAAGCAACATATATTTCAACTTGCATTATCAATATGCATTTCTTTCCAATTCAACAATTATCAATCTATAAGATTCACCATTTCGTATCATATTCAATGTTTATGATACATTTCCAATTATACAATAGATTCAACATATGCAATGTTCCATTAAACTTCTGTTATGAGGCAAGTTTCAAAATACTTCCATTAAACCAAAACATTCACAATGTTTTACAACTTAAGACATATATATAATGTTCTTAAAGTTCATTAAAATTACAAAATCTCAATATATGATTACACATTGACAAACAAGTCCGGATATTTCTCGCGGACTTCCAACTCACGCTCCCAAGTGGCTTCCTCCACTCCGTGATGTTTCCACAAGACTTTTACCAAAGGAATGGTCTTGCCTCGCAAGACTTGATCCCGCCTATCCAAGACCCGAACCGGTCTCTCCTCATACGAGACATTCTCGTCAACCTCTAAATCGGTCCAATCTAACACATGTGATGGATCCGGCTCATACTTCTGAAGCATACTCACATGAAACACGTCATGTACTCCGGATAACTGTGGCGGCAAAGCTAAACAATAGGCAGCTTCACCAATCCTCTCAAGGATCTCAAAAGGACCAATAAACTGAGGGGATAACTTCTCGCTCTTCCCAAACCTCATCAATCCCCGCCTAGGTGATATTTTCAGAAAGACATGATCACCTACCTCAAACACCAAAGGTCTCCTCCTACGGTCAGCATACGATTTCTGACGACTCTGGGCTGTAACAAGCCTCCTACGGATAAGCTCAACTTTCTCCGTCGTTTCCCTCACCAACTTCGGAGCCAACAAAGGTGCATCACCCACCTCGGCCCAACAAACTGGAGACCTACACGGTCGGCCATACAAGGCCTCAAACGGTGCCATACCGATACTAGACTGGAAAGTGTTGTTGTAGGCAAACTCCACTAATGGCAAGTGCCTCTCCCACGACCCACTGAAATCAAGAACACAACCCCGAAGCATATCCTCAAGGATCTGAATAGTACGCTCGGACTGCCCGTCAGTCTGAGGATGATAAGCCGTGCTAAAGGTCAACTTAGTGCCCAAGGCACTCTGCAAACTCTGCCACAACCTGGTAGTAAAACGAGGATCTCTATCTAAGACGATCGTCACTGGGACCCCGTGCAACCTCACTATGTCCCGAATGTACAAGTCGGCAAGATGATCTACCGAATCTCTCATGCGCATAGGGATGAAGTGCGCCGACTTAGTCAACCGGTCTACAACCACCCAAATAGCATCACTACCCCGCTAAGTCCTCGGAAGACCCACAACGAAGTCCATAGTGACATGCTCCCACTTCCACTCAGCAATAGGCAAGGGTTGTAACAAACCTGCTGGCCTCTGATGCTCGGCCTTCACTTGCTGACAAGTAAGGCACTTAGACACGAAAGCTGCCACATCTCTCTTCATACCCCGCCACCAAAATTGGCGACCCAAATCCTGATACATCTTAGTGCCTCCCGGATGTACCGCAAGACGTGAATGATGAAACTCTCGGAGTACCTCCTCTCGGCAAGACTCCGGCACAAACAGACGGTCTCGGTATCTCACACTCTGGTCGGGATACACCGTCAAACCCTTCTCAATCTTCCCATTGGAGATCTTCTCTCGGAGAGATTCCACCTCAAGGTCACCTCTCTGTGCCTCTAACACTTGAGTCACAAGTGTAGGCTGTGCAACAACAGAAAACAAGGTTGCAGCCTCAACGGATTCGCCCAAAAGCAAATCAAACTCGCCAAGTGCCCCCAACATCTCCCACTTCCGGATGGCTACACAAGCTACATCACCTATGGATTTCCTGCTAAGGGCATTGGCCACAACATTGGCCTTTCCCGGATGATAATGCAACTCGAAGTCGTAATCTTCGATAAACTCCATCCACCTCCTCTGCCTCAAATTCAAGTCTTTCTGTGTAAACAGATATTTCAAACTCTTATGATCCGAGAACACCTCGAATCTCTCACCATAAAGGTAGTGCCTCCAGATTTTCAAGGCAAAGATCACTGCTGCTAACTCTAGGTCATGTGTAGGGTAATTCTTCTCGTGTATTTTCAACTGACGTGAGCCATAGGCTACCACTTTCCCCTCTTGCATCAACACACGACCCAAACCCTCTCGTGAGGCATCACAATGGACTGCATAACCCAACCCTCTCTCCAGAATAATCAAAACCGGAGCGGTGGTCAATCTGACCTTCAACTCCTGAAACGACTTTTCACAAGTCTCACTCCATACAAATTTGACTCCCTTTCGAGTCAATCTAGTCAACAGCGAAACTAACCTGGAGAAATCCTTCACAAACTGTTGGTAGTACCCAGCTAATCCCAGAAAACTGCGGATCTCAAACACACTCTTAGGTTGTGCCCAATCTTGCACTGCCTCAACTTTGGATGTGTCAACAGACACCTGTAGACACCCCATTTTTGACCGCCCACAAGACTCGGGCACTACTGATGGTTTGCTCGGTGTTGAGAGATGTGTGCAGGGCACAGGTCCAATTTCTTCAGCAAGGAGAGAGAGAAATCTCAACTTCACACCCCATTTTGGACCAAAATTATTTTGGATGGTTTTTATACCTTAAAACCCTCTCTTTCAAAACATTTTCGAAATAAAATTCCCACGATGTTCCGACGCTCGCATTTCAGCAAATGTTGCGCTTTTCGGTAAACCGAGCAAAGACAAAGGGGAGATGAATGAAAGAGAGATGAATTCTTTGAAAAATCTTTCAAAACACCTTACTTAGGGGTTTGAAGTTGAAGAAAAGAGGAGAAGAGGGGAGAAAACTAGTTTGGGAGTGGTTCAGCATGAATCCGGGAAGGAGAAAAGTCTGCGCGGCTTCACCGAAACGGGCGTAACTCTTTGCACAAGAGGAATTAAAATATGAGGCCATAACCATTGGAAAGAAGACTTCCGGGGGTTCATTCTGCACTCAAGAATCTTTCAAAACCAAGTCCGGGTGGGGGAGGTATGATTGGTTGAAGTTGGGCATCATCCCGGTTGGATCGAGTCTGCGCGGCTTCACCAAAAAGGGCATAACTTTTTCCATAGAAGGAATTTTAATGCAAGGTTTGCGCCATTGGAAAGCTAACTTCCGGGGCTTCAATTTGCATACCCACCGGCCATTTTTTGACCTTGGAATCATCTATCAGCACTCTATTTAGCCGACCGGCAGAAAATAGTGCCGACCGGCACTTTATTTTGGCCGACGACCAATTTTTCTGGCCGGTTTGCACCCTTTGCACCCCCCAAGCCTAGTGCATGCCACCTGTGCCAGCTGGGATGCACAGACCCGACCCCCCATGCATATATGTGGCTATTTTGCACCCTTTTGAGCCTTTTGACCCCCTTTTGCTTCTAGAAGCTTGAACCCTTTGGCCAAGCTTCTTGGAGAAGCTTGGCCAGCTGTATTAGCTTCCTCTAGAAGCCTTGCACCTCCCTTTGAACCACTTGGCCCCCTTGACCCTTTTTCCTTTGCTTAGCCATTAAGTTTCTTAGCATTACTTGGCCTATATAAGCACCCCTCTTCTCCATTGCTTAGGGTTAGAGTCTTTGAACCAAAAAACCAGCTATATACAGATATATATCTGCCCTACACATTCTCTCTCTATATTTTCCCTCTCTCTCCTCCCTTGTGTGTGTTTTTGTGGCCTAAAAGTGCATTTTTACCATAGTATTGCACCAACACACACACCATTACACCATACTCCGACTTGGGAGGTCTTGAAGGTTTGTTCTTGAGGTTTTGAGGTGGTTTTGATCAGAAGGAGAGGTCTGCACTTGCTGTTCTTGAGGTGTTCTTCAAGGGTAACACTTTTCCCTCTTTATTCCCCATTTTTGCACCATTCTTCTAGCCTGTTTTCTTGCTGTTTTAGGCTCCGACCAGAACTAAAAAGGTCATTATTTTGAGCCATATTTCATGTTTGTTTAAGGGCTCAACCCTGTTTGGGCCCTCCATTTGGTACTCGCTTCAATACCTCTTGGTATGTCATATTTTTGCATGGAATTTATAGTCTATGAGTGATCTGTTTTCGAGCATAATGTAAACTGTAATAGGGCCTATTTTGAGCCCCTCTTCAACATTGAAGAAGGGCTCAACACTGTTTGAGCCCCCCATGATGCACTTGCTTCATAATCTCTCCTATTTAACGTAAATTTGCATGACTTGTTTGGCCTATATGTGATCTGTTTTGGAGCATCTCATGAACTGATATTGTGCTTATTAGCCCCTCTTCAACATTGAAGAAGGGCTCAACCTTGTTTTCATGCTCCATATGCCACTTGCTTTGAATCCATGTTTTACCCTTGTTTTTGCATGCTTTGCTAGCCCATTTTCTTCTGTTTTTGGACCATGATCAGAACTGGAAATGGTCATATTTTGACCCCCTGGATATATTTCATGAAGGGTCTTTGCTTGTTTGATGAATGTTTGGCCCACTTCATGTTATACCCTCTTTTGAGCCTCATTTTGCATGCCATTGTTGCTCTATCTATGCTTGCTGTTTGGCCATATTTTGTACTGAGAAATGCTGGTCTTGGGGCTGCCTCGCTACTGTATTTTCATTCCATGTCCATATTGTGCATGCATTGCATAGCTATAGGCCGTTTCGGGTGCCTAAATTCGCATTTCGGGACCATTCCTCGCATTTGGTGTCATTTCGCCATCTTTCGGGACTGTTTTCCCCCATATTTCAGTGCTGAAATTCCATTGGCGTGTTTGCATATCATTTTAGCATCATTGCATTCCGTATGCCATTGCCTCGGTATGCGTGCCCGTGTGCACGCATTTCGAGGCACTTCATTTTCATCCAATGGCCTCCTATGTGAGTGTGGCTGAGGCTATCTCATATTGGTGTAAGCCCATCTTGCATTGTGTATGCCATGTAGTTGCATTGCATGTTTGTGTGTTAGCTTGCATGCTTAGGTTGCATGTGCATTGTTGTGCATTGCCTCACCTCTTGATCAACCATGATTGAGGTTGGGTCCCTTGTATGTTTGTGTGCATTGCATTCGACATTAAAATGCAAACTTGGCCTCTTAGGCCATCATGCGTCGAAATGCGCCATTGATGGCCCGGGGGTCGAGGGCCATGCTCCCTTGAGTCCATTACATGATAGGGGGTGTGTCCGTGCATATATTTGCTTGAGATCCCATGCCATACACTGTCTGTCCTCTGTTGCTGTCAAAATTGTCTTCTGCAGGAAGTTTCTGCCGACCGGCAACATTAAGTGCCGACCGGCCATTTATTCAGTGCCGATAACTTTATCTCCAGCCGATGGATATTGTACACGGCCGGTGGTGTTTCTATTCAGCCGGTGGTGCTCCAAAGTGTCCAGGAAGCATCCTTGGGATCTGTGCAAATTTTTGAGGAGTAGGGCAGTGTAAACAGAGGCAACAGTGGCATGGCGCGGGTTTCCGAGCAAGGCGAGCCAAATATACATTATTCACGCATCCCGAGGCAGGGCTGAGGCCCCTTTCTCTTTTGTTAATATTTAATTTGATAATTAGAAATTTCTGTAATAATTAATTTATTCTGTATTTGGACTGTATTATTTTTGGACTGTATTATTCTTTTGGTCTCTCCGAGAGAGGGCATATCTGTAATAAGTGTGGGTGAGTGGTTTGTATGTCTTCCAACCCCCACTTCTTTCTTCCCTTTTATTTACCTGCTTATGATGGTAGATTAGGGCACGTCTATTTTAGCATACCTTATGCAATGCATGCGTGCATCCATGCATTTGTCTAAACATGCACCGGGCTCGGTACATCATACAAACTGCATCGTACTTTCAATTCCAAATTGAATACGTGATAGTTGTAGCATTTCGCATGCCATTTTAGGGTTAGCCGAGCCTATCCTAATCACATGTTGTATGTGTTGCATTAGTCACTCTAACATGAACTAGAGCATGCATGTTTGCTAACTAGTTTATTGTTTTGGCACGGAGTACGATGTAAGTATTTATGCTTTAGCATACCACATGCGTGTGAATGTTGCCATGACAGTATGCTTACCATGCGGCTAAGTGCTTATGTGAGATAAACTGTTTGAATGCCTGTGGGTGGAGGTTGGGTTGCTTGAGTTGGAAAACTCATTGAAATCTGTATTTTAGCCTACTTGCGAGTAGCAAAAACCCGAAACGCTTTCAAAACAAACGGATATGCGATGTTTATTTCCAAATTAGGCAATCTAGTCTATATTTGTTTGCTGTGCGCATAACATAGTAAATTCTAGGCTAATAATCGGAATAAGAGCATGTAATGTTTTCAAAATCGGATATCACGGTTAGTAGAGGCCGGTCTTCGAACCGGGCGAAAGGGGGTGCTCATAGCTGACCTTCCCCGATCGTACCCAAGTTCCCGAGCCAAGACATTTGGTGATGACGGACACGTGGCCTTCGGCACCGAGTCAGGGTTTCCTAAATTCCCCCATTAAAAAAATATTTAGGTGGCGACTCTGTAATCTGGCAAAGCAGTCCATGTTTGGCACTACTTTTTCAAAAATCTGTTTTCTTCAAAACGATTTGCCAGAGTTGGACTCTTTGGTTCAGATTCAGAACCGTGACAATTTGAGTCCGAATTGTAGCGAGGTCCCCCGCGGGCATGTTACAGTTTCTGGCGACTCTGCTGGGGATTTTTAGAGAGCTTGACTCGAACTCATGATATCCTGTTTTGATTTCATTTATGTGTCTCTTTGCATTGCATTTGCATTGGTGCGCCTAGGACACCGTGTTTGCCATCTGCCATTCCTGAACGGTTTGCCGGAGGCTTGTCTTGTCAAGGCATGACCATATGGCTGACCGGTTATGGGCTCTGACAGCATGGGAACACAAACCCCGGTTTTACCGGGGCACCCTTTCCGACCATTCGACCTAGTGCATATTCGGATCCATAGTGACTATTCCAAACTAGGACAGGTTGCTCACCCGATATAGGTTGTTTGAAACCGCTGTGTGCGTAGTGAAACCCTAGCTCCTGACAAAATAGGACAGGGAAGCCCTACCCCAACATAGGGGTGTTTTGGCTCTCTTTTACTTGCTATGTGCTTTTAGAGTGTATCTCTACAGGGAATGCATATACCAGTTTGCGAGTCTGGGTATCCGGCCTGAGGGCACCAGTATCAGTATTTTGAAAATCAGTTATATCTGCGGGTATCAGATTCAGATTTGGGGCAGTGATTTCGGGGAACAGTGATCAGTAATAGAATACAGTCGTTCAGCTTTGCTCATATCCATTCCAGTGAAGTTGAGCTGAGATGCTGTCTGTTTTCTCTTTTGCTAGGTAGTCCTGGAATCATAGCTTCAGAAGGCTCCACTATCTCCCGAGGTTCATCAGGATTTGTGCTGATAGACTTTGTCAGGTCAAAGACTCAGTTCAAAGGTAATCAGGGCCAGAGAAGGCTAGTCAGGCACAGACCACCAGTATAACAGCTACCAGATCAGTGATCTTTGAGCAGTCGGGTTGAGATTACCGAGCCTACTGCAGACACAGATATACCGATTGCTCAGTTAGATCAGGACAATATGTCGAGTCTGGAAGAGATGGTGCGCCAACTCCAGGATAGTATGAAAGCCATGCAGCAAGACGCTGTCCATCAAGCAGAATTCGCCAAGCAACAGGCTGTGGTCATAGCCCAACAGGCAGAGACAATTGCCAGGTTAGAGCAGCAAACTGGAGTATCTACTTCACATCAAGCTCCTCCCCACCAGGAGTCCACACCCGGGGAAACACCCAATGTCCAGGCAGATACGGACATTCCAGTCGGGCCGGCTCCGCCCCCGGTTCTACCCCAACTATCCAAACACCCATCAACCTACCAGACCCTCTCTTTGAGTTCAAGACGGACCCCACAGCATTGAAAGTGAGCAAGCTTGAGAAATTGTTCAAAAAGTCTCAGGGGGCCCACTCTATTCCTGATATAGAGGATGGTTATACCGACTCAGTGGTGACATTACCGGATCGGTTCAAGATGCCATATATCGATCGATTCGATGGCTCTGGAGACCCAATGGTGCACCTCCACCTGTTTTCTGATATCCTGAGACCAATGGGTTTGACCACAGCCCAGAAATTGTCACTATTCGGCCGGACCCTGTCTGGGATAGCCGCAATCTGGTATGCGAAATTGGAGAACTCTGTGAAACAGAATTGGGAAGAGATGGCTGAGGCTTTCAGTGATCAGTACTCCTACAACACACAGATTGAGGTCACAACCCGTGATCTTGAAGTCACCCGCCAAGAGCCAAAAGAGGGTTTTTCAGAATTTGTGGCGAGATGGAGAGCAAAGGCCTCGATGATGGCTGCAAGGCCTTCCGACAAAGACCAGATAAGGATGGTTGTGCGCAACCTCCAACCCAGATTGATGCAAAAAATGATTGTTCTCCCCTTCCCTACTTTTTCAGATTTACATGAGATGGGGGTTCAAATCGAGGATGCCATCCGACAAGGGATCTTTGCAGAAGATAATGAGCCTTTGAAGAGGAATGTTGCTCACAGTCCCAATGCTACTACTGATGGTAGCACAGCTGCGAAATGCTCAGAAGTAGGCACTATCACCACTTCCCTCAATGGCCAAAAACCAACCACTTCAACTCGGCCCCAAGCCCGAAAATTCCATCCTCTTTACATGAGTCTCTCTCAAGCTTTGAAAAAGCTGCGAGAAGAAGGGCACCTAGAACTCCTAGAACCCCAACCCCTTCCAAACCCCCTTCCACCAAGATATGACCCAGCTAAATACTGTGCCTATCATCAACAGCACGGTCATGATACGAACCGTTGCATCCGCCTCCGTCATAAGATTCAAGATCTTATTGACGAAAAGACCCTAGCTCCACCAAAAGGACCGCAGGTTAGTACTGACTCGTCACCTCTACATCTCAACCTCATCCATATATTGGCCGTCCCTTACGACCCCAGCATATACATCACCCCGGCCCATCTACCCAAGCCTGAGGTGTTTATCCCGGAAAGCATGGACTTATGCATGATGGGTGCGTCTGAACCCCAATCATCTCAAACCCATGAACCCACTACTTCTGAGCTGATGAGGATGATCGAAGATCTTCAGAGAACTATGGCAGATCTAACCTTTGGGGTTTTGGCCCCATCATCAACCACATCACGTACCAGAGAGTTCATGTCTAAAGGCTCCCCAACCTTGGGACAGGCTGCATTGGAAAAAGGCCAATCCCTTGGCAAAGTAGAGACAGGTGGTAAGAACAAGGTAGGGGCAGGCATTCGTCCCCATGAACACCTTCAGTGGGATATTGAGGCTTTGAAGGCCGAAGGGCTAAACAAACAGCAAGTACTCGCAGTTGTTGCAAAAACTGTGGATGACACTTTCGCCACTCAGAATGGGAGCAGTCTGAATCAAGGGGCAGGCCGGGAGAAGGGTCGTTGTACCAGGAATGTTCCTTTTAGCTCTAGCCCCGTACTCGGAAGAGATCAGCAAACCCAGTCAGCACCTGTCAATCCCTTTGCTGGTGCATCCGGCAAAAAGCCACAAACCTCAAAATATCCACCTCGGGGCCAGAGGGTGTTTACCCCACTGTACATGTCACTATCAGCGGCCTTGAGGGTCCTAATAAAAAAGGGGCACCTGAAACCCCTAGAGCTACGGCCATTGCCAAATAAACTCCCTCCCTCCCATGATCCGACCAAGTACTGTGCCTTTCATCAGCAAGTCGGCCATGTCACTGATAGTTGTTTCCGTCTTCGCCACGAAATACAAGATCTGATTGACAATAAGGTCATCGTCGCACCAGCCCCTGCAAAGTCTATCGGCACTGGATCGGTGAACTTGAGGGATAATGTGAATATGTGATCGGGAGATGAACCACCTGCGGGCGTCGTTCAGTTTACTTCAGATGTGGTGGATGGCGTGCACTGTTTTGAGCAATGTACAAATGCTGTTAATTTTGCTTTCTGACTTGGGTATTGGGTCAGTCTTGTTTTGTGTTTGAGTCTGTCTCTTTCATTTTGAGTCAGTTGGTCTGTCTTGTTGTATCGAGTCAGTCCTGTTTTGTAGAAGTCGGGTGATTCCGGGGTGTTACCTCGGACATCACTATCTTGTTTGTGTTTGTCTTTTTGCTTTCTTTTGAGTCTGTTTCTGCCTGGGAGCCAGTTGTGCCAACAGATCTGAATGAAAAGCAGTGATTTTCACACTCTTGTGTTTGCTTCTGCCTTGTGCAGTTTGTGCCAGAAATTCTAAATGATGATGACAGTATTGATAAGAACTCTGTCTTTTGTGCCTTGAAATTATTGCATTGACCTAAGTTTTCAAACCTTTTTGAACACTGCTGGTGAAAACGAAGAGGAAGGAATTCCTCGGGATTTGCAAAAATTTGATCAATTGAGAGAAAGAGAGGCGTGCTAAGCCCTTAATGAATGAAATCATGCTTGTTAGTGTGAGTACTGAGAAGGACCCTAGCTTTGATCCAGATTGGTCCTACACTGTCTTCAGCGCGAGCGATTTGTCGCTTTCTAAAAACTTTCAAAAAATGTTTTGCGCGGTCCTGCGAAGACTTGTGTGGAATCGCTCTTGAGATTGTGCAGCTAGGATCACTCTCAACCTCGAGACTCAACCCTTTTGCTTTCAAACCTTGAACTTAACTCAGAATGTTCAACAGGTCAATCATGAACATGAGGCCTGTGTGGCCAGATTTGAAGCAGGCTATGACTAGGGCGGAATATCAGAAAAATGATCAAAGAAGAAGCTTGCAAAGCTAAATCAGAAGCCCCTCCCTAACTAGGGGAAAAAAATATCCGATGTGCTCGAAAAGCCGAAGGTGGATCTCTTGCAAATCAAACAGCCACTCTCCTGGATACGGATGGCTTCAAAACCTTACAACCATTTGGCATGGACCAAGCTACACTTTTCCCTTTGAGAGGCTCGCTGGGCCGAAAACCGGAAGGGCGACCCAGGCAAAAGTTAGAGCAAAGAAAAAAAAAAAGACAAAATACAAAAAAGAAATACAAAAACACAAAAAAAGCAAAAAAGCAAAAAAAGAGAAGAGAAAATGCAAAAAAAAAAAAGAGAAAGAAAAAGGAATGAAAAGAAAGAAAAAAAGAAAGAAGAAGAACAAAGCTCGCAAGGTCGAAAACCTGCAATAGGCGCCTTGGCAAAAGTTAGAGCATAAAAAGAGAGGTTAAATACCCGAGTGTACCTTAACCCCGAACTACGTAAGGCTTGATTCCCATCTTTGGGATACGTAGGCAACTTCATTCTGAAGTCCAGCCGTAAAACAATTCAAATTCGACTGTGTCCATGTGATGGTTTTGATCATCTTTGCTTCTCTGTATCCGAGAGTCTGGTTGTGTTCGTCGCTCAGAGGACTGACTACAATGCTGCGACAGTGCCATCCAAACAAGGGGCAACTTTCCGTTGCCATTCAAAACGCCGCAGTGTCATTTCAAACAAGGGGCAACTTTCCGTTGCCATGCAGCTCTTTTCGAACAAGGGGCAATTTTCCATTGCTATGGGTCCGAGGTTGTGCATCTCAAGAGTTGGTTCCGTGCTTGTTGAGCATTGGCCTTTGCAAAAGTTTTTGAGAATTTTTAATGAGGTTGACTAATTTTCTCTCAAAAATTATTCCATTTTTCCAAAACTGGACCATTTCTTGGACCTAAAAAAGGAAAATTTTCAGTGCTCATAGCCTGACTTGCATGATTTCAAATCAAAAATCGAACAAGTATGCTAATCTAACTCTCACATTGGTCAAAATTGTTTTAGTAGAAAGCAAAAATAAAAAAAATGGTCAAAATGATGAATTAGGGGCACAGTTGAGTCAGGCTTCCTGTCTTTTCCCCGTTGTCAATGCATTCGCCAAGAAGGGCACTCTACTTGCCGGAAGAGGGCACAGCTGAAGTCAACAACAAAGGGCTGAAAGCTCTCCCACCCTCTAAGCAACGAGGTATCAAGCCAAGTGCGAAGCACGAATTGGAATGGATCAAAATGTTCCACTTCCTCATTTGGATAGATCTGATCCCGTCCAAACTCCCCAGCAAAGCATCATCAACCGATGTCAGCTACAGATTTGCTACACACCCAGTTGTAGCACAACCCCTCTATGGGAGAAACTCACTGTTGTGAGCGGAAGAAAGAGAGTCTAGCTGAATGCTAGGGGCAAAAGCCCACAACTTCTTGTTTATCCACCAACCACCCAGGGGAGGGATAAAAAAATAAGAGATTGAAGAATAGAGAGATGTGCGTTGAGAGAAAAAGTGAGAAAAGGGCTTTTTCAGAAAAACAGAGATTGAGTGCCAGAGTGATGTGAGAATCACAAATGAGAAAGGGTGGGAAACAATACCCGAAGGAACTGGCTCCTCGCGAACTGAGAGGTCTCTCGTCTTTGTAACACGTCTGTGTGTCGTGTCTTTTGTTTTGTTTGTCTCGATTCTTGTTTTGAGTTGTTTCGAGTGTTTCTCGATGTGCTTAGGTTGTTTACCTTTGTTTTCTTTTGTTGAGTCATGGTGCGCTGTGTTCAGTCGTAGGCTCAATACCCAGTTGAAAACTTATTTCCACTCTCAATTCAAAAATAAAATCATTTTGTGCTCAGAGTGCTGTGCCATTCCCCACATTTGTGCAAAACAAAATTTTGTTCTTTCAAAAACCGCAGGGTTCAACCCGGGTCAAGTGTGAACTGTAAAACAAGGACCTATCTGAAGCTATGTAGGTTCCGGACTGCAAAGCAAAAGAAAAGAGGGAAAATCGAAGCACCTGAGTGTGTTTCACCTTCAGCAAATTCCGTGATTGTACTCCGGATGTACCTCTTCAGGGCCTTGCCAATGCTCCGAAGTATGAGTGTGCCTCTACCTCAAGCGCAAGATCAAGCCTGCTTCAAAGTTATGCACCCTTCCACCCGCATTGTTATGCACTCTTCCACTGGTATTGTCATGCACACCTTACTTGCATTTATTTGCATCTTGAGTTATCTTCTATTGTTTATCCTTTTACGCTAAGCAGCGTTTGGGATTGTTGTCCTCCAGGACTTTCTCAGGTTGCGCCGGGCACGCGCCTGATAGTTTGTTGGACCTCCTCTCACGATTTCAGCGTGGTTTGAGTGTCCCGTTCCTTACGCGATTTCAGCGTGTTTGGAATTTATCCCAAGTTGCGTTGTAGACGCACTGGGCGGTTTGTTGGACCTCCTCTCACGATTTCAGCGTGGTTTGAGTGTCCCGTTCCTTACGCGATTTCAGCGTGTTTGGAATTTATCCCAAGTTGCGTTGTAGACGCACTGGGCGGTTTGTTGGACCTCCTCTCACGATTTCAGCGTGGTTTGAGTGTCCCGTTCCTTACGCGATTTCAGCGTGTTTGGAATTTATCCCAAGTTGCGTTGTAGACGCACTGGGCGGTTTGTTGGACCTCCTCTCACGATTTCAGCGTGGTTTGAGTGTCCCGTTCCTTACGCGATTTCAGCGTGTTTGGAATTTATCCCAAGTTGCGTTGTAGACGCACTGGGCGGTTTGTTGGACCTCCTCTCACGATTTCAGCGTGGTTTGAGTGTCCCGTTCCTTACGCGATTTCAGCGTGTTTGGAATTTATCCCAAGTTGCGTTGTAGACGCACTGGGCGGTTTGTTGGACCTCCTCTCACGATGTTAGCGTGGTTTGAGTGTCCCCTTCCTCAGACGATTTCAGCGTGTTTTGGAATTTACTTTAGGTTGCGTGGAACGCGCTCCTGATTGATTTTCTTTGTTCTTCCTCCACTCACGAGTCCAGCGTGGTTGGAGTGTGTTCACCCTTTGCATCTTTACTAGCATAGCATTTCATTCGCGCTACCTTGCGCACCTTACCTGTACTTGTTAGTACATTGCATTGTTTTATATACAAACCGGCTTCGCGCAGCGTATAAGTCCAATTACAAACCGGCTTCGCGCAGCGTATAAGTCCATTTTCAAGATTTTTCCGCATATCATTTGCATCCTGCCCCTGAACTACGCTGGTTTGATTCCTTGCAAAGGGATACGTAGGCAGCCTGCGGGCACAACCACTTCATCTATATTTTGTTTGTTTGTCCAAGTCTTCGGCCTTGTCAAAAATGGGTCGTCTCTGGGCTTTGACATTCACTCCCGTCATTGTTATGACTTTCGAGTTCTGTCAAAGAGGGGCAACTGTAGACACCCCATTTTTGACCGCCCAAGACTTGGGCACTACTGATGGTTTGCTCGGTGATGAAGATGTGTGCAGGGCACAGGTCCAATTTCTTCAGCAAGGAGAGAGAGAAATCTCAACTTCACACCCATTTTGGACCAAAATTATTTTGGATGGTTTTTATACCTTAAAACCCTCTCTTTCAAAACATTTTCGAAATAAAATTCCCACGATGTTCCGACGCTCGCATTTCAGTAAATGTTGCGCTTTTCGGTAAACCGAGCAAGGACAAAGGGGAGATGAATGAAAGAGAGATGAAATCTTTGAAAAATCTTTCAAAACACCTTACTTAGGGGTTTGAAGTTGAAGAAAAGAGGAGAAGAGGGGAGAAAACTAGTTTGGGAGTGGTTCAGCATGAATCCGGGAAGGAGAAAGTCTGCGCGGCTTCACCGAAACGGGCGTAACTCTTTGCACAAGAGGAATTAAAATATGAGGCCATAACCATTGGAAAGAAGACTTCCGGGGGTTCATTTTGCACTCAAGAATCTCTCAAAACCAAGTCCGGGTGGGGGAGGTATGATTGGTTGAAGTTGGGCATCATCCCGGTTGGATCGAGTCTGCGCGGCTTCACCAAAAAGGGCATAACTTTTTCCACAGAAGGAATTTTAATGCAAGGTTTGCGCCATTGGAAAGCTAACTTCCGGGGCTTCAATTTGCATACCCACCGGCCATTTTTTGACCTTGGAATCATCTATCGGCACTCTATTTAGCCGACCGGCAGAAAATAGTGCCGACCGGCACTTTATTTTGGCCGACGACCAATTTTTCTGGCCGGTTTGCACCCTTTGCACCCCCCAAGCCTAGTGCATGCCACCTGTGCCAGCTGGGATGCACAGACCCGACCCCCCATGCATATATGTGGCTATTTTGCACCCTTTTGAGCCTTTTGACCCCCTTTTGCTTCTAGAAGCTTGAACCCTTTGGCCAAGCTTCTTGGAGAAGCTTGGCCAGCTGTATTAGCTTCCTCTAGAAGCCTTGCACCTCCCTTTGAACCACTTGGCCCCTTGACCCTTTTTCCTTTGCTTAGCCATTAAGTTTCTTAGCATTACTTGGCCTATATAAGCACCCTCTTCTCCATTGCTTAGGGTTAGAGTCTTTGAACCAAAAACCAGATATATACAGATATATATCTGCCCTACACATTCTCTCTCTATATTTTCCCTCTCTCTCCTCCCTTGTGTGTGTTTTTGTGGCCTAAAAGTGCATTTTTACCATAGTATTGCACCAACACACACACCATTACACCATACTCCGACTTGGGAGGTCTTGAAGGTTTGTTCTTGAGGTTTTGAGGTGGTTTTGATCAGAAGGAGAGGTCTGCACTTGCTGTTCTTGAGGTGTTCTTCAAGGGTAACACTTTTCCCTCTTTATTCCCCATTTTTGCACCATTCTTCTAGCCTGTTTGCTTGCTGTTTTAGGCTCCGACCAGAACTGAAAAGGTCATTATTTTGAGCCATATTTCATGTTTGTTTAAGGGCTCAACCCTGTTTGGGCCCTCCATTTGGTACTTGCTTCAATACCTCTTGGTATGTCATATTTTTGCATGGAATTTCTAGTCTATGAGTGATCTGTTTTCGAGCATAATGTAAACTGTAAGAGGGCCTATTTTGAGCCCCTCTTCAACATTGAAGAAGGGCTCAACACTGTTTGAGCCCCCCATGATGCACTTGCTTCATAATCTCTCCTATTTACCGTAAATTTGCATGACTTGTTTGGCCTATATGTGATCTGTTTTGGAGCATCTCATGAACTGATATTGTGCTTATTTTGAGCCCCTCTTCAACATTGAAGAAGGGCTCAACCTTGTTTTCATGCTCCATATGCCACTTGCTTTGAATCCATGTTTTACCCTTGTTTTTGCATGCTTTGCTAGCCCATTTTGCTTCTGTTTTTGGACCATGATCAGAACTGGAAATGGTCATATTTTGACCCCCTGGATATATTTCATGAAGGGTCTTTGCTTGTTTGATGAATGTTTGGCCCACTTCATGTTATACCCTCTTTTGAGCCTCATTTTGCATGCCATTGTTGCTCTATCTATGCTTGCTGTTTGGCCATATTTTGTACTGAGAAAATGCTGGTCTTGGGGCTGCCTCGCTACTGTATTTTCATTCCATGTCCATATTGTGCATGCATTGCATAGCTATAGGCCGTTTCGGGTGCCTAAATTCGCATTTCGGGACCATTCCTCGCATTTGGTGTCATTTCGCCATCTTTCGGGACTGTTTTCCCCCATATTTCAGTGCTGAAATTCCATTGGCGTGTTTGCATATCATTTTAGCATCATTGCATTCCGTATGCCATTGCCTCGGTATGCGTGCCCGTGTGCACGCATTTCGAGGCACTTCATTTTCATCCAATGGCCTCCTATGTGAGTGTGGCTGAGGCTATCTCATATTGGTGTAAGCCCATCTTGCATTGTGTATGCCATGTAGTTGCATTGCATGTTTGTGTGTTAGCTTGCATGCTTAGGTTGCATGTGCATTGTTGTGCATTGCCTCACCTCTTGATCAACCATGATTGAGGTTGGGTCCCTTGTATGTTTGTGTGCATTGCATTTGACATTAAAATGCAAACTTGGCCTCTTAGGCCATCATGCGTCGAAATGCGCCATTGATGGCCCGGGGGTCGAGGGCCATGCTCCCTTGAGTCCATTACATGATAGGGGGTGTGTCCGTGCATATATTTGCTTGAGATCCCATGCCATACACTGTCTGTCCTCTGTTGCTGTCAAAATTGTCTTCTGCAGGAAGTTTCTGCCGACCGGCAACATTAAGTGCCGACCGGCCATTTATTCAGTGCCGATAACTTTATCTCCAGCCGATGGATATTGTACACGGCCGGTGGTGTTTCTATTCAGCCGGTGGTGCTCCAAAGTGTCCAGGGAAGCATCCTTGGGATCTGTGCAAATTTTTGAGGAGTAGGGCAGTGTAAACAGAGGCAACAGTGGCATGGTGCGGGTTTCCGCAAGGCGAGCCAAACATACATTATTCACGCATCCCGAGGCAGGGCTGAGGCCCCTTTCTCTTTTGTTAATATTTAATTTGATAATTAGAAATTTCTGTAATAATTAATTTATTCTGTATTTGGACTGTATTATTTTTGGACTGTATTATTCTTTTGGTCCCTCCGAGTGAGGGCGAATCTGTAATAAGTGTGGGTGAGTGGTTTGTATGTCTTCCAACCCCCACTTCTTTCTTCCCTTTTATTTACCTGCTTATGATGGTAGATTAGGGCACGTCTATTTTAGCATACCTTATGCAATGCATGCGTGCATCCATGCATTTGTCTAAACATGCACCGGGCTCGGTACATCATACAAACTGCATCGTACTTTCAATTCCAAATTGAATACGTGATAGTTGTAGCATTTCATGCCATTTTAGGGTTAGCCGAGCCTATCCTAATCACATGCTGTATGTGTTGCATTAGTCACTCTAACATGAACTAGAGCATGCATGTTTGCTAACTAGTTTATTGTTTTGGCACGGAGTACGATGTAAGTATTTATGCTTTAGCATACCACATGCGTGTGAATGTTGCCATGACAGTATGCTTACCATGCGGCTAAGTGCTTATGTGAGATAAACTGTTTGAATGCCTGTGGGTGGAGGTTGGGTTGCTTGAGTTGGAAAACTCATTGAAATCCGTATTTTAGCCTACTTGCGAGTAGCAAAACCGAAACGCTTTCAAAACAAACGGATATGCAATGTTTATTTCCAAATTAGGCAATCTAGTCTATACTTGTTTGCTGTGCGCATAACATAGTAATTCTAGGCTAATAATCGGAATAAGAGCATGTAATGTTTTCAAAATCGGATATCACGGTTAGTAGAGGCCGGTCTTCGGACCGGGCGAAAGGGGGTGCTCATAGCTGACCTTCCCCGATCGTACCCAAGCTCCCGAGCCAAGACATTTGGTGATGACGGACACGTGGCCTTCGGCACCGAGTCAGGGTTTCCTAAATTCCCCATTAAAAAATATTTAGGTGGCGACTCTGTAATCTGGCAAAGCAGTCCATGTTTGGCACTACTTTTTCAAAAATCTGTTTTCTTCAAAACGATTTGCCAGAGTTGGACTCTTTGGTTCAGATTCAGAACCGTGACAATTTGAGTCCGAACTGTAGCGAGGTCCCCCGCGGGCATGTTACAACACCCCTTCCCCGGAAACCACATGGCCTAAGAACTTCACCTCCTCTAGCCAGAACTCACATTTCCCAAACTTAGCATAAAGCATATGGGCTCTAAGTAACTCAAGCACCACTCTCAAGTGCTCCTCCTCTAAAGGTGAATAGATAAGAATATCGTCTACAAAGACTACTACAAAACGATCCAAGAATTCCCGGAATATCCGATTCATCAAGTCCATAAAAGACTGCAGGTGCATTGGTGAGCCCAAATGGCATCACCAGAAACTCATAGTGGCCATACCGCGTACGGAATGCCGTCTTCGGAATATCCTCCTCCCTGACTCTCAACTGGTGGTAACCCGATCTCAAATCTATCTTCGAGAAACAACGGGAACCTTTCAACTGATCGAACAGATCATCTATACGAGGCATAGGGTACTTATTCTTGACCATAGCCCGATTCAACTTCCGGTAATCGATACACAGTCTCAAAGCACCACCTTTCTTCTTAGCAAAGAGGGCCGGTGCTCCCCACGGCGAAACACTTGGACGTATATAGCCCTTATCTAGCAACTCCTGGAGTTGGATCTTCAACTCAACTAACTCAGCTGGGGCAAAACGATAAGGTGCCATAGAAATCGGCGCCGTGCCAGGCACTAAGTCAATAGAGAACTCAGTCTCTCTGTGAGGTGGCAAACTAACAAGGTCCTCGGGAAAGACGTCCGAGTATTCACAAACCACTCTTGGCAACACAGTCTAGGTCTCATCACACTCACCACTCTCAAAGCTAGCAAGTAGACCACTAAGCTCACTCTGCCCTCGCGGATCATACCCCAGTGGCAAAACACCACCAACCCGGTCCCCCAAGAAATGGAAACATTCCCCGCTCACGGTACAACAAGTGACCCTCTGGCGGTGGCAATCAATAACTGCCCGGTATGACGATAACCAGTCCATACCCAAAATAACATCAAAGCCCTTCATGGGCATAACTACAAAAGGAAACGGAAGCCTATGATCGGCAACCTCTATATCGCAACCCCTAACACCTTGTTTCAAGATCAATTCACCCCCAAGGGGTGACACTACACAAATAGGAGATGCTAACTGTGCTAACTTCAACTCCAAAACAGATGCAAATGCAGCAGACACAAAGGAATGAGATGCACCCGTATCAATCAATACACTAGCAACCGAATTGCAACTGATGGAGCCGGTACAAGATCCTCTCACAACTGATGGAGCCGGTACAAGATCCTGCGCGGTAACAGCATACACGTGCCCAGACGATCTCTGTTCAACCTGCTCACCCCTAGGAACATAAGACTGCTGCACAGACTGGGACGATGAAGCCCCCTGATTGGCCCTCGAGGCCTGAACTGACTGAGCTGGCTGATGACTCTAAGTCTGCCTCAAACTAGATGCACCAGATGTGCCACTCAACTGCGGGCAAAACCTCTTCATGTGCCCTGCCTGACCACAAGAGAGCGGCTGGCCTCTACCCTGACTCTGGCTCTCAAATCGAGCCGAAGATGACGCTGCTCTCTGTCCTCCTCCCTTCTGCGGGCAAGCTGGAGACTTGTGGCCCAGCTGACCATACTTGAAACAGGTAATGTCTCCCTGGCTGCCTTTCCAGAACTAACACTCGGCACAGGAAAAGTCGATCTAGAAAAGCTACCCTGAGACTGCTGAGGGTTAAAACCCTTCTGTCTCCTGCCATCACTCTAGCTATCCTGACTCCTCTTGGAGCCTTTCTGCCTTTCCTCCTCCTCCTCCTACATCATGATCTCTATATGGGCTGCAACATCAACCAGACGCCCATAATCTCGAATCATAGACCCTACAACTCTCAACTTGAGGTCGCGCCTCAACTTCTTCTCGAACTCAATACAACGACGTTCCTCAGACGCCACCAACTCAGGTGCAAACCTAGATAAGCTAGTAAATGCTGCCTCAAACTCGGCCACCGAAGAACTCTGCTGCTTAAGCTGGCTAAACTGATCTCTCAACCTCTCCTTAACAGCTGGAGACAGGAACTTATCCTGGAAAGCATCCACAAAAGCCTTCCAAGTCCCTCCTATATGACTCTTAGTGAACTTCCACCACTGACCCGCATCCCCCTTAAGCTGGAAAGATGCCAAGGTCACCTTCAGTACCTCGTCTTCGATGCCTAGCATCTCAAATGTCTTCGTTGTCTGTTCGAGCCATTCATCTGCCTTAAGTGGCTCTTTAGGATCACCTAAAAATTCGTCCGAATTAGACTGGAAGAACTCCTTCTTCAGAAAAGACGGCCTTACATCCGCAACATGAACTTGAGCCTGATTCTCAGCTCTGAGAATGCCTACTGACTCCCTGAATGCCCCTGCTATCTCTCGGGCCAAAGCGCCCATAGCCTGCTGTCCTACTGGCTCGGCCACATTGGCCTGGCCAACTCCCTCCTGTACTGCCGGAATCTCATCCGGTATAGGCATCTCCTGCCCACCACGCCTACCACGCCTACCACGTCCTCGTCCTCGTCCTCATCCTCGTCCTCGTCCTGACATCCTAATAAAGGTAACAAAGACGTCAACACATTAATAAGTGTGCCAAAACTATAACACTTGCGTCCTAATGCATTGGACAACAATAATTCATTCCACGTAAGCACATAATCACCTAAACACCTACGAATTTCATTCCTGGATAATGGCTGTCTCGAAGTGTTACTAGAGTTCCGGTTAGAAACAGCATTGATCAAGTGCTTTTCTAACAAGACTCATAGAAACCCAAGGATCCAGTCAACATCCTAGAAATTAAATCCCATACCCATATAATCACATAAACATGTTATTATATAAGCATATAATAGTACATCTAAGTCTCTATCAAGCGAGACGAACCCATTGTGATACTAATCACTTCCCACGTACCCAAAGTATTCAAACCCGGTACGCTCTGATACCAAGTTGTAATGCCCTCAAAATAAACCAATAATATATAAGAGCAGCATGCATTGATAAAAGAAAACCAATCATTATCTCATTCATCAGAGTATTATTATTGAAGGATATCACATGTAACATCAAAATAAATGCCCTATGGGCTTACATCTTTCCAAGCTTAACACTTGGGCACAAAAATGTGAGTACTAACTCAACTACAAATTCAGCCCTTGGCTTGAGTTTACATGTAATATCAAATAAACTGAAATAACAACTAATCTAAACAGAGTCTTCAACTCTAAATCCTTCCAAGCTAATTCCTTGGAGGTAGCACATCACATGGACTTGAAAATGATGTTCCCGTATAGGGTGAGCCATAGCCCAGTAGAAATATACTAAACCAAATATAAGCATTGAATAAAGCAATAGCATTCAATAGATGGACTACACAAAATATCAGTTTCACCATCATACAGTTTCATGACACTAATGTCCATGACACGTTTCACTTTCCATTATTTGTTCAACTTTCCATTTATACAAATATGGCTCAGAACCTGGCCAAATAACTCAACAGAGATCACATCTCTAATTAACAATATTTCCAATTCAATTGGGATAGCAAATCAAGTTAAACATTTCTTATATCATGATGGATACACATGTTGGTGTTGTATCAACCTCAACCAAAATTTACTTCCATACTTTCCAATTGATACACATTTTAGTGATGTATCAATAACATGTAAAAACACTTCCATAAATCAATAAACACACCTATTAGTGGTGCTAATGGAGTCCATCCCCTATCTCCTCCCAAACAATATCCGATTTAGGAGTCCATCCCCTATCTCCTCCCAAACCGTGGAGTACATCCCCTATCTCCTCCCAACAATATCCATATACAATGTATTAAACACTTGCCATATACCATACTCAATCAATACACGTATTTTCTGTATTAATTCAACAGTCAAAATCGATAACTTAACCAATGTGATTAGTTTCAGTTTTCCCTAATCCACATGCAATATCTACAACAATCACGACTATCCTCCACCGATAGCCCAAAACAATTATCTCTAAACAGGAAATAAATGTTATAACAAACATAACTCAACAATTTCATGGGTGTGTTATTAAACTATCCAACTACACCATTTAAGCTTATAATTTCCCAATTCCATGAATTCAACTAAATTCCCCAATTTTCCTTAAATTAAATATACAAATCAATTTATTACAACAACTAGGGTTTTTCCCAAAATTACCAAACAACCCCAACATATCAAAATACCAAAACTTAGAACAACACCTATAATATGGAGCAGGAAATCCTTACCTCGAAGTGAAGAACACGAATGGAGAAGATGGCGAAAACCCAATGTGCTCCAAACTCAAGATTGTTCAGATTAAAGTGAAGCCCTCGACCCACTCTATCTTTTTAACAAAGGACCTAGGGTAGAAATACACTCTAAGTAGATCAAACCTAAGAGAGAAGGTGTGTAGAGGGAGAGAAAACACGGACCTAGGGTTCTGGAATCAAAAAGAGGATGAAAAAGTGTTTTAAAAACCGCTACTGCCTATTTAAATAAAACAGGCTCGCTCGAGCGAAGAAGTGGTCGCTCGAGCGACCAGACACAAAGAATACTCGCTCGAGCGAAGGAAAGCTCGCTCGAGCCAACAATACGATGCTTCAGGTCCGCAACCCAGAAGCACGCTCGAGCGACAGAATGCTCGCTCGAGCGAGAACTCGAAACTCGCTCGAGCGAAGGAAAGCTCGCTTGAGCTAAGAAACCCTGCTCTCAGGTCTATACTAGACGCAATCGCTCGCTCGAGCTAAGAAACCCTGGCTCGAGCGAAGGACCAAAAACAAATAGCTCGCTCGTGCGACAAACTTCTCGCTCGAGCGAAGGACCAAAATTCTGGGCAGCAACCCTTTGCTCCCAAACACTCCCAACCTGTAACCAACCTGCCCAATACATCTTATAACTCAAAAATAAGGAATTAAAGGATGACAACAACAAATATGTAACCACAGAATCTACGGAACGTAAGTCCGGATACAACCACCAAATGGAAAAAGACCGGGGTCGCTATAGAAAACATTTCAAAAGAAGTACAAAAATGACTTGAAATATGTGATTCTTCAAACATTCCAAAAAGATGTGAGACTCTTCAAATATTTCAAAAGTATTACTGAAACTCCTTAATAAGTTTTGGACAAATGTATAATTTCAAAATTTAACACTTCAATGTAACACTCAAACGTAACATTAAAAAAAAATAAAATAAAATCTTAGTGTATTTTTCTCAAATATAACACTCCAATATAACACTCTAATATAACACATAAAAAAAAAATTTTAATGTATTTTTCCCAAATATAACACTCAAAAAATTCTTAATGTAACAGTCTAATGTAACGCAAAAATATGTGAGATTGTTCAAACCATTCCAAAAGTATGTGAGATTTTTCAAACCATTCCAAAAAGAGTACAAAAATTCCTTAGTAAGTTTTGGGCAAAAATGTAACACTCTAAAAAAAAGATGTGGGATTCTTTAAACTATTTTAAAAGAAGTAGAAAAATTTCTTAGCAAGTTTTGGACAAATACATAATTTCAAATTGTGAGTGTTATGTTTGAAAAAAAAAAAAAAAAAATACACTAAGGAGTTTTTTAATGTTTTTGTATGTATTACATTGGAGTATGTTACATTGGAGTGTTATATTTAAAATTACATTAATTAGAGTGTTACGTTTAAAATTATATTGATTAGAGTGTTATGTTTATAATCACATTTTAAGATTTATTAGTATTGTATCATATTTCTCGTTGATTTGTATTTTAAAATTTTAGTTAAGAAATTTATATATCTATTATTAAAATGTGACTAATATCTTTACATCTAAAAATTACTCAAGATCACATTGAGCTAACCCCTGATTTATGTTTTTAGCTTAGGACTTAAGTTTAGAGGAGTGCTCTGTTAAATTATAAAAATATTTGTTAATTATTAATTTAAATTTTTTATTTAGAAATTTACAATTTTTTAAAAATATTTATTTCAATACGATTAAGACAAGTGTACTTGAATTTATAACCATTTGATAAATTACAATTTATATCTAAAAGTTTCATTTAGATTAAATATTTTCAAATTACATACAATTAAAATTACATTTAGATTTTCATTTTAAATGTAAAATTAGATGTAATTTAGATGTGATTAAATTCATGGGAAATTTATCAGAAAGTCCCATATGACGAAATTGTATTCCATTTGGTCCCATGAATAATTTGTTTGATTGGGCAGTCCATGATAGTAAAGATATCTTACTGACAACTCCTTTTTTAAATTATATTGTTACGTGGGGGACAAATATACCCTCACATCAATTATGGGACGCCAACAGTGCTCAAAAAGAAAATCAGAGGGACCATTTGATGATGTGAATAATGATCGAGAAACCCGCTGCTCAAATCTAACAATGCGAGTCTCTTCAAACCCATATCTCTCCGATGCCTCTCCTCTCTCTTTTCGCTCTGTTCTCAACCCATTTCAGCTCCCAATTCAAAATTCACCCATTTCCAACCCCTCTAGATCATCATCTGTGAACCCAATTCACTGCAGTCTTCGCGACCTTCGAGCCCGAATCGAGTCAGTCAAGAACACCAAGAAGATCACCGAAGCAATGAAGCTCGTCGCTGCAGCGAAAGTTCGAAGAGCTCAAGAAGCTGTTGTCAATGGAAGACCTTTCTCAAAGACTCTTGTTGAAGTTCTTTATAGCATCAATGAACAGCTTCAAACAGAGGATGTTGATGTGCCTCTCACCTCTGTCAGGCCAGTCAAAAAGGTTGCTCTGGTTGTTGTCACAGGCGATCGAGGCCTCTGTGGGGGTTTCAACAACCAAATCATCAAAAAAGCCGAATCACGAATTGCAGATTTGAAGAATTTGGAAGTAGATTACACTGTGATTAGTGTTGGGAAAAAGGGTAATTCATATTTTATCGACGTGAACAATGGGCACAAGATGATCGTCAATCCGGCAAGTCGGTGTACCACGTCGGCTGGGTAGCTAATCTGGGACGGGAGAGAGAGAGACAAAGGAGTTGGGTAGCTAATCTGGGACGGGAATCGGTGGGATTTGCTGAAGAACGGTGGAATCGCTGGGACGAGAATCGGTGGAATCAGTGAGATTAAGAACCAGATCTGTGAACCATAGGGTTCCACACACCAACCAGATCTATGACACCCCTGTTCCGTATTATGCTAAATCGTCCTTAATTTGGGTATGGTTATGTGTTAGCATGATTTTATGTGAATGTATGTGATTTTGGAGTTTTATCTGTTCACCGTAGGAATATCTGTTTGAATAATCTGCTTTGAAAATTAAATTGAGGGCCTTATCGGCCACGGAAACCGAAATTCATCATGCCATTGTGATTGGCATAAATTTTAGAGCCTATGGTGAAATTTAATTAGAAATTGATTCTGGCCAGATTAAATTGATTAAATTGAGTGCCAATTGTTATTATTATTATAATGGACTTAGTGGAGGTTGTTGTAAAAAGGCTATACACCTCAATTCTCCTCCTTAGTTGCATTGTGGCTGATCTTGGACTCAAAAACTAGAGAGAGCCGACTATAGAGAGAGGCAAAGAAGAATTGGACAATTTTGGTCTTGAGACTTTTGAAGATTTAGCTCAAGATTGGCTAGAACTTGGGTGTATAAGGCCTAGGTGAGTAAGTACTCCTTGAATCATGGGTTTGTGTTTGCTAATTGTAAATTCAGAGTTAAATAAGGATCAAGAGCATGAGTCAAATTGGTTTTGTTAGAATTAAAGCTTGGTATGTGCATGCATGTATAAAATTGTGTTGAAATAGCATGTACAAGCTGGGTATACATGATTCATGTAGAGGTTTAGTTGGAACTCATGTTTTGATCATTGCTTGTGTCATCTAAGTTGGAAATGGAAGTGATACATCACATGCATGTACAATCTATGAGGATAGGAGCTTTGAATGCATGAATGGGTATGATAGAATTGGGTTTAGTGTCAATTTGAGACATGCATGTGATTTAATGTTGAAATTGAGCTTCATTGTGCTATGATTTGGTGTTTATGCCATGTTAGGACCAACATACTTGAGGTCTGAGCCATAAAATGCAAGAATGTTAGTTTGAATGTCGAAATTGAACTCAAGAACTCAATCTGGGATTTCTAGAATTTTGACTCCCGCTCGAACGGGGGAAGTTCCGCTCGAGCGGAGAATTCGAGCTCCCAGCATTTTCTGCAGACATGGTTCCCGCTCGAGCGGGGGGGAAATTTACGCTCGAGCGGGGACCCATATAGACAGGCAGTCCGCTCGAGCGGATGAGTTCACGCTCGAGCGGAATTTTGAGGTAACCAGTACTTTTGCAGGCTTAAGGGTCCGCTCGAGCGGGGAATCGCACGCTCGAGCGGGGACCCTGTTTTCTGAAATCCTGTTTTTGCACTTTATGTTCTGTTTTCCGTTCTCTTTCACTTACAAACACTCTTAGGCATATATTAAATATTGTAAATGAGTTAAAGGGATAAGAATGAAGCCTAAAGAGGAAAGTGTGAATTTTGAACGGATTGAATTGTTAATGACCCTTTTATGTTCATGGCATGTGTAGGGTCGAGTTCTAGGGCGAACCAATCAACCGATCACTGTGAGTAATATCCTAACAAGATATTTGTATGTTACTGTCCAATTGCTACGTCTGCGTAAGATTTGCAAGTTCGTTAAAATTGAATGGTGGACAACGATTGATATAAATGATTGGGCCGAAGGCCGATTGATATAAATGATTGGGCCGAAGGCCGATTGATATAAATGATTGGGCCGAAGGCTGATTGACATGAATGATTGGGCCGAAGGCCGACTGAGATGAATGATTGGGCCAAAGGCCGATTGACGCAAATGATTAGGCCGAAGGCCGTTTGATACACTGTTCCAATAATTGCTTATGTAACTTGTTTAATTTATATTATTCACTGGGCATTCGCTCACGCTCATTCATGTATTTGTAGGTGAGCCAAGTGAGGCCCAACCCCAGCCCCAATGAAGTCTGCCAGGAGTAGCATGAGTTTTGGGAGAGTCAGCCTTGCGTCTCACGTACGAGACCCAGTCTTGCCATTTTGTTATACATTATATTTTGTCTAGTTGGCAAGGACCTTGTGTATATTTGTATATAGTCCGTTATGGGTTGGCTCGGTTTAGATAATCCTGTCTGTAAAAGAATTTTGCTAATGTACTTTTGATGTGGGTTATTAACGTATCTGTGCATGGTTTGTTTAGAAGTGCATATAAGCACAGCTCCATGGACAAAATTTTTAATTATTGCTTCCGTTTGGCCCCTGTACTCTGTTGAGTTACGTTTGTATTGATTTAA
The DNA here is from genome assembly GCA_030407325.1 of Camellia japonica. Taxonomy (NCBI): domain Eukaryota; kingdom Viridiplantae; phylum Streptophyta; class Magnoliopsida; order Ericales; family Theaceae; genus Camellia; species Camellia japonica. The sequence goes on along the minus strand of JAPPVO010000031.1, from coordinate 44,750,437 downwards.
GGCCGTAGGTAATCCCAGGATTACTGGCCGGTTATGTCCTTAACCCATGGGGGCGGGTTCGGGTCATGATAGAGTGGTATCAGAGCACGAGTTAATATCTCACGCACTTGTCCAAAAAGAGCAATAAGCGTCTAGATAAGACCTAGGATGCATTCATAAGTGTGAAATTGAAAGCGTCAAGGATGTGCTTAATTATTGCAATATGAACGATTATACGTTATGATTTACGACTACTTGCTTCACCATTATCTGAATATGTATGCTCACCACTATCTGAATATGTATGCTTTTGTTATGTCCATAGTTGTATATCTTTTGTGTGAAATATAATGCAAGTTTAATCAGATGGTGAGAACAAGAGGTGATGAGTTAGAGGAGTCCTCCACTGCCAGAATAGACAGAATGGAAAGACTGATACAGCAAATGGCAGAAACCTTGAGACAACAACAGGAATGGCAGCAACAGTGGCAACAACCGCATCCCCCACCTCCACCTCCGGCACCTCCTGCGCCAGATAACCAGAATGATGACCAAATCATAGCTCTCACCAAAGAATTCAAGAAAATGAAACCTCCACAGTTCCATGGTGGATTAGACCCTTTGAAAGCTAAAGCTTGGGTTCTTGGCATCGAAAAATTGTTTGAGGTATTCCCGTGTTCCGAGACGCAGAAAGTGCTTCTAGCCACCTTTATGCTAGAAGACGAAGCGAGGAGATGGTGGATGTTAATGCATGAGAGTTACAAAGATGCTGATTGGGCAAAATTTCTGGAAATCTTTTACGACAAATACTTCCCGCAGTGTGTTCAGGATAGGAAGGTGGCAGAGTTCATGGAACTGAGGCAAAACAGTATGACTGTAGCCGAGTACGAGGCCAAGTTCACCGAATTGGCCAGGTTCGCGCCACATGTGATTGATACAGACTATAAAAAGGCGAGACATTTTGAGGGCGGACTTCGAAATGAACATTCTAGAGAAAGTGAATGTCTTGAAACTGGAAACCTACATTGGGGTGCATGACAGGGCTTTGATATCAGAAGCTAATATAGCTAGGCAAACCAAACCGGCCACTGACTGGAAGGGTGGAAAAAGGCAGGGCTTCTTTTTAAAGAAGAAGTTTCCAAAGAAGCAAAATACGGGCTCCTCGAATACTTCAAATTCCTCCCGAGATACAACCCCATTGTGTAATATTTGCAACAACAGGCATCGTGGGGTTTGCTACCGCGTGTCAGGAGCTTGTTTTAATTGTGGTAAGCAGGGGCACATGGCCAGGGATTGTAAGCAGAACCGTGGAAAATTTGCTGCTTGTTCGACAGCATCAGTCCCAAAACCAGGAAATGCTACAGGATCTACTCCCGCCGGGAATACCGTAAGACAGGGGAGAGTTTTTGCGCTTGTTCTAGGTGATACACGGAATGCCAATGCCGTCGTCACAGGTACTATTTCAATATGTAATCAGGATGCCTTTGTACTAATTGATTTTGGATCAACACACTCATTTGTGACATATACATTTGCATCTAGACTGAAAAGACCCCTAGAGTTGTTGCCATATTTGTTGTGTGTGTCTGCTCCATCGGGGGAATCTGTGTTATGTGACTATGTATATCGGTTTTGTGACATGCATATTGAGGATGCTACCTTATATGTAGATTTGTTGCCCTTGAACTTTAGGCATTTCGATGTAATTTTGGGCATGGATTGGTTGACCAAGTATTGTGCCACCATAGATTGTGTGACAAAAAGGGTTGTATTTAAACCACCAGAACAAAAAGAAATTGTGTTTGTGGGTAATGGGGTAGTGCCTCCACTTTATTTGATATCTGCAATGAAAGCATGTAAACTGATCAGGAAAGGGTGCCAGGGTTATTTGTACTATGTGTTGACTGAACAACCTGTGAATATTGAACTGAATGATATACCTATTGTTAAAGAATTCCCAGATGTGTTCCCAAATGAATTACCAGGGGAATTGGTAGATAGGGAGATAGAGTTTACTATTGAAACTGTGCCAGGCACCCAGCCTATTTCTAAGACTCCCTACAGAATGGCTACTGCTGAAATGAAGGAATTGAAGGAACAGTTGCAAGACCTGCTTGATAAGGGGTTTATCCGACCTAGTACTTCGCCTTGGGGTGCACCAGTGTTATTTGTGAAAAAGAAGGATGGTACTTTGCGCCTGTGCATCGACTATCGGGAATTGAATAAGGTAACAGTGAAGAACAAATACCCCCTACCCCGTATTGATGATTTATTTGACCAGCTGCAGGGATCACATGTGTTTTCTAAGATCGATTTGAGATCCGGGTATCATCAACTGAAGGTTAAGGCAGAGGATGTTGAGAAAACAGCGTTCAGAACGAGGTATGGTCATTTTGAGTTCCTTGCTATGCCATTTGGAGTGACTAATGCTCCGGCAGCATTTATGGACTTAATGAATAGGATTTTTAAAACCTACCTTGATGAGTTTGTTATAGTCTTCATCGATGATATTTTAATATATTCTAAAGATAGATTTGAACACGAACATCATTTAAGGACTGTTTTACAAATACTTCGGGAAAGGAAATTATTTGCTAAACTAAAGAAATGTGAGTTTTGGTTGGATGAAGTTGTTTTCCTAGGGCATGTGATCAACAAGGAAGGAATTTCAGTGGACCCGCAGAAAATAGAGGCAATTGTGAATTGGCCTACACCGACTAATGTGACAGAAGTTCGCAGCTTTATGGGCTTAGCTGGGTACTACAGGAGGTTTGTGAAGGACTTTTCGAAATTAGCTGTGCCTCTTACCCAATTGACACGTAAAGGGCAACCGTTTGAATGGAATGACGAAAGAGAATCTGCTTTTCAAGAACTGAAAACAAGATTGACCACCGCACCAATTTTGACACTACCTTCAGGTACGGAAAATTTTGTAATTTTCAGTGACGCATCTTACAAGGGTTTAGGTTGTGTGTTAATGCAGAACGGAAAGGTTATTGCTTACGCCTCCCGACAGTTGAGGCCACATGAGAAGAATTATCCGACGCATGACCTGGAATTGGCCGCAGTTGTTTTTGCCTCGAAAATCTGGCGGCATTATTTGTATGGGGCAAAATGCGAAGTCTACACGGATCATAAGAGCCTAAAATACTTCTTCACGTAGAAAGAGCTGAATATGCGTCAGAGAAGATGGCTGGAATTGATAAAAGACTATGATCTTGAGATTCAGTACCACCCCGGGAAAGCTAATACAGTTGCTGATGCCTTGAGCAGAAAATCAACAGGGAGTATGGCTTGGTTGCTTACCGAACAAAGGGAAATTTTGCAAGATTTTGAGGAGTCTGAAATTGAGGTGGTAATGTGTGAACAGGGCGGATTGATAGCCGCTATTACAGCCGAGCCGGCAATTGTTGACGAAATCAAGCAGAAACAGAAAGAAGATGGGTTCCTCAGAAAGGTAATTGATGAGTTTGAGGCAAGCCCAAAAGCATAATTTAGAATTGAGAATGAAATGTTGAAATTTCGGAACAGAATGTGTCCCTGATGTCCCGGAACTAAAGAAGAGGATTTTAGATGAAGGCCACAGATCCGTATTTGCTATGCATCTGGGTAACAATAAGATGTATCGGGATTTGAAACAGACCTATTGGTGGCCTAAAATAAAGAAAGAGATTGCAGAATATGTGTCCAAGTGCCTTCAGTGTCAGCAAGTTAAGGCTGAACATCAAAAACCAGGCGGTCTTCTTCAGCCTCTCCCAATTCCTGAGTGGAAGTGGGAACATGTGACTATGGATTTCGTTGTTGGCCTACCTCGGACTTCTCGAGGTATGGATTCTGTTTGGGTTGTGGTTGATAGACTAACTAAATCTGCACATTTTCTTCCTGTCAAAACTACGTTTACTGCTTATAGATTGGCTACCATCTATGTTGATGAGATTGTCCGTTTACACGGAGTCCCAGTGTCTATTGTGTCGGATAGAGATCCGAAATTTGTATCTAGATTGTGGAAGAGTTTGCAGGAAGCTATGGGAACAGAACTAAGGTTCAGTACGGCATTCTACCCACAGACAGATGGGCAGTCAGAACGAACGATACAAACTTTGGAAGATATGCTTCGCATGTGTGCTTTGGATTTTCAGGGGAGTTGGGAAGATTATTTACCGCTTGCAGAGTTTGCCTATAATAACAGCTTCCACTCCAGCATCGGTATGGCACCATATGAGGCTTTGTATGGTAGGAGGTGTAGATCACCTATTTGTTGGACAGAGGTCAGGGATAGGGCCTTGCTGGGGCCAAAAATTGTGCAAGACACTTCCGAGAAGATCAAGACTATTCGCCAAAGGCTCAAAACAGCTCAGGACCGACAAAAGAATTATGCAGACGTTCGGAGAAGACCTCTTGAGTATGAGGTTGGTGACCATGTGTTCGTCCGCGTTTCTCCGATGAAATGCCAAATCAGATTTGGGAAAAAAGGGCAAGTTGTCGCCCCGTTACATTGGGCCGTTTCAGATTTTGGAGAGACTTGGTCCATTTGCATATAGAATTGCCTTACCACCGGGATTTGAACAAATCCACAATGTGTTTCATGTGTCGATGTTAAGTTGTTACCTCCGAGACTCGTTTCATGTGATTGATTATCACCGGGTAGCTTTGGATGAGAATATGGAATACGCCGAATGGCCGGAACGGACTGTTGACAGGCAAGTGAAACAGTTGAGAAGCAAGTCCATCCCAATGGTGAAAGTGGAATGGAAAGAACACTATGGGACGGATGCTACATGGAAAAAAGAGGAGGAAATGCAACTACGCTACCCACACTTGTTTCCCGACGAAGGTAAATTAAGTTTGGGGGACCAAACTTCCTAAAATGGGGGAGACTGTGACACCCATGTTCCGTATTATGCTAAATCGTCCTTAATTTGGGTATGGTTATGTGTTAGCATGATTTTATGTGAATGTATGTGATTTTGGAGTTTTATCTGTTCACCGTAGGAATATTTGTTTGAATAATCTGCTTTGAAAATTAAATTGAGGGCCTTATCGGCCACGGAAACCGAAATTGATCATGCCATTGTGATTGGCATAAATTTTAGAGCCTATGGTGAAATTTAATTAGAAATTGATTCTGGCCAGATTAAATTGATTAAATTGAGTGCCAATTGTTATTATTATTATAATGGACTTAGTGGAGGTTGTTGTAAAAAGGCTATACACCTCAATTCTCCTCCTTAGTTGCATTGTGGCTGATCTTGGACTCAAAACTAGAGAGAGCCGACTATAGAGAGAGGCAAAGAAGAATTGGACAATTTTGGTCTTGAGACTTTTGAAGATTTAGCTCAAGATTGGCTAGAACTTGGGTGTATAAGGCCTAGGTGAGTAAGTACTCCTTGAATCATGGGTTTGTGTTTGCTAATTGTAAATTCAGAGTTAAATAAGGATCAAGAGCATGAGTCAAATTGGTTTTGTTAGAATTAAAGCTTGGTATGTGCATGCATGTATAAAATTGTGTTGAAATAGCATGTACAAGCTGGGTATACATGATTCATGTAGAGGTTTAGTTGGAACTCATGTTTTGATCATTGCTTGTGTCATCTAAGTTGGAAATGGAAGTGATACATCACATGCATGTACAATCTATGAGGATAGGAGCTTTGAATGCATGAATGGGTATGATAGAATTGGGTTTAGTGTCAATTTGAGACATGCATGTGATTTAATGTTGAAATTGAGCTTCATTGTGCTATGATTTGGTGTTTATGCCATGTTAGGACCAACATACTTGAGGTCTGAGCCATAAAATGCAAGAATGTTAGTTTGAATGTCGAAATTGAACTCAAGAACTCAATCTGGGATTTCCAGAATTTTGATTCCCGCTCGAGCGGGGGAAGTTCCGCTCGAGCGGAGAATTCGAGCTCCCAGCATTTTCTGCAGACATGGTTCCCGCTCGAGCGGGGGGGAAATTTACGCTCGAGCGGGGAGCCATGTAGACAGGCAGTCCGCTCGAGCGGACGAGTTCACGCTCGAGCGGAATTTTGAGGTAACCAGTACTTTTGCAGGCTTAAGGGTCCGCTCGAGCGGGGAATCGCACGCTCGAGCGGGGACCCTGTTTTCTGAAATCCTGTTTTTGCACTTTATGTTCTGTTTTCCGTTCTCTTTCACTTACAAACACTCTTAGGCATATATTAAATATTGTAAATGAGTTAAAGGGATAAGAATGAAGCCTAAAGAGGAAAGTGTGAATTTTGAACGGATTGAATTGTTAATGACCCTTTTATGTTCATGGCATGTGTAGGGTCGAGTTCCAGGGCGAACCAATCAACCGATCACTGTGAGTAATATCCTAACAAGATATTTGTATGTTACTGTCCAATTGCTACGTCTGCTTAAGATTTGCAAGTTCGTTAAATTGAATGGTGGACAACGATTGATATAAATGATTGGGCCGAAGGCCGATTGATATAAATGATTGGGCCGAAGGCCGATTGACATGAATGATTGGGCCGAAGGCCGACTGAGATGAATGATTGGGCCAAGGGCCGATTGACGCAAATGATTAGGCCGAAGGCCGTTTGATACACTGTTCCAATAATTGCTTATGTAACTTGTTTAATTTATATTATTCACTGGGCATTCGCTCACGCTCATTCATGTATTTGTAGGTGAGCCAAGTGAGGCCCAACCCCAGCCCCAGTGAAGTCTGCCAGGAGTAGCATGAGTTTTGGGAGAGTCAGCCTTGCATCTCACGTACGAGACCCAGTCTTGCCATTTTGTTATACATTACATTTTGTCTAGTTGGCAAGGACCTTGTGTATATTTGTATATAGTCCGTTATGGGTTGGCTCGGTTTAGATAATCCTGTCTGTAAAAGAATTTTGCTAATGTACTTTTGATGTGGGTTATTAACGTATCTGTGCATGGTTTGTTTAGAAGTGCATATAAGCACAGCTCCATGGACAAAATTTTTAATTATTGCTTCCGTTTGGCCCCTGTACTCTGTTGAGTTACGTTTGTATTGATTTAAGGCCGTAGGTAATCCCAGGATTACTGGCCGGTTATGTCCTTAACCCATGGGGGCGGGTTCGGGTCATGACAAGATCATTCACAGCACTCCACCAGATCTGTGAACCTTAGGGTTCCACACACCAACCTTAACCCAGACAAATTGTTCCTACAAAATCTCTCCAAAAAATCCTCTGAATATGGAAAGTGGGAGGCAATCACAGATTTTTTGCAAATTAAAACACAAAACATGACCCTGTTCTACGTCGTCTATGAACGATTTCCACACCACGGCTTCAAATCATTCACAGCACTCCATCAGATCTGTGAGTCTGCGTGAACCTCACCGAGTGAACCTCACAGTGTGGAACCGGAACTGTGGAACCATAACTGAGATTGATATTGAGAATCAGAACTGTGAATCGGTGAGATTGAGAACCAGAATAGGTGAGATTGAGAACCAGAATAGGTGAGATTGAGAACTAGAATCGGTGGAATCGGTGAGGTTCTTGTCGAAACGTCACAAATGGCAATTGGAAAACAAAGGCTCAAACTGATGTAAAGCTGAAATGTGACACAATCCACGTCGTGAAAAAAATAAAAATAAAAAGTGTCAAATTCACGTCACAACCAACGTCACAGAAAAAGAGTACTATTACCTTTTTTTGGAACGTGAATCTCACACACCCCTTCCCATAAATACATGCGGGTCTACAAACTCAAATTAACACTTTAATGGCAAAATAGTAAACAAACAACCCAAAGAACTAAACGGTTTAAAAGAAAACAATTAAGACCACATGATCTACAAGATGATAAAATGGGATTTACTGGTCAATTCCCGTAAATTCATTTTCTTTTCACAACTAATTAGATTTAACTAATTTTAAAATTAGATATAACTAATTAGGTTATATTTTATTCTATGCATTATATGGTCAAATTTTAAAATTTTAAGGCATATGTATTTTTTTAGTCATACCAAAAAAAATATAAATAATTAATATTTTGAAGTAATATTTTAAAATTGTGGCTATTTTCAAGTAAATTTTTTTATTAATATTAATCAAAATTTTGAAATAAATATTTGATCATGACATGTCTTTGTTATATAATACATAGTATAAAACATTAATGGCAATATAAAAATAAAAATAATAAAACAACATTTTAATGTAACTCAGTTAAAAACAAGGAGGATAATGAAATAGCAAAGAAAAAAATTAGTGTGAGAGAGATTTATGATGTGAAATTTGTTATAAATTAATAATTATATATATGAAAAATATTATGTAAAATTAGTTTGCGTTGTATATATGAAAAATATTATACAAATTAGTTTATATATTATGCAAGTGCTTAATAATTGTTTAAGAATATTCTTCAATTAATTAGTAAATTGAAACTGCTCAAATCGCGATTTGATTATTTGTCAATCCACTATTCATGAGTTGATTTATAATTTTACTTTCAAACCGTTCTGTATACACTCTACTGATGGTTATGAATCTGTTTCAATGATTTGAATTGTTCATTTTGTTGGAAACTTCGTGTATTTCATTCAAAAAAATTTAAGTTGATCTAATAATCGTAATTTATTCAATTTATTGTGTTTGTCACTAATAAAATGGATGATAATTATGTTTTTAAAAATAAACTATCTATTTTTATTTTTATTTTTATTTTTTGTGACAAATATCATAAATTAAATAAATTACAATTATAGGATCAACCTTTTTTTGGTGTGTGTGCATGAATGAAATACACAAAGTATCTGATAAAATAAATTTGAATTATTAAAACGAGACATGTGAAAAAGTACAAAGATTCAAACAAGGCCTTCCAATTCGAATAGATGATAGGAAACCTGCCTTGTAAAAGTACCTGAAATTTACTTGATCGTCTCATTGTTAGAGTTAGAATATTTGCTTAAGTGGCTAGTAAGAACATAAATATTTAGATTATGGCAAATTATACTAATGCCCTTATAGTTTAGAACTTGTGTCATTTTGATTTTTGACTTTTTAATTGTGACACATTAGACTATGAATTTTGAATTTTGTTTCAAATAAGGACAATTGAAGATACCATTACTTAATTTCAAGGGCAAAATTGCCAATTTGATCAAATATAAACTAATTTGACAAAAATAAATGTCAAAAAAATATTTTTGAATTTTTAAAAATTATTTCTACCTACTAAAGATAAAATTATGTAAAATTAATAAATCTTTTAGACATTTATTTATTTATTTTACCAAATTAATTTTTATTATGTGTTTGGATGATGATCATGTAATAGGTAATTATTTTTATTTTTATTAAATTAGTTTCTATTTTTTCAAAAGTCAAATATGACGACAACTTTGATATAAACAAATATATGTCTAAAAAAGTTATCAATTTTACATAATTTTATCTTTAGTAGATAGAAATAATTTTTAAAAATCCAAAAATATTTTTTTGACATTTATTTTCGTCAAATTAGTTTATATTTTATTAAATTGACAATTTTACCCTTGAAATTAAGCAATGGTATCTTCAATTGTCCTTATTTAAAACAAGATTCAAAATTTAAGATTAAATGTGTCACAATTAAAAAATTAAGACCAAAATAACATAAATTCTAAACTATAGAGACCATTAATATAATTTACCCTTAGATTAATAAGTGCTTGAGAAAATTTCTATGGGTATAATTTCGGTAGGCATGTGAACCCTTTTTGCGTGATTAGTGGGATTTTGACTACGAAATATCATTGAAAGGTTTATGTCAAGAAAAAAAATCCACATGACAATGTCTGAACACCCTCTCATGAGTATAAGGATTTAAGTTATGTATAAAGATATATTCAAATAATATATTGTGGGGACATATTTTATGAATGACAATACGTGGTCAAGGTAACACCGAAGTGTCAGCCGAGGTATCACGTGCCTCGGTCATAACGCCGAGGTGATCTCAACTAGGCCGAGGTTATCTGCGGAAATACCAGAATCCGAAATGAACGGATAAAGGACAAGAGTCCTAAAATGGGGAATGATCTCAGTCTGAATAAGGATAAGGCTCTTATGGAGTTTATTTCTATTTGGTTGGGAGTCCCGGATGTGTATTAAGCCAAAGTCCATTAGAGTTAGGCTTCTACAGGGATCAGGTTAGTGTTGGCTATAAAAGTAAGGCACCCTAATGGATCTAAGGTACGCTTTTTGTATCCAGGCTAGTGAGTTAAGCACTGTTTGCTATCTTTGAGAGATAATTGAGTACTGACTTGATCGTCGGAGTGTTCCCAGGTAGACGAACCACCGCCGGAGTCTTGTCTTTCTGTGACAGGTTGTTCGGGCGCAATCTATTCTGCTGGTGTTCTCCAGCTAAGTACCTATTTGGCAGTGTGGTCAAAAATCGACACACACAATTTGGCGCCGTCTGTGAGAACTTAGTTAGAATAGATGGTCATCATCGTGCAAGATCAACATGTCGGCAAACGACTAGTTTAGCGAAGATCGAGAATGTGTCGACATTAACGGAATGAAGACCCTTCTAGAAGGGATGCAAAGACAGGAGGGCATGAGCGCTCCTAAGGAGATGACTTTCAAGTATAGAAGGATCAGCCTAAGTGAGTAGATCCCGGATTCCAGATCTCGGATCCTAGATCGTAAAAGACAAGATCTCGGCCTAGATGAGTAGGTCTGAGAAGACAAGAGCTCAACCTAAGTGAGCAGATCTCAGATTCTAGATCCCGGATCCCAGATCCCAGGAGACAAGATCTCGCCCTAGATGATTAAGTCCGAGAAGACAAAAGCTCAGCCGAAGTGAGCAGATCCCGAATTCCAAATTCTAGAAGATAAGATCTCGGCCTAAATGATTAGGTCCGAGAAGACAAGAGCTCAGCCTAAGTGAGCAGATCTCGAATCCCAAATCCTAGAAGACAAGATCTCGGCCTAGATGAGTAGGTCCGAGAAGACAAGAGCTCAGCCTAAGTGAGCAGATCCCGGATTCCAGATCCCGAATCCCAGATCCTAGAAGATAAGATCTCGACCTAGATGATTAGGTAAGACAAGAGCTTAGCCTAAGTGAGCAGATCTCGGATCCCAGATCCTAGAAGACAATATCTCAGCCTAGATGAGTAGGTCCGAGAAGACAAGAGCTCAGCCTAAGTGAGCAGATCCCAGATCCCAAATCCGAGAGGACAAGATCTTGGCCTAGACAATTAGGCCAAGAAGACAAGAGCTCAACCTAAGTGAGCAGATCCCGGATTCTAGATCCCGGATCCTCGATCCCAGAAGACAAGATCTCAATCTAGATGATTAGGTCCAACAAAACAAGAGCTCAGCTTAAGTGAGCAGATCTCGGATCCCGAATCCCAAATTGTGACAACCCTCGCCACTGATTACTGCTAAACTGTGACTGAACATGATAAGTAACTGATTAGGATGAAATCCTAAACTGATTGCATGAGTATGTTGTTTGATTGCATTTCTATATATTTATCAATTGATTGATCTGTTCATGTTTTAAGTTTTGAACTGCAAATTGAAGGCCTTATCGACGGCCGAATCTGAAATTGATTAGTGTTATATGTTAATTAGAATTTATGTGATTTTATGGTAGATTTAATTTAAATTTTATTTGGAACGTTTAAATTAGATTAAATAATGTTAAACTACATTAGTTCAAGTTATTTACGAAATTGCCACTTAGTAGACAATCCTAGGCCATTGTTTACTCTCCATGTTATGTGTTGGCATCATTTTCATCCATCTTCCTAAGCCAAAACCGAAAAAGGAGAAAGAGAGATAGGAGAAAACTTGAGTTCATCAAAATTTGCTTGGAGAATTAGAAGAATTGAAGAGTAGATTACATAATTGAGCTTCTAGACTTGGAATTGAGGACCTAAGGTAGGATATTTATCCTTTAGCTTATGAATTCAAGTTGGTTCTTGCATGGTTCATGAGTCATTAGTGATCTAAGTCAAGAATTGGTTTGAAGAGTTGATTTGAGTAGCTAAATCATGCATGCATGTACACATTGTTGAGTTTTGAGGTTGATTTCATGGAAATCCTCACATGCATGTCTATATTCTAGCTATGGTCCATGAATTCATCATGTTTTTGAGTGAATTGACTCATTTAATCAAGTATTTGAAGCTTTGATTTCAATTGAACACTTGCATGTTACATATACATTATGTTCATGAAGTTTTGTTTGGATTTGTGTTTAATTGAACTACCTTTGGGCTTTGATTTTGCAAATTGATCTTTGAAACATGTCATATTATGAGTTTTAAAGTGTTTTCTAGAAAATTGACCCAAAAGAATTGAATTTGATGCTTTAAATGTTAAATTTGAGCTTGGAGGTTCAATCTGGAAATTCCAGATTTTGGATCCACGCTCGAGCGTACACTCTGAGTACATGCATCTTGCTCGAGCGGGGAAAGTAACGCTTGAGCATAAAATGTGTGTATCCAGTACTTTTCATGTGTTTACAGTCCGCTCGAGCGAGGGAATGCACGCTCGAGTGAGGACTTGTGTCTCACGCTCGAGCGGAGGTCTAGCGCCCATCGAGCGTGAATTGAATGCATCCAGTACTTTTGCTTGAGTTTACAGTTCGCTCGAGCGAAGGAAGTCACGCTTGAGCGGAGATCCTTTGTCTGCATGTCCGCTCGAGCGTAGAAATCCACACTCGAGCGAGACCCCTGTTTTTTGAAAATTTTAAAAAGTGTTTTAAAGTACATCTTTGCATCCTCATTTCATCCTAGGCATTCCTAGGCCTAGTTTAAGGCATCTTAATGAGGATATTGATGTAGAACCACACCGAGTCAAAATAGGGACAAAGTCATTGATTCCCAAGTGTGTAACTTAGTGTGTGTTCATTCTGTAAATGTATAGGGTTGGCATCCGAGGACGCTCATTAGCCGCTTATAGCCCAGTGCTCTGTGAGTAACAATATTGTAAAGATATGTTCAATTATGAATATTTTCTGAATGATCAACTGTTCTGTTTACTGAAACGTTATTGTTTAATGAATGAATGTTTGTCCTATTTGTAATCTGTATCTGTGGCATCCATAGCAATTTACTGTTACTGTACTGTTACTGCTACTGTCACAGAGATCTCTGTCGGTTCCCATGTTTGGAACCACTACTGTTTACTGTTATGATGGCCATCAACTGACTGTTCGGTCTGTTAAGACCTACTGTACCGTTTTGCTATGAGATGTACCACATATGACTGCTATGGTTTTTGAATGACAGATATAACTGCTTAATGACTGAAAGGACATTCATTCTTAACCTCTTTACACAACTGTTATTCACTAGGCTTTAGCTCACTGTTTATATTTATATGTAGGTGTCCAGGCACCAGATCAGAGTTAAGAGCGTTGGGTTAGCTCCCTTTTTTTGTCAAGCCAACCATCGCGCCTCACTTTGAGGTTTCATGTCAGTCCAAGCCAGGGCTTTTTATGGTGTCTCAGTTCACCATTTTGCTTCTGTTCTGTAATACTGTTTAAGACTTATAATGTACTGTGCTAATTAGGGATTTGGTCCCTAACCTGAATGTTGTACATATGGCATATATATGTTTTGCTTATAAATGTGAATATGTTACAAAAAAGTCTTTTTGCAAACAGACTGTCACAGCTCATTGGACATTTTTTATTACTGTTTTGGCTTCCGCCAGCCCCTGTACTCTGTATTACTGTCTTTACTGTTAAGCAGGCCTTCGGTAATCACGGATTACTGGCCGGTTACGGTACTAAACCCGTAGGGACGGGTTTGGGTCGTGACACAAATCCTAGCAGACAAGATCTCGGCCTAGATGAGTAGGTCCAAGAAGACAAGAGTCCAACCTAAGAGAGCAGATCCCGGATCCCAGATCCAAGAGGACAAGTGTAATACCCCTGTTCCGTAATATGTTAATTGGTCCTTAATATGATGTGATTATGTGTTTGATATGATTCTGTGTGCCAATTATGTAAATATATGTGATTGCGTAGTTCTATCTATTCACCGTAAGAATATCTGTTGAATAATCTGCTTTGGAAATTAAATTGAGGGCCTTATCGGCCACAGAACCCGAAATTGATTATGCCATTGTGATTAGCGTAATTTTTAGATCCTACGGTGAAATTTAATTGAAAATTGATTCGGGTCAGATTAAGTTGATGTAATTGATGAATTAAAACCCAACTACTTTATTATTTTAATATTGGCCTTAGTGGGTTTTGTTATAAGCCTCTACACTCCCTATTCTCTCTTATTTACTTCATTTGGCTGATCAAAAGACTCAAAGGGGAAAGAGAGGGTCGGCTAGTGAGAGAGGGAGTGAGGGAAATTGGGATTTTGGCCTCAAAGCTTGATAATTTGATGATCAACTCAAGAATTAAGCTCAAGTTGGAAGGTTAAAGCTCCTAGGTGAGTAATCAACCCTTAACTCATGAGTTTAAGTTGTGTTCTAGTGAATTAAAGACTTAATGGTAAGTTTGATCATGAGTTGTGTTGAATTTAATGAGATATGCACATGCATGTATAGAATTGTTATGAATTGCCATAAGTTGCATAATCTAGCATGTATCATGTCAATTGAGCAAGATTTGAAGTTTGATTATGCATGCAAGCTTAGTTTGTTGAACTTTGGCACCATTTGCATCTTTTGAAATGGAAATGAGGTCAAGATGGCCATGCATGTTTGAATAATTGAAGATGGGAGCTTGAAATGCATGAATATACATGATAGAGTTGAATGTAGTGTCAATTTGAGACATGCAAGTATGTAATCCATGAAATTGAGCTCCGTAACAATGTGTTTTGGTGTTTGTACCTTGTTAGTATGATTGCATGTGGACTTTGAGCCTTAGAATGCATGAGAATTGGCTGGAAAATCGAAATGAAGCTCAAGAACTCAATCTGGGATTTCCAGAATTTCGGCTTTCGCTCGAGCGGGGGAAGTGCCGCTCGAGCGGAGAAATCGAGCTCCCAGTATTTTTCTGCAGACATGGTTCCCGCTCGAGCGGGGAAGTTGACGCTCGAGCGGGGAGCTATGTAGACAGGCAGTCCGCTCGAGCGGCCGAGTCCACGCTCGAGCGTGAATTCGAGGTAACCAGTACTTTTGCAGACTTAAGGGTCCGCTCGAGCGGGGAAGTCCACGCTCGAGCGGGGATCCTGTTTTTCTGAAATTTTGAAAATGCATTATGTGTTCTGTTTTCCGTTCCCTTTCACTTCTAAACACTCTTAGGCATGCATTGAGCATCGTGATTGAATTAAAGAGATAAGAATAAAGCCTAAAGAGGAATATGTGAATTAAAGAACGGATTGAACTATTTGTGACCCATATGTGTTATGTGATATGTAGGGTCAAGCTCCAGGGCAAATCCACATGCCGACCACTGTGAGTAATATCTAAATTATGTTATTGTCCCATTTGCTTACTCTTATGTAAGTTTTGTAAAGTTCATTAATTTGAATGGTGGACAAGTTTGATAAGAAAGGCCTATGTGCCAGTTTGATATGAAAGGCCTATGTCCCGATTGATATAAATGTGGGCCGAAGGCCGATTGATATAAATGTGGGCCGAAGGCCGATGGATATAAATGTGGGCCGAAGGCCGATTGATAAATATGGGCCAAAGGCCGATTTATAAAATGTGGGCCAAAGGCCAATTGATAAAATGTGGGCCGAAGGCCGATTGATATAAATATGGGCCGAAGGCCGTTTTGACACGAAAGTGCATTTGGGCCTAAGCGCCGTTTCGACACGAAAGTGTGATTGGGCCAAAGGCCGTTTTGACAAGAACGAATGAGTGGGCCAGAGGCCGTTCTGACATAAATGATAGATAAAGAGGCCAAAAGGCCAGTATGTTTAGAACCACAGTCACTTGACTTACATTGTGTGTATATATGTTAATTAGAAATATGAATTGGGCCCAAGGCCGTTCGGAATATGTTGTTCTACATATTGTTGTATCTTCTTATTTGATATTATTCACTGGGCTTTCGCTTACGCTCATTCGTGTGTTTGTAGGTGAGCTATGAGAGGTCCAAACCCAGCCTCAGTGAAGTCAGAGTGGAACAACGAGGATTTTTGGGGAAGTCAGCCCTTGTGTCTCACGCACGAGACCCGCCTTCGCCTTTTGTCGTTTGTTTCTGTTCTGTTATGTTAGCGAAGTTGTGAGTACGTCTGTGTATGGTTTTGTTTGGCGGGCTTAGCTTTGAATGATCCTGTCTGTACAGAATTTTATGTCATTGTACATTCTGTCGTGAGTTATTAACATATGTATGTAATGATGTGCATATAAGCACGGCTCTATGGACAAAGTTTTAAATTGCTTCCGTTTGGCCCCCATGAACTCTGTTAAAATACGTTTGGTTTGGTTTGAGGCCGTAGGTAATCTCATGATTGCTGGCCGGTTACGTCCTTAACCCACGGGGGCGGGTTCGGGTTGTGACAACAAGATCTCGCCCTAGATAATTAGGTCCAAAATGACAAGAGCTCAGCCTAAGTGAGCAGATCCCGGATTCTAGATCCCAGAAGATAAGATCTCGGTCTAGCTGAGTAGGTCTGAGAAGACATGAGCTATGCCTAAATGAGTAGATCCCAGATCCCAAAAAACAAAAAAGAAGCACACAAGATCAAACTGAAGTCGGCCAGGTTCTGCCTATCGGCAAAAAGCCATCTGTACAGAAGGACTTTTACTGGACCTCTATTGCGATGTGTACATCCTTCCCAAGTTGAAGACTTTTTACACAAGATCCATGTAGGGGGCAGATCCCTTGCCCACAGAGCTATATCATAGGGATTCTAGTGACCCTACATGCAAAAGGATGCCGAAGCCTAAGTAAAAAAAGCCTGAAAATGTTGTTGGAGTCTATGATTGTGCGACAAGACCGAAATATCTTATGGCGATGTTCCTATGATGAACATGACGAGTAACTTAGACTTATCATATAGTAGAGTTGAATTATACTTGCATATAATAGAGTTGAACTAAGTTGACAATGTTTCTGAATGAAACATGACGAATAACTTAGACTTATTATATGGCAGAGTCGAATTATACTTGCATATGATAGAGTTGAACTAAGTTGGCGATGTTTCTGAATGAAACATGACGAATAACTTAGACTTATTATATGGTAGAGTCGAATTATACTTGCATATGATAGAGTTGAACTAAGTTGGCGATATTTTTGATACATTATCTGATTAAATCTTTAAAAAATTGTGGCCTTCTACACTAAATTTTTATTTTTATTTTTTTGACAAAATTTATTTTATCTTCCAGTATATGCTATTATGTCTTTCAAAAATAACCATATGTCTCCCATGTGATTTTAGACTAAAATATAACCATTAACACCATTAGCTATAGATGTGAAATGACTATAATACCCTCAAATCCTATATTTTTGTTACTTTCTTTCTCTCACATCTCTCATACAAATAATTTATAATGTCTAGTATTAATTAAATTAACTCACAATTAATTATAAATTTGTAATTTATTTATTGTAATTTTTAAATTTTTATTCTAATTTTAATTTAATTATATTTTAGATCACAATAAATCCTAAATATTCAACTATTTGATGTAATTAATAACTTTTTAATATAATTATATTTTAGATCACAATTAATCCTAAATTCTTAATTATTTATTATAATTTCTAACATGTTAATCTAATTTTAATTTAATTACATTTTAGATCAATTCTTAATTATTGTTTATTTTATATTTTATTTAATTATATTTTCAATCAATTCTTAATTATATTTTAATTTATTTTAATTAACATATTAATCTAATTTTAGGTTTGGAGAAAATGAGAGTAAAATTGTCCTTCTCTTGTATTAATTTCATTCTAATTTTTCAAAAAATAAAATCCACTCTCAAAATTAGTATGTGTAATACGTTTTTCGTTAATTTGGTTCAAAAACTAATGATAGCACTTTAATCCAAAATCACGTAGCGACTTTTTAGATATATTTGAACGATAAGTAAGTAAAATGTTCCGACTCCAAATCACAAGAGATAAAATAAATTTAATATATATATATATATATATATATAAATATATATAAACTTTAGACAGCAATCTAATTAACTTAATAGTTAAGCTATCTCAGCTCTCATACTCTCACCTAAATTATTGTCCTTTGAAATGTTTTCGACCACATTTTTTCATTACAAACCTTCTTTCCAAGAAATTTCCAGCTACTTTTTAGCGGGAGAGTATAACTACCCACCACTCCTTCCTCACCATGGTTCTTTGTGGGGTAATGGTGACACAACTTTTTGTCCAGGAAATGTCAATCTTAAAGACTTGAAAGTTCACACCTAAATTATTTTACAATGTTTTTATAAGAAGTCACTTTCTATCTAGAAAATGTGTCCCCTGATTTGAAAAAAATATAAAAAAAAATTAACACAATATTCATATAGGTTTCACGGGAAAAATATAGTTATCAATCATGGGATTGCTAAAAAATAGGAAGGGCTTAAACAAAAGAAAAATGATCCGGACCCCCTTTTCCCCACCCCTCTCTCTCTGATTGGTCAGATTATTTTTTATTTATTTATTTTTTTTTTTTCAATCACCACCCGTCATGTGTGTGTGGTGTGGTGGGGGTGGTGATTAGAGAGAGTCTCAATCACTCCTCTAAACAAAATATGGACAAGATTTTAAACTAGAACACTAGCTGTACCCTTCAAATATGAAACCACTATCACCATGTTGTATTTGTCAAAAAAAAAAAAAAACTCTAGACAATTTGGTTGGTGAACAAGTCGAGTAGTAGATCAGTTAAATTTAATTTAACCATATTAAGCATAATGAGTTTTTGTAATAAAGTCTATAAGAAAAGAATTTATAAGAAAAAAAATATGTTAGATTTATTTTTGTCATCATAAATTATTATTTTTTTCACAACTCTTACGTAAGAAATTATCTTATATTAGTAATGTACCAAAATTAAATTTTTTTTATGCATACACCTTAGCCCCTCAGCATATGGTTCCGCCCCTGATTTAGATTAATAAATGCCTTCTAAGGAAATTTCTATGACAACAATAATTTTCAATGACGATGTAGGCTCTTTTTGCATGGTGGGTGGTAGGGTGAGTGTGGTGCTGTTTGAATGTTTTAAGAATAAAATTATAAATCGAATGACAGATTAGTGGATTGAAAAATCACCATTTGTGAATCGATATAATTTTAACAGGTTGGACGGTACTTTCACACCACAACTTTATGTAAATGCTATAAATACTTTCAAGTTACTTTTTTCTGAATTTATTTTATACAAGATTGACTAATAATCAATATTGAAATACAATCTGGATAGGTTATTGTTAAACAAAATTGACACTACCAAAATGAAGTGGACAGAACAAAATACTTGGCTACAAACAAGCCACCATAACACACATATGCACTCCTTATGGGGTCACTCCGGATCTATTTTGATAATTTAACTTATTTATATTTTAAAAAATATTTATTAAAATATATTTAAAAAATTCAGGTTAATCGATATGATAATCTCTTCACCCAATTATATTTTTATAAATAAAAAATAAATAAATAACAAGTATAATTTTAAGTATAAAATTAAATTAAATACAAATGACAAATTATTAGTCATTCATTTTGGACTGTCGGTGGGGCAGCCACGGTAACGTGAAACGACTGTTATATTCGCACTTCTTGATTTAACATGACGTTGAGATTGTTTTGAGAGTGGTCTATTTTAGTTAATTTTTTAATTTTTTATAAAAGGTTGTGTAAAAAAATAGAATAAATAATTAATTTTTTTTGTAGTAATTTTTAATTTTTTAACTATTTCAATAGGTTGCCAAAATAAACTGATATAGATCTCTGTGTTGGGCCAGACAAATGATAATGAAAAGCCTGCAAAAATATATTAAAATTTTTTGTTATTTAAATTAAATTTTGACGGACATTTTATATGATAAAATTAGCGAATTTTTAATCTTACAACTAATAATGCAATATATATACTTGAGATTATATATTTTCATATCTATCTATTAAAAACAAACATGTGCAAGAGAAAATTATTTATCGCATTAATCCGTCGAATTACTAACACCAATTTCATGTATTATTAAGCTCATTACTATTTATTATGCTAATCAAATACGGTCATAGTGTTCCAAAAAACGTGTGCAAAGTTGTAATGAAATATGTGGATATATTTATTTTAAATTTACAGGGAATTATTTATTTTTTTTGGCAATTTTTGAGGTTTTTTTTTTTTGGATTCTCAAACTTTTTGCAATGAACGCTCACTTTCATGAACTTTCATAGAATTTGCTTAATTTAGGGGTGTTTGGGAAGAGATTTTTTTGGCTTTTTAAGGCCAAAATAGCATTGGCCCTGTTTGGCAATAGGTTTTTTGGCTTTCTGTTTGCTAAAATTTACAGAAAGACAAAATAGGATAAAATAGTTAATAAAACAAAATGTCACATCAAACTCATAATCATTTTACTTTTTCTCTCACAAACATCACATTCAACTACAAACAAATCTAACAATCTTCTCAAATATAAAAAATTTAGCCTACTAAAATAGTTAAAAACTAAAATAGCGAGCTTCTCAAACGAGACCAAAATAGATTAAAATAGTCAATAAGACAATGTCATATCAAATTCAAAGTCATTTCCTTTTTCCTTCCATAAACATCATATCCAACTATAAAAAAATCCAATTCTCTTTCTAAACACAACTATTTTAGCTAGACTAAAATAGTCAACTACTAAAATAACTTATTAAAATAGTTAACTTTCCAAACGTGACCTTAGAATGGTAAAAATTACCCCTATGAAGAATTTGTTATTGCGTGTTCTAAGGCTGTATTTGGTGTGGAGTTCTAATCATGATTCTACACCCATATTTAAGAGTGGTGTTTGGATAGAACTTTCAAAAATTAATTCCACACATACTTGTGAAAACTCGTTCCAGTTAGGGTTTTGAATTTTGAAATTTGGCCTACATGGTCGTCCTCCCGGACGTCTGGCCGATTGACCGCAAGAGTGCTATTTTTTTTTTTTTGGGGCAATTGGCACGTGTTATTTTTTATATTTTAAATAAAAAATATTTTCAGAATTTTTAAATTTTTTTATGAGTTTTTAATAAAATTTTGAATTGTATGTTTGGTTATGAGTTGTAAGTTTTTGAATCAAATATTATATGTTACATAAAAAATTTCAAACTCAATTCAAAACTTATAACCAAGCAAATTTTCTACACTCAAATCATAATTTTAAAACCCGCAAATGCAAAATACAACTCTATTATTAAATTATAATTCTAAAACTCAACCAAACGCTACCTAATTGTTTGCTGTGTGCTCACATCGTCAAGCCGTCTCTATTTTTTTAATTAACAATGCAACAAATTCAAAAAAAAATTTAGAAAAAAATTAGCAATTTATAATTATTAGGGATATAGCTCACATTTGAATGACTATAAACATTCATTTTCGAGGGATACATTTTCATATACATAGCATTTTTGTTTTAGTTATAAGGTGAAAATTCAACGAGGCTTTCTATTTTCCTACATTTTTATGTTGTAATTTTTTTTATTGAAAAATAATTTTGTCCCCTTGCTGAGATAAAAAAATTACTAATTTGTTTTTCTATTAAATTTTGTAAACATATTATTTTCAAATGATATTATGCTTAATTCATTTAGTCAATCTTAAGTAGAATTTTATTTATTATAATTTTAGAAAATTAGTTTTTGATAACAATGTGAACAACCTATGTATTTAGGAAATAATATAGGCTTTTTATATAACTTAATAAATACATCAATTGAATTTTTTTTAACAAATTTATAATTATACTCGTTAAGCCAACTAATAATTATATACAAAAAACATACCAAGCACTCACAAGAATATAATGTATATGAGTCATTACAATCTAATGGTTAAGTCACTATTACATATTATTTTGTAATTTATTTAAGTTTGGTATATATAATTTAAAAGTCTCTCTCACATGAACAGAATCAAGATTTTATTACCAAAAGGGATGAAAGAAAAATATTTTTTTTCACTATATATACAAACACACATATATACGTACAATATGATAAATAAATTATATACAAAAAAAAAAAATTAAAAACTATAGATGCAATCTCTAATAGGATGACAAAATTTTTTTGGTGCAAAATACAAAGAGAATGCAAGATAGGAGAAGAATAAGATATGTATTTTTTATTTTCTGAGGTCATTTTATGTATAAAATGCTATATATATTTTTAAAGTGTTATAGCAAACAATATTTTTCATAGAAATAAGGGAGCCATGACCTCTCATAATCTTCTCTTAATTCCGTCCTTGCTCTCTCTACTCTTTTCTGATTGATTTTGGATTGGGTGTCTCCAATATATTTTCCTACAAGGAAGACGATATCTATACAGAATTTTTGACAAAATGACGTCTTAATTAATAATTTTTGGTTTCAAAATCAAGAATTGACAACCATCTAAAAAAAAATAATCAAGAATTGACACATGTTTTATATTAAATATTTTTTGGGTACATTTTTTCTACTTCTATATCAATACTTTTCCTATAAATAGCACATGTTATTTGGTGGCCTTACTCTCCCATGCCATTCATCTTGTGAAAACTATCTCATTATCTCGCAAAACATAATACAAAATTGATGAATCCCACTATTATTTTATTTATTTATTTATTTTATCAGCAATAAGTCTCATTATTGAAACCAATAAATATCAAATTGGGATACATGTACTTATGCCAGATCCACTAAATAATTTTCACCTAATTATATTTAGCAATTATGTACTTTCACTAAATTCGCACTTTGATATTTTCACTTTTAATCGTAATAGTTAACTCTTTACATTTTAAATTCAATTACAATTTCACCCATCCATTCATTTAATGTTAATAAGGCTAATGAGAATTTAAAATTGATGAACTAAAGTGAGATTTTGATAAAATGGAAAGGACTAAAATGAGATTGTAGAAAAAGTATAAGGGTGATGAAGTGGTGAAAAAATGTAACATGTTTCGGATGATGAACTTTCATCAACCTTATTAATGGCCGATAGATGGAGGGGAAACTTTGCAACTTGATTTAAAGGATAAGAGATTAACTGTTACAATTGAAAATAAATAGATTAAAGTGAGATTTTGATAAAAATATATGAGTGCAAGTGTAAATGGGCCAAATATATATATATATATATATATATATCCACAAAAGGGCTTCTCTCTTTTTCTTTTTTCTTTTTTTTTTTGGTTTAATCAAAATTTTAAAAAATATAAGGGCCCATAATTGATACTTTGGATTCTCAATAAAAAAATATATGCACAAATATGTGGAAATATCCTGGATACATTTTATTAATAAAATTTCTATCTTTTGTTGATTAAAAAAATAAGAAGGCGTAATGTGCCCATCATTTTCATTATAAGTATTCGTCCGTTCGTTCGTTCGTTCGTTCATTCATTCTCTCTCTCCCCCTCTCTCTCTCTCACATTTGTGTTTTTTTTTTATTTTTTATTTTTTTTATTTTTATTATCGAAAAAGAAAGCTTTATTGATGAATTTAAATAAAACAAAGCTTACAAGAATACAACAAAGGGGGAGGAAAGAGCAAGCGTAGCAAAGTGTTATTATTTCCTAATTCCAGCTAGATTGGCACCAAGAAGAACACAGTTATACGCTCTCTCTCATTTATTGTTGATAGATCACACACACTAGTATTTTTTTCCATTTTTTTCTTACTTGTGTGAGTGATTTTCTGATCACACTGCCTATCTTAGTGATTCAGTGGTAAAAACACAGGCAGAATAGATGGCACAGATAATAACACAAAGACACAAAGGATTTAACGTGGTTCGGCAATAATAGCCTACGTCCACGGGAGGCCGAGGTAATTCACTATTGACTGAATGGTAAAAATTACAATTAACTCTCTGTAATTCTCTCACTCTCTAGGTATGTAATTGTAAGTGTTACAATTGGCTTATAGTTGTATATACTCTGTTCAGAATGGATTCGATCATCCCCTATTCTTCTTCTCAACCTCTCCATATATACCAGGAAAGTTAAGAGAGAGGTTGCCTGCTTTTGAGCTGGTTGCCAGCATACTGTTACGCTTTTGGCAGCTTTCCAGACATCGGTTCCCACATGGCTTCACATGGCCTCTAGTGGCCTCATGGCCAACTCACATAGCCTCAAGGCCAGGTAGTTGGTGAAGTGCTGGCCTCATAGCTGTACATCCACTTAACCAAGATAATATTTTGTATTAGCAGGTGTGGTCGACCTCATGGTTACCTCGGCTTAATTCTTCTGAGGGTAGTTCGGCCTTTGGAGACGAGGCCGAGGTATGGGAAAGAAGATGCCTTTACCCCGGATTAAGATATCTTCGGTAATTACCTCGGCAAACCTTAGATTACTTCAGCAGAAACTTACTATCAACACGTGGAACCTCGGCTGACACGTCGGCGTCACCTTGCCACGTGTTGATACACAAAAATATAACCCCACAACTGCCCCCTAAGTTCTATTACCTCGGCATACTGAGGTGATGGAACTTACATTGAACTCTCTATCTCGTACATCGGCTTAAAACTTTCTAGCCGAGGTCTTTAAGTTTTGGCCGACATGTCTTCTTAAAAGAACAAGAATTTAGATCATCACTCCTTCGCGCATGAGCTGTCATGCACCATTCTTCGACCGTTCCACCGACGCGTTTTCTTCTTATTGGTCCGTGCTGATGACGCGCCTGCAAGTCGTCTGTTCTCTGCTTGCGCCGTCTGACGCGTGCGTTAACCAAGGCGCAATAATTGCTGTGTTTTGCCGCCGTTTCAATTTTTGGCAAAAACGTTTGCCTCTCTCTCTCTCCTTCACTTTTGCATTCGAATTTCTTTTGCATTCTCTCTCTCTAAAGCTTTCTCTTCTTCAAGTCTGCCATTTTCTCAAGCTCTGAGCTCTGCAACTGCTTCCATCTGCCATTTCCGCAAAGCTCTCGCCACTGTTGCCTTCATTATCTGACCTCGGCGAAGCTTATTCCGGCCTTCACCTTTTCTGGTAAGCATCTGGCTTTTCTCCTCCAGTTCTTGATTTACTCCTGAAATTTCTTCCCATTGTTGTTCTGCTCCGGTATTTAATTTGTGAATCTTTCATCTGAGTATGTATTGTTCCCTGTTTTTTTGCACATGTCTTGAACACTCGCACTATTGCACCTCTTGTTCTTGGTCTTCCACCATTTTGTTCTTGAATCTGAGACTTCGTTTTTTTCTTTTCTGTTTTTCCAGATTTTCTGCCCTTCTTCGTAGATTTAGGCTTGGGATTTGCTGTAGAACCATCAGTCCTTAGGAAAAATTGAAACAATTTGTACCTAGGTTTAAGCCGAGGTCCATAGAACCCTTTTAGGAACATTCTGTTTTTGTAGTCAAGTACCTGTATACCAAAAACGATGGGTGTTTGGAGAGATAGGGTTGATACCCCAACCAAGCTACAAAACTTTAGGCAAGAGTTCTCCATCCCAGACGATGTCTATCTCAGACTAGCTGGGAAGAAGACTCTATAATGCCTGATGGTGATAAGATGCCTTTCCCTATAGTAGCCTTCGTCCAATGTGGACTTCGGTTTCCTCTTGATCCTCTCTTCCGCGAAGTCCTCCATTACTACACCCTCAACCCCATGCAGCTTACCATTAACGCTTACAGAACCCTTAATGGTATATTAGCTTTAGCTCGGCAGGAGAGTGTTAGGATCACTCTTTCCGACATCCAGTACTGCTACACCATGTGTGCCCTTGACCTCAAAGAAAAGGGTTTTGTCTATTACCTTAAGCCGAGGTCCACTGCCTTTAAAATAGTAGCTGACCTTCCAGACTCCAACAAAGGGGCTGGGGACGATTACCTGATCGCTTCTGGAAACTGGGAATTTGGCCCAGATGAAGAAGTTCACCTCTTCCCTCTACCTCGAACGGTCAGGGAGGGCAAGGGTAAGAGCCCATCATTAACTGCTTAGCTGTTGTTTTCTTCAATTTTTTCCAAAAATTTTATCTGTTTCTGATGTCGTGTTTCCTCTTGCAGACGTTCGCAAACCGCCAAAGTCCTTCCGCCAGTCCTATTTTGTCAGCAAAGATTTGAAGAAGCTCCTAGATTTGCCAATCCAGAAGCGCAAAGCCCCATTGCTACTGAATTTCATCCCAACATACACGTCCAAATTGGCCGACGTTCCGAAGAAGAAAAAGAAGAGCTCCTCTCCATCAACTGCTTCTACAGAACAGGCTGCCTCCACATCTGAGCCAGCCGATCAGCCTTCAACCTCGGCTCCGAATTTAATACCAGTGACAGAAAAGAAACGCCGACGAAGACTTGTTAAAACAGCCGAGATGGAACGACCGAAGAAAGTGGTGCTTGATCTTTTGGCCAATCTTCCAGATGACATGGACGCTGAACCAGCTCAACCTCTGCCACCTCAGAAACCAAAAAGAGTGAAGAAGGCTCAACCAAAGGCCAAGGCTACTGAAGCTGACGCCGAGGCTGAAGATGCCCTGCCAATCTCCCAGCTAGCGGAGAGCAGGAAGACCACTTCTGCTCCTGCTAAAAGACCAGCAGAAGCCCAGCCGTCAGGGTCTGGTCAACAAAAGAAGCCGAGGTCTTCGTCTGCCACAACTTCGGGATCCAGGATTCCCAAAGTTCCCTGGGAGCCCAAAGTTACACTAGAAAACAGGCCAGTCTACATCAACGAAAGTGCAGCCGATGTCAACATTGGCGTGGCACTCAGCACTGCTGTCTTTCTAGAGGGCGATCTGGAGCATAACGCCAAAATGAGCGGGTATGACAACTACGCCCTCATGCTGCAGCGTTCCGTCCAAGTAAGTTTTTGAATTTGAGAACCTGTCTTTCATATTTGTAAAATTTTTTGAAAAATTTTTTGTAATAACTTTTGCCTTGTATTTTTTCAGGCCATCCAACACGCCCACTCCTTTGGCATGAAGGCGTTTGAATGTGAGGCTGAGATGAAGAAGGAGTTTGCCGCCCTTCAGAAGCAAAACAAGAGCCTCCAAAATAAGATGAAAAAACTGGAGGATCAGGCCGAGGAGGCAACTAAGGCTAAACAGATAGCCGATGAAAAGGCTGAGGCTGCTGAAGCTGTTAAAACTGTTGCTATAGCTCAGCAGAAAGAGGCCGAAGAAAAAGCGGCCCAGGCTGAGAAAGAGCTGCAAGAAGCCCTGGCTACCAAGAACGCCGAGATCAATGCTGCAGATGCGAAGGGCTACAGTCAGGGTATGGCCGACGTCGTGGAAGATTACAAGCTTCAGGTCAAACAGGCATGCAACAGGGGTTTTACCCTAGGTTGGAATGCTTTGGCCAAACAGCTTGATCTTCCTGCCGACTCGCCCTGGCGCAAAACCAAAGCCATTCGTCTTCCCTGTCCCCTTCCTCCATCTCCAAGCCAAGTCGAAGAAGAAGCTGATTCTGAGGTTGAGGCTGAAGATGAAGGTGAAGATGAAGACGCAGCCTTGGTGAGGAAACCCAAGGATGCCACCGAAACCAAGTCACCTCCTCAGGGCGATGAAGTGATGGATTTAACCCAAGAGGAGGATGAGGAGGTTGAGGAGGTGCCCAAGGTAGCTGACCTCATCCACTCATCATCTGATCTTCTGTTGGCTGATAGAAGTGTGGAGAAAACTCTGGCTGAAATTGACGCCGAGGTCGCGGCGGATAAGGAAGCCGAGGTTTCAGCAGCTAAGGAGGCCGAAGTTGCGGTTGAGAAGGTTGCAGATGCTGTGGTGGAGAAAGATACCGAGGTTGTTCTCCAAGAGGCACCCGAGGTCCAAACCCATCCTGCTCCTGAAGCTCAAGAAACTTAGCTTTTTTCTTTTTTGTACTTTGTTTCTTTTTTGATGTTTCTTGAACAATGTAAGCTTCTACTTTTGTGGCCGATGTACTCCTTTGCTGCTTGTGAGCAATTTATTTTTGCTAGGCCATAGTGCCTTCTTCATATATAACTGCAACTTGTTTCTTTCTGAATGTGGTAGTGTTTTAATTTCTTCTTATTGCTTTCTGAATGGTTCCATACTTAGAATATTCTGCATGATATTCATACTTTTTGTGCAATCTTCTCGGGGTTACATACTTCGGGTATAACACCTGCAAATTTTACTTCGGCAAGGAACTGTCCTGCAATCTTTTCATAATTCTCAACAAGTATAAAACATATACTATTTAAGCTTAACTTTTGCAAACCTTTCTTAAGTTTAAACAACAATTTCAGTCTAACTTACTTGTAAATTGCAACAAATTTCAACAAGGATTATAAACAGTAAACTTTACTCAAGTTTTATCAAGTGTTAAGCAATAATCTTAACCTTTACCTCAACCTGTAAATTGCTGCAAATTTCAACAGATGGTAACATGTCGGCTTAACTTCAACCTTTTAAATTGCGACAAATTTCAACAAGTAAAACCAAGGAATTTTCTCGTCTTGACTCCAACTTGTAAATTGCGACAAATTTCAACAAGTGAAACCAAGGAATCTTCTCGGCTTGACTTTAACTTGTAAATTGCGACAAATTTCAACAAGAGAAGCCAAGGAATCTTCTCGGCTTGACTCCAACTTGTAAATTGCGACAAATTTCAACAAGCGAAGCCAAGGAATCTTCTCGGCTTGACTCCAACTTGTAAATTGCGACAAATTTCAACAAGCGAAGCCAAGGAATCTTCTCGGCTTGACTCCAACTTGTAATTGCGAAAAATTTCAACAAGCGAAGCCAAGGAATCTTCTCGGCTTAACCTCAACTTGTAAATTGCAACAAATTTCAACAAGCGAAGCTAAGCTTTGTTTTCGGTCAAACAACTTGTAAATTGCGACAAATTTCAACAAGTGGTAGACTTGTTATTGTTATTCGGCCAGACCAACTTGTAAATCGCTACAAATTTCAACAATTGGTAGGCTTTGTTATTCGGCCAGACCAACTTGTAAATCGCTACAAATTTCAACAAGTGGTAGGCTTTGTTATTCGGCCAGACCATCTATTATGTGGTAGGCTTTGTTATTCGGCCAGACCAGCTTGTAAATTGCAACAAATTTCAACAAGTGGTAGGCTTTGTTATTCGGCCAGTGGTAGGCTTTGTGTCTTCTCTGCCCCCAATGTGAACCTGAGTTCCACTTGGGTTCTCATTTTTCATGTCTTCCAGCATCTTTATCAGTCATATGACATCGGCCAAGAATGAAGATCTCTCAATGATAGAAAAATTTTAGATTACAAGTGTTCCAGGGTCTTGGCAGTGCTTTGCCCTCATTGTCCTCCAGACGATATGCTCCATTCCCTAACACCGAGGTAATTCTGTAAGGCCCTTCCCAGTTCGGGCCAAGTTTGCCCTCCCTGGGATCTTTCTTGTTGCCGACCACTTTTCTCAAGACTAGGTCGCCGACTTGAAAATCTCTTGGTTGACCTTCTTGTTGTAAGCCCTGGCAAGCTGTTGCTGGTACACTGCAAGCTGAATTGCAGCCTTCTCTCTTCGTTCTTCCAAAAGATCCAGATCTCGGGCTAAGAGTATGTCATTAGTCCCATCTTCAACTCCCTGGGTTCGGATCCCTGGGATGCCGACTTCCAGTGGAATGACTGCTTCTGTGCCATAGGCCATGGCAAAGGGAGATTCCCCCGTTGATCTTCTCGGCGTAGTCCGATATGCCCAAAGCACATTGGGTAATTCATCTACCCACTTCCCTTTTGCTGCCTGCAACCTCTTCTTTATTCCATCCAGAATTACTTTGTTGGATGCTTCCGCTTGTCCGTTGCTTTGAGGGAAGCTTGGTGTTGAAAAGTAATTCTTGATCTTGAATTTCGCACAGAAGTTCTTGATCAGCTTGCTGTCGAACTGCGTTCCGTTGTCGGCTACAATGGCTCTGGGAATGCCAAATCTGGTGATGATGTTTCTTCCATATGAAATTCTTGACGTCCACATCTCGGATCTTAGCTAGAGGTTCTGCCTCTATCCACTTTGTAAAGTAATCTGTTGCCACCAACAAGTATTTCCTCTGCCAGTTGCTTGGGGAAGTTGTCCGACCAGATCCATGCCCCACTGGGCAAACGGCCAAGGGCTGGATACTGGATTCAGGTCGGCGGCTGGCTGATGAATCAAGGGTGCGAACCGTTGACAGGGCTCGCACTTCTTCACATATGCTTCGTCATCTTTTTGCATGTATGGCCACCAATACCCTGGGTAATGGCCCTATGGGCTAACGATCTGCCCCCAGTGTGGCTTCCACAAATCCCTTCATGAATTTCATACAAAAAATCTTCAACTTGGAAAGGGTGTACGCACCTTAATAGGGGTCCAGTGAAGGACCTTCTGTAGAGATGTCCCTCCGCAGTTAGGCAAAATCTTGCCGACTTCGATCTGACTTTGTGTGCCTCCTTGCGATCTTCTGGCAATTTTCCCTCTTTCAGGAATGCAACAATTGCATCCATCCAGCTCGGCCCCAAGTCCACACACATTGCCTCTTGCGTCGCGTGCCGTGGTTCTATGCTCGGGCCCGACATGTATCGATCATAATTGTTCTCGTCTTCCCCAGTCTGCATTGAACTCGCCAGATTGGCCAACGCGTCGGCGTGGCTGTTATCATCTCGGCTAACTTGAAGAAGTCGGCAGTTCTGAAATAGCTCGGCTAATCTGATCACCTCTTTTGCATATGCCGACATTCTCTCTCGTCCCTGGCTGCAAATTCTCCTGTTGACTGGTTAACAATTAATTGTGAATCACAAAAACTATTACCTCATCGGCTTCAGCTGCTGCTGCTGCAGTTTTTTTAGTCCTGCAATCAATGCCTCGTATTCAGCTTCATTGTTTGAGGCCTTGAACCCCAAACGGATGGATTGTTCTATTATTTCTCCATCTGGGGATATCAGCAGTACTCCTGCCCCCCCGCTCCTCGTCGGTTTGAACTTCCATCAACAAAGAGTCTGAATGAGTCGCCGATGTAAATGCTGCAGGGTCTGAGCTTCTCCTTCTCCTTCCTTTGCTCTTTCGCTGTCGGCTGGGATTCTTCTTGCCTGCTAGAGCTTTGTTCATCTCGGCACATCGGAGGCCGACGTTCGATGGACTCCGGCGTGAATTCTGCCACAAAGTCGGCCAAAACTTGGCCCTTGATTGCTGTTCTGGGCCTGAATTCCAGGTCATACTGTCCCAGGGCTACTGCCCACCTTGCGATTCTTCCTGTCAAGTCTCCTTGTTGTAACAGGGATTTCAATGGGTGTTCTGTTAGCACCAGAATCTTGTGTGCTTGGAAGTAGTGGTTCAACTTCTTTGAGGCCATGACTAGAGCCAGCATTAATTTCTCTAGTGGCAAGTACCTTGTTTCAGCACTGGCTAAGGTCTTACTAACATAGTAGACGGCCTTCTGGTCTCCCTTCTCTTCTCGGATTAGTACTGCACTCACAGCATGCTCGGACACAGCCAAGTACAAAAACACTCCTCCTCGGGCTCCGGCGTTGAGAGGATTGGAGCCGTGGTCAGATACTTCTTTAGATCGGCCAAAGCTTCCTCACATTCCTCGGTCCAGAGGAAGTCTGCAGTCTTCTTTACCAGGTTGAAGAAGGGTTTACACTTGTCTGAACTCCGGCTTATGAACCTGTTTAGGGCTGCGGCCCTGCCAGTGAGCATTTGAACCTGTTTTGCCGAGGTGGGGCTCTGTAGATCTAGGATGGCCTTGATCTGATCTGGGCTGGCTTCTATTCCCCTTCTGGTTACCAGGTACCCTAGGAATTTCCCAGATCCAACCCCAAATGCGCACTTTGATGCATTTAGTCGGAGCCGATATGTTTTGAGTATGTCAAATACCTCGGCTAGGTCCGCAAGATGATTTTTGGCTCCTTGGTCTTTACAACCATGTCGTCGATGTAAACCTCCACTGTTTGGCCTATCTGGTGATTGAACATCTTGGTTACCAGCCTTTGATAGGTTGCTCCTGCATTTTTTTTAGTCCAAAAGGCATCACCCCTGTAACAGTACAGGCCTTTTGGGGTGATGAATGCTGTCTTCTCCTCTCGTCTGGTGGGTACATGGCTATCTGGTGGTACCCCCGTAAGCGTCTAGGAAGCTCATCCTTCCATGTCCCGATGTAGCATCCACCAGCTGGTCAATTTTTGGTAGAGGGAAGCTGTCTTTGGGGCAGGCTTTATTTAAGCTTGTAAAGTCTACGCAAACCCTCCATTTGCCATTTTTCTTCTTCACCACCACACAGTGTTTGATAACCATGTCGGGTAATTGACTTCTCTGATGGCCCTGGCCTCTAGAAGTTTGTCAACCTCTTCTTCCACTGCGTCGACGTGTACCAACGTCGGCCTTCTGGCTCGCTGCACCACTGGTTTAGCCGACCTGTCGACATTCAGTCTGTGACACGTGACCTCGGGGTCAATGCCAGGCATTTCATAAGGTGTCCAGGCGAACACTTCTATGTTTGCTCTCAAAAATGCCTCTAGTTCTCTTTCCTCTTCCTCGGCTAAGCCTGAGCCGAGAAGAAAGAAGCGCTCTTCATCGCCCTTTTGAACGAAGATTTTCTTCAGTGATTCCTCACTCTTCCCGGCCGGCTCCTTGCCGACATCCTCTAGGACTTCCATGTCCTCATCTTCAATCTCGGCCTTGGCTGGTTCTCTTGAAATTGCAGGTAGTCTTCATTGCTGCCATGGAGCAATTCTTTGCCTGCAGTTGATCTCTCTCGGATTTCTTCAATCCCATGTTCTGTGGGGAAGCGCAGTAGTTGGTGCAATGTTGAGGGGACTGCCCCCATTGCATGCAACCACGGCCTGCCAATGATGATGTTGTACGGTGATGGAGTATCATTACAATGAACTCAGTCTTGATCATCTTTGTGCCTGCTTGTACGTCCAAGGTTGTGGCACCAAGGGGCCACGTCGGCGTTTCCGTTGAAGCCGACCATCGGGCCGTCCGACTGCTCCAGGTCATCAGAGTGAAGGCCCAGCTCCTTGTAACATCTAACGTACATGATGTTGCATGAGCTGCCTTGATCTATTAGGATGCGTTTTACTTGGCACTCCCCAACCTGGAGGGATACTACCAAGGCATCATTATGTGGATGCTGGACCATCTCTAGGTCGGCCTCGGTGAAGGTTATCATCATCGGACCTTGGCAATCTTCTGGCCGAGGTCTTTTCAGTCCGACCTGGTTCACATACTGCAGATGTTTTACTCGTTGGGTTTTCTCCCCGAACGTCATTTTCATTCACCTTGGAATGAATCACATTTACCACCCGAGGTCTTTCTGCCCGGGTTGCGGTGGTGGTGGGGCCGCTTCAGCCTGAGGCAGTCTGGTCTGTTCTTCTCTTGTTCTGGCTTCATCAACAAGGTCTCTTAAGTGGCCCTGCCTCACCAAATCTTCCAAGTGTGCTTTGAGGGCTCTGCAACCTTGTGTTGTATGTCCGTTTTCATCGTGGTATGAGCAATGTCTATCCGCGTTTCGTCCTAAACTCCCCGGGTTGCCTCGCCGGTGTTCTGAATAGGGTTCGCCCCGAATTTTTCCTAGGACCTTCTGAATCGGAATTCGGAACACGGTTGTTACTGCTGCTGTTTAGCCCTCAGCTCTACCTCTGCCTTGCTGAATCCGTTGTTACTTCGGCTTCGCTTCGGCGAGCCATTCCTGCTCCTGTTTGACCTGCTTTGGTCGATGTTCTTCCTCCTCCTCGCTCTGGCATATTTTTCAATCCTCGCCATGAGTTCCTCCATGTTCTTTGGCAGTGTCTTTGCCAAAGATTTCCGGAGTGAACAATCTTCTTTCAGGCCGTTCTTGAAAGACACGACCGCCACCTCCTGGTTGCATTCGGGTATGCGGTTGAACACCTCATAGTACCTTTTTGCATAGGCCCTAAGGCCTTCATCTTGCTGATCTTCAAAGCCATTAGTGCGTCCACCCTTAATGGCTGTAGTTTGTTCGTCACGAATCTGGCCACAAACATCTCGGCCAGTCCTTCCCACGTCTTTACGCTTCCCTTCGGTAATCGGTGGAACCAGTCCGATGCAATTTCCCCAAAGGACGAAGGAAATACTTTGCATAGCAAGGGCTCGTTTCCACTGTATAAAGCCATTGAATTTAAGAATAATCCAACATGGAAGTTAGGGTCTGACTTACCGTCATAGATCTGAAACCTCGGCATGCTGAATCTTTTCGGCGCTTCAAACTTGTCCAGTTCTACCGAGAATGGTGTCCTCGGCTTGACGAGTGAGGTTACCTCGGCTTCAGCATTCTGTTCCTTTCTCTTGAGGTAGTTTCTCAAATCTTCCTTGCTCCTCCCCGGAGCTCGGCTATCTGTCGATTTGAGTCCCTTTGGCATACTGCTCTCGGCCTCGTCTTGTGCCCGTTTTGATCTTCCTCCATTGGTTGTGTCGAAGCAGAGAGCCCGCTTTTGTACATGCCGATGTTCTCTGGTTTCATGATCCTTTGTATGGCACGTTCTCTGGACTTTTCTTGTCTGGATTCCCCTCGTCCGACCTCCTCGGAGGGCGGTTGAGAATGCCTCTTGCTCCTGGAATGTTGGGATGCTTCAGGAATTATCTTTCTTCTTCCATTCTGATTTTTAAACTGCTGGGATCGGCGTATCCTGCAGTGGGTATGGTGGTTGCATGACATTATTTTGCATCATGAAGTGACGACCGACTGCAGGTCGGCCAACTTGTTTGCTAGGTCCTTGACTCTTTCTTCATCCTTCGTATGCACCGTGTCCCTCCTACTTGGAGGTTATCCTCCTTTGTAGTATCTGTCCTCCTGGATGGCGTCTTTCCCTTCGTGCCCCTG